>JARFIX010000135.1:0-362929 GCA_036346125.1 Lycocerus yunnanus
TTCGTATCATATATTCTTTCTTTATTCTTAAAATTCACACCGATCATAAAGCGTTTTCTAGTGCTTTTAGAGTTTGTTACGACAAGTGGTTTGACAAAAGTGTCGTTGTCGTCTAGTTTTTCTGTAATATATTTTTTAAGAAGGTCTGCAGTGACATGTTGTTTAACTTTGGATACGAATAGCCATATTTTTGGATTTTCTTTTCCTATAAATTCGAAAGCGGACGAATCGTTATTTTTACCAATTGCTACTGACCTCGGTTTTGGTTTCTTCGATTGTCGTTTATAGGTGACTCTTGTAAATCCATCTTCGTTGGTTTTAAGGTTGCCATCGTCATTGATGTTAATATTTAACTCCTTATTGTCGTTGACTTGATTCATCGCATTGTTAACACAGGTAGATAAAAATTCAGCTGTGATCGGCTTGTTTACTTGTTTTTTGAGGTTATGTGAATTAACAAGTTTCGTATTTAAGGCTTCGCGCACACTAATTTGCATTTTAGGGTCGTTCTCCACCTGTTTTTCTTTAATTTTCTTATTTTGATTATTTTGTTTAAGATTCGTATTTTGTACGTTCATAAGATTGATGATCGTGTTCTTGTCATCAACTTGAGTTTCGAGAATTTTAATTTGGTTTTTTAGCGTTGCTATTAAATCCATATAAACTTCCACATTTTCTACAGGCCTATCTGGTGGTTTAATTGCTTCGAGTTGGTTTAGAATCGGATTGCTTTGGTGCTTTTCCGGTAGTTTGTTAGTAGCTAGAATTTCTATTAATTCTTCTTTAATTAATTTTTTCAATTCGTTCACGACTTTCGAATTAGGTTTTATAACCTCACATTTTTTGGTTGTTGTCATCTTGAATACCAACTTGCAACAATACCAACTTGCAACTGGATACCAACTTGCAACTGGATACCAACTTGCAACGATACCAACTTGCAACGATACCAACTTGCAACGGTACCAACTTGCAACTGAATACCAACTTGCAACTGAATACCAACTTGCAACTGAATACCAACTTGCAACTGAATACCAACTTGCAACTGAATACCAACTTGCAACTGAATACCAACTTGCAACTGAATACCAACTTGCAACTGTTTCGTTTTTTTCATTTCGTTTTTGGCTCGAGTTAAGATTCCCGAAATGGCGTCGCCAAACGAAAGAGAGCTGTTTTAAAAATCTTTAAAGTGAGGATGACTTTGATGGGTCTACTTCTACATGAAATGTTGAGCTGTCAAAACACGGTAACTAATCACAGCACATTTTCAATTTCTGTTCAATTCGATCATTTTCGATCAAAACCAACAGTTACCATTAAGCATACATTTTCCGACTAGGAAGGTAGGAACCACGGTTCAAATACTGGTCGCGTCGTATACACTGCTGTAATCAAAGATCCAATATCAATCTGTGGACTATGGAAAAGGCAACGGAAAATCACTTCATTAATTATAAAATATTCCATAGTTGGCTTCGGTCTACGCACTGTATACTCGAAGAAGAAAGATCATTTTTGAAGAAATTCAATATGGCGGACTCAAGATGGTGCCAATATCGAAATCTCATAGTGTATTCTTATGTGAATATGTTGTTTAAATTAAAAGGTTTATGATTTCCCATGTCAATAAACTACATAAATTATTTAAATTCTATTTTCACTCATGTTAAGAGAACAATTTAATCTAAGAGCGGAAAATATCGTCAACAGATGGCGCGCTAATAAAACAGTATTAAAATATTGACTTTTTCAGGTTTTAATTTCGCCAATTTTTATTCATTTTTCGAGACTTGGTAAGCAAAAATCAAATTTTCATCAAATTATTTAAGCTATTAAACCAAAAATTGTTGAATTATTAAACAAAACAGTTGCATTTTTTAATAAAATGGTAGATTCCTAGCATAAAACACTTGCATTGTTGAAAGAACCGTTGAATTGTTGAAGAACGTGGTTAAATTAAATTATAGAACCAAATACTCAAGGAGTAATCTGCTCTGAAACAGGGTTATTTTTTTTAAAACAAATGAATAACAAAAAATGATAAAAATAATAAAATAACAAATAACAAAATACACAAAACAAAAAATGAAAAGAGTGGCTTTAACGAATTATTATACAATTTTGAGGTCGCAATTTCGCGAATTCTTTAATTCGCTTGACGCCAGGTGATGATAATTAAAGAATCAAGAAAAATAAGTACCGGTAGTTGGTGTAATGTAAATAGTTTATTTATATCCTTTACTGGTCTTAGTTTACTTTGTCTAAAATAGATAACACTTACGTTTTACTCTTACAACGGTTAAGTTAGCGGTGGGGTCGTGGATTAACAATTTAATGTGTGAGCTCGATTCTTACGAACTAAAGAATAAAGACAAAGAGACAATTGAAATCTAACTAAAAAATAGGGTGGTGCCAATAAATTTGCACCACCACGGAATTCCCTTAAAAAAAAGAGGTTCAAAAGATTACCATCGTGGGAGGTAGCTACGCACTTCGGCAAATAAATAAACGAAAGAAATGAAGTTGATTACATCAATATAGTAATATCTAATTAATTTAAAAACCAAGAACCACAAACATAATGAAAAAAATCTCAGATTGAAATGAATAGAATTGCGGTTAGGTAATGCCCACACAAAGGGCTCTTCTTTTCCCAATCGCTGGCATGATCAATACATTGCTAAGGTTCTGAAGGTAAACTAATCTCATAATTATTACAGTTTAATCAATTTTTACGTGAACGAAAATTCGATGGTGTCGCATATCAATAACATTTCAGTATTTCTTGTTTATTGACGAAGTTTCAGTTACGAAATTATTACGTTTTCATCCATGGATTAATAACGTAGAGATTATGTTTTCCGACGAACAGAGTATATTTGCAGACGAGTGAATTTAAATTTACTTCATTACCCTTTTCAAAACTTGAGGTAGTGATTATACATATCACTAACAACACATGCACTAATAAGTTCGTTAAAGTGAACTCAATATTACTACCGCATTTTCACCTTTGATCCTATCGCTAACATTTCAAATTTGAGGAAAATATAATACTAAAATTGTTTAATATCTGGTGAGTTCACGCTGCTCCTATATGATCCAAAAATAAGTTGAATTTTACAAAATAATTAATATTTATGATTAGGACAAAATGACAGGACAGTGGCGAACCAGTATCAGTGAGCATTTAAAAAGTCTAAATTTAATGCTACGAGTACAAAGCATTTGTTTAAATTAAATGACCTATTAATTTATTGTGTAAAACATGTTAATTGCCAGGCTGTGGTGGGTTTTTAAGCCACTAATTTATATCATCGTAAAAAATTTAATATTGCAACAAAAGGGCCGTTTGATAAAAAATATTTCCCCAGCTCATGTGAATATAAATTATCCTGTTTGCTCTTGTGCGAGATTATCAATAAGATAAGTGAAATAATTGTGTTTATGCACGTCTCCCCTTAGTACATACAACTGTTTTTTTTTAAAACCTTAGATGTCAGCAACAGAATACGTTTTGGTTTTGTTGTGCTGGTAACAAACAATACGTTTGCTGATGTGCAGAGTTGTAAATTAAAAAAATTACACCAATTACATTACGAATTAATTCCGACACTTTACGGAACCTGCTATCTTTTATGCAATTAAAACACGTTCATTTGGAAAAAATTAAACTGGCATTAATTTACATCTCGCTTGTTTGAAAATTTATTTAGGTAAAAAATTAAATAATCGCGGCCGTAAATAACGTGTTTACGCGTCAGCTATTAATCTTACAGGTATTCTGAAGTAAACCAAGTTAAGTAACTTAATTATCAAAATTGTTTCGAGTTACAAAACTGACTAAAGCTTATCCTGCCTTAACAGCCTTACGCAGTCCTGATGTTTACCGCTGTTTTAACTAGGCCGTATTACTCAAATAATACAAATCCAAAGCTCACTAACGCCTGCTATTTCCGGAAACGACAACACCGCAAGTAAGGGATGAGGGTGGATATATTAAGGTTCCGGTAAGGCCAACTCCGTAGAAACAACTTGATTAGCCCGTCAGGAGCTAACAATATTTGCCTCCCTCACCCTCTATCAAAACCACTCACACTACACCTATTACTATAAAATTTTGCGGTAACCATTAACAGGAAGTTTGAAATAATTTCATTTTATTAGTGTGACCGCTAGCCACATCACCAACTCCAAAATTATAAATTAACAACATTTAAAACTACAATTACTAATCAAGCTTGCAGTACTTCCCCATTTGGATGGAACATTAAATAAACTACCTTGGTGTCGTGTTAATAAGGCCCCGAATTTTTAATTTAAAAAACCATAGATCCGGCACTGGCGTTGTGCAAATTTATTCATAGGAAAACTTTATGTACTCGGACTGTTGGGAAACCTTTCACTCACACGATTTAAAAGTGATTATAAAACTTGTTAGTTGTATTTTTTCCTTTTTTTTGTAAACAATAAAGACTCACTTTTGAGTAACCTGCAAACTTTTCAACTAAAAGCTCCCGCTAAGCAAACGCTTTTCTCTTTTTTCGTGTAAACAAACTAGCGGAATGTTGAAAGTTTTCAATGGATTAACATTTTGCGAGAAGAGCTATTTACGTCAACACTTAAATTTTCCGTTTTATGTATTTTCAAAAAATAAATTTTAACCCCTAAGCTAATAATTACAGAGGTATGTAAATGTTAGAGGGTATATAACATTTCAGTGAAAATTGGGTACCTATTTTGTATCAAAATTCAATTATTAATAGGTCATCAGTTTAGCTTTGAAGATGGCTTTTAGTAATAGCTCTACGTATACTAATTATAAATTAGTTTAACCTTAACTAACCACTAGGTAAATAATCGATGTTGAAGTGCTTCTAAATATGAAAATTTCTACCCACCAAAACTGTTTAACGAAATCTGATCAAATGTAAACGGTAGAATTTAACATCTACAATATGATAGGTAAAAGGAAAGAGACTTCTTTACTTAGGTATCAAATATCAAAGCGGGGTCGATTGATTCAAAAAATTGAATAATTTCATCAAATTTTTCGGAAAATATTGAAAGCAAACCGGAAACCCAAACAGTCTTAACACAATATAGCATCCCCGTAGGGATATTCTCAAGTGCAATTTAAGCCATCAAAGAACAAAGAGGAAGGACTGCCGTACATTAAACGGATTATTAGATTTATTCCTGCATAAAGAGGACTAAAGAACGCCAACAAAATGTGACCAAAATTCCACCAATGTTTTTCGTAAAAAAATTCTCTATCTTCAAAAAATATTGTTTCTAAGAAATATTGCCTGACTCTTGTTTTAAAGATGGCGCTATTCACGAAGTTTAAAAGTTGTGGTTTTACAGCAATCAACGAATAATATTATTATATCATCGAAACAACGATTGACTGCCGGAAAATCTAAATGGCATAGGAGGTAAATGTTGTTAAGCAATGAGTTGTTTCTTCGCGTTAATTCTGTTCATTACAGCACGACAGCAGCCTCTCAAACGCGCATGAATGGATTATCAAAATTCCTGGCGCAGCGCGAAATTTATATTTAATATCTCTCTAATATTATCGCTTATCGCGGGTAAGGCTTCTACATTGTTGTTCAAAATCGTTCAATAACTTTACTGTTCAAGAGATAAAAGGATACCGAATCCCTCACACTGTGAAGTACTGTAATCAAATATACATTTTTTAGGTTGCACTATTCAAGAAATGGTTAGATGGAAGCCAAGATGACTTAGTTAGATATTGTCAAGCATTTGGTTCAGCAGAGACCTTTAGCGAGATGATGTGTGGAAAAAATTGTTCCTCAATCTAGATTCTGTGTTCTGAGCTAAAAATACATCAGCGTGTACAGGAAACTTTTTTTGCAAAATACCAAGCTGACCAGAATACTTCAATTTTATATCAGCAGGGCTTTAGAGCCTCCTTGGAACCTTACGATGAACTGAAAACTTTGGATGATAAATAATTCATTTAAATATAAAATAAGAAAAATACTCCAGATGCCGAGATGAATCTAACCTCGTCATTTAGTAAAGGGGAAAGTGTCTCACAAGATCACGGCTATTTTAGCCGATCATCGTGTAAGAATGCTGTTCTGTTTCATCCGCTGTCATTAGGGGTTTGCGTTATTATTACTATTATTTTTATATATTAATTCTGTAAATTGCATCACCATCGTAGTTGTTGTTTCTGTTTTAGTAAATAAAAATCGAGAACTTGAACAATTCGTGTACGGCATTATTTCTCTAAATTCAATTCCAAGAAGAAATATATATTTTCAAAATTATGGAAGTATTTTTTTTGATTTTATCGCAATATGATTCCACTTTAATGCTGAAATCATCAATTCACTTCTGATAAAAATAAACTGTGTAAACGGGGGGTCTGGGGGGTGTGGAACACCCTCCAGTGCCTAAGTATAAGCATGCAGAATATTGATTGTATAAAAATTATTTCGTTTTCTTCAGAAAAGTTAACCTCTCCCTGCATTCGAACATAGTTTCTCACTGTCAGCATTTAGTTTAGTGAACGTAGCATGTAATCTCGTCCGATAGTCACTTTTTAATTTTTTTTGATAGATATGTGTCCACTTTCATAATCTTCCTTCATTTCTTTAAGCAATTTTATAATATTGCAAAGTCCCTTTTACAGAACCCTGCCCAGATTTTCTTCAGCTGTATACAGGCGAAAATTCAAATTCCTGCAAACGCATTGTAGACATAGCGACCTGCTCATAGAAGAAGAAACTCAACAGCAATCAGCAGGAAACGAGCAAATATTGGCACTGAAAAACTGGGTTCAAATTCAGGGAGAGGTTAACTTTTACAAAGAAAACTAAATAATTTTTAAACATTTAATATGTATTCTGCATCGTTATACTTGGGCACTGGAGGGTGTTCCACACCCCCCAGACCCCCCGGTTTAAATAGTTTGTTTTTATCAGCAGTGAATTGACGATTTCAGCATTAAAGTCAAATATTGCTATAGATTCGGGAAAGGGAGGAGTTATTACAGTAATAATGGCCTTCAATACTTGTTTTTGGTCTAATTATTTCAAGCAAATTTTTCAGTAAGATTTCTTCAGCTGTATACAGGTGAAAATTCAAAGTTCTCCAACCCCAGTTCAAATTCAGGGTGAGGTTAGCTTTTATTAAAAACGGGTGACAGTTAAGATACCCGAATCTGAATATTTACGATTTTTAAAGCGAATTGTGAAAATTTGTGGTCGGTACACAAATTTTGGAAAAAACGGCTTTAAAATTTAATTTGGAATGCAATTTTCTCATTGCCTCTTTTGAACTGTTACCCCGCCCATCAAAATTAAAATACGTTTGGGTGATATAAGATACATGAATCTAGATTCGTAAAGCAAATTATAAAAGACGAAGGTCTAATTAACAGATAAAAAATATAAAATTTGCGGTCTGCCCACAAAAGATAATTAGAGATTTTCCAAAATTGCGTTTATCAAAACCGGCCCTCCGCACCCTTCGTTTCGGCCCCCTCCGTTCCAAGCTATTCGGACAAACACTTTAATAGCTAAAATCCCCCAGACCGGTCGTACTCGGCAAAGTGTAGATATTGACCCGACAGATAGCAGAGAGCGACTGATAGCTCCTCCCCGGTTGTGTGAGTCGACCCAAGCATAGCGAACGCACTGGTGATAGAATTGTTTCCATATATGGCATAATATTGCTCAATAATGCTCTTATATGTGTTTCTTATAGGAAATTCGTGATTTTCAAACTTAAATTGTGGGCTTATTAAAGGACCCACCAAATTCATCCTCACGTTTAAAAAGATTTCTAAAATGGCCATTTTTCGTTTGATGAAGCCATTTTTATAGAAAAATGTGTGTAAAGTGAACATTTAGAATTCTGCATCATTATACTTAGGCACTGGAGGGTGTTCCACACCCCCCAGACCCCGGTTTAAACAGTTTATTTTTATCGGAAGTGCAGTAACAATTTCAGCATTAAAGTCAAATGATTTTCTGCAGTTTCAGAGAAAGGGAAGGACTGAAGAAATTCGCCTGAAATGATTTGATCAAAAACAAATATTAAAGGTTATTATCACTATAATAACCCCTCCCCTCCACCGCCCTTGGAAACCGTAGCAATATGATTAGACTTATTCATGAAATTATTAATTAACTTCTGATTAAAGTAAATTCTGCAGACCGGGGGGTCTGGGGGGTGTGGAACACCCTCCAGTGCCCAAGTATACGAATGTAAAATTTTAAATGTTTAAAAATTATTTAGTTTTATTCCCGTAGTTAACCTCTCCCTGAATTCAAACGTAGTTTCTCAGTGTCACCATTTGATCGCTTACTGCTGATTATGGTTTGGTTTCTTCTCCTATGAGCAGATCACTATTTTTGTAAAAAAATTTGGAGGAATTTGAATTTTTACCTGTATATAACTCAAAAAAATCTTACTAAAGGAATTCGCCTGAAATAATCGCACCAAAAACAAATATTGAAGGTCATTATTACTGTAATAACTCCCCCCCCCAATTAAACTTATCGCAATATTGTGTTTCCATATATGGGATAATATTGCGCAGTAATGCTCTTATATGTGTTTCTTATGGGAAATTCCTGATTTTCAAACTTAAATTGTGGGCTTATTAAAGGACTGCACATTCATCCTCACCTTCAAAACGACTTCTATAATGGCTCTTTTTCGTTTGGTGAGGCCAGTTTTATAGAAAAAAGTGTATTTTCGAGTTCGGGAATTTTAACCCTAGCCAAAAAACGAAATACTTTTTAAACATTTAATACTTTGCATCATTATACTTAGGCACTGGAGGGTGTTCCACCCCAGACCCCAGTCTAAACAGTTTATTTTTATCAGAAGTGCATTAACGATTTCAGCATTAAAGTCAAATGATTTATTATAGTTTCAGGAAAGGGGAAGTACCTTCACCTGTATACAGCTAAAGAAATCACACTGGAGGAATTCGCCTGAAATAATTTGAGCAAAAACAAGTATTAAAGATCATTATCACTATAATAACCCCCCCCGCCCTTTAAAACCATAGCAATATGATTAGACCTTATTCATGAAATTGTCAATTAACTTCTGATAAAAGTAAACTGTATAGACCGGGGTCTGGGGGGTGTGGAACACCCTCCAGTGCCCAAGTACACGGATGCAGACTATTAAATATTTAAAAATTATTTAGTTTTCTTCATACAAGTTAACCTCTTCCAGAATTCGAACCCTACTTTGTTTGATCGCTTACTGCTGATTATGGTTTGCTTTCTTCTCCTATGAAGAGATAGCTATTTTTCAAATGCGTTTGAAGAAATTTGAATTTTCACCTGTATACAGTTGAAGAAAATCGTACTAAAGAAATCCGAAGGTTATTTTTACTGTAATAACTCCCCCTCCCCCCACTTAAAATTATCGCAATATTATGTTTTGACTCTAATGCCGAAATCGTCGATTCACTTTTGATAAAAATAAAATTCTGTAGACCGGGGGGTCTGGGGGGTGTGGAACACCCTCCAGTGCCTAAGTATAAGCATGCAGAATATTAAATGTTTAAGAATCATTCGTTTTTTTAAGAATGATGACATAACTTGGGAGGGGAGATTTAATCAATTCAATTAATCTGTGAACTTCGCTGACTTGTTTGATTAGTCGATACAAAATTTAAGAACGAAAGAACGGCTAAAGCAGGATCAGAAAGCTGAATAATAAACGTTTAGAAATTGTTTTCTAGATCGCTTTGATCTACATAAACGGGTATTCCATACCTCCGGCCTCTATTTTTCATTTTGTGATGTTGCCAAA
This sequence comes from Lycocerus yunnanus, assembly GCA_036346125.1. Classification (NCBI taxonomy): domain Eukaryota; kingdom Metazoa; phylum Arthropoda; class Insecta; order Coleoptera; family Cantharidae; genus Lycocerus; species Lycocerus yunnanus. The sequence continues at coordinate 9,826 of JARFIX010000135.1, forward strand.
TACCCCAGATTGTTTGAACTGTTTGGGGAATATGCTCCAATCATTAATATTTTTTCACATTATCCCAAGTTGGCTACGGGAGTAACTTCCTACTTGATATTGGTTGCTTGGATGAATTGGTTTCATGTTACCTACAGTAAAACCCTGTCACATTTAAATTGTGCTCCAGGAAATCGACAAGATTATGATTCTCTGAATCAGGAACACAAATAGTGTATTTCTGTTACCAATATTACCGCTTTATGACCGTAATCATAATCGGCAAGTAATATTTTCCCCAATAGCAATTTATCCTGCAAGATAAATTCGTAGCGGTTTCCTTTATACATACTTGGAGTTGTTACCAATTCTGACAACTTTGTAATCAGATATATTTTAAACCATGCACAAGTAAAATAGTTCCAAGACCCACTACCTACCGCTAGTGGAAGTTGGAAGTTGGAAGAGAAAAGCACAGGTAAGAAGGTAAAATATCAATTTTTTCGTTTCGTAATCCACATCTTCACTTCTACCACACTGTAAATATTATCTTCGCACGTGGTTCTTGTTGAAAAAGACCATATCGGAATTTATAATAGCTTCTTCTGCTACAGGAGATATCGAAGCAATTAAAAATTTTTATTACCACTAGGCGATGATCTCAGTTTCAAGTGAACTGCAAAATTCAAGGTTGCAATGGAACTGATAACCTGCTCACATTTGGATATAATAAAAAATGTACGAGATAACGGATTACTTTCGAAAACATACAAGTTAGTTGCTTGCCAACAATTCTGAATTGTGCAATGAAATATTTAGTGTTGTTGGTACTTTGCAGTACCGGAGGATTTAATGGTTGCGCAGGATTATTACAGTCTGTAGAAGGTAACTATTATATAAATTTGTTTCGTGTTATTTTCGTCTAAACGATAACCTATCACAGCTTTTACAACTGTTGCAGATTATTACTGGCGAGATTATAATGGTATTGTACCAACGGATGCTGTAGAAGGTGGTAAAAATAAAGACGATCAAATAACTTACATAGGCCAAATGAGCCTATCAGAGTGCAGTAGTGCAACTAATCCAATCCACACAACTATTGCTACCATAACTAATGGAAATCAAACTGGAATTGGGACTTTTCGTGGCAAAGTTGTGACCAGCAACAGTGATTCCAATTTAAAAGTAATGTTGGGTTTAATCACATTCGCGCAATTTAAAGTTTAAGAGGGAGACGATGGGATGATAAACCCAGTGTTAAGATAAGGATTTTTATTTGTAAATGATTTGATTATAATTAATTTTATAGGTACTTTGTAGCTCCAGCGCCTATCATTATGGATGGTATTTCAGGACTACGCCATTAAAACCTGGTTGCCGTTATGTGGTGGCTGGGTTTGAAGATTCGGTACCATTGTATGTCGGTAGAGCTGAGCACGACAAACAGTCAATCTTGGGAAAAATATTTTCCGATGGAAGGCAACATTATACGGGTTTGATTATTGCATACCAAGGCGAAGAGTATTTACCGGAAACCTACGCCATTTTAGCGCATTGTAGTTAAATTTGATGAAAAAAAACCTTGATACTTTTGAATAAATAATAATAATGGAAATTTGGTTGTTGATATTATGCAAATTAAAAAAGTTCGAAACGAGGTTAGTAAAAACGTTGCCAACGGATTCAAACAAAATCAGTAGCTTAATTTTTCGAGATTTAAATAAATAAAAAGCTTTTATAAAAAGTACATTTTAATATCTCTTTAGTTGAGCCGCAGACGCGCCTATATTATAAAAGTAGAGCCATGGAGATAATAAGTTCTTATTATATCGTCATTGTTAGACGGCGAAGGACAAGTAGCTCGACGCTCAACCCCTGCACTGCGAGATATAATTATTTTTACATTACCGGAAGTAAATTTTAAGGGCTTAAAATTTTATTAGATCAATTTTTTTGTTAAGATACAACAAGAGTTTAATTTCAAAGTCTGCAAAAAAACATGACAAAGTTATTAATAAATTTATTTTCCTCCCTTGCGCAGTTTTTATAAAATCAACTTCGAAATTAAATTTTTTGTTATAAAAATAAGAAAAATGGTTTTCAATTATTATCGGTACACGAAACCAATAAAATTGCGTAGGTATACAAACAAATCAATATTGACTGCTTACGCAGGTTTTGACGAAAAAGTTAAAATGAATACATGAGAGAACCGAATGTGTGGTTAATACTTTTGCTGATGCGTTAATCCAATTTTGTTACCCTTCTTCCTTCAATCTACTAACCATCTCATTGTTTGAAGTGTCCATAAAGCTTTTAAGGCCTGCTATGTCTAATGGTTCAAGTATTTCGTTTTGATTTGACGGGAGTGCTATTTAATTTTTTTTTTTACTTCAAAACAAATTTTCTTTTATTATATGAAAAATAGAAAACTAAAAAGTCTCTTCCAATATTATTTAATGAAACCTCAAGCGTTCGAAGTAAATTTTTTTGTTATTATTAAAATGTATTATAATTTTCCATCAAAATTAATTAGAATTAGTTTTTTTGTAAATTTAATATTCCCTGCCATTATTTACCCAAGTTAGTCAATCGAAAATGCCACAAGAAATGCCGTAGCTCCATCACGACGAAATTTAACAATTCTCATTAATGTTCTTAGACAAACATTAATTTTCCGAGATTGAATTTCAAACGAAAACGATCTTTTTGCAAGTATAACTTTTAAAAGGAGGTGGTGACTACGCTGGCGCTTATTATTACTTGTAATTTTACCATTATAAAAAATGTAAAACCCAGACAACAAGAAAAATGCAGGTAAGCCTAATTTGGCTATTACGAATGAACCTCTTTTCGGAGAATATCTTCCAGCTTACGTCGTTCTCGGGCGTTCTGCACAAAATTTATATCTTTTTAATCATAAGTAATAGCATAGCATGCTAACCCAAAAGTCACTACATCTTACAATTACCAAAGGAGTAATTTATAGTTTGACTGCTTTTCCTTTGGAAGTAAAAATATCTCCCAAGTCAGGCAAAACAACAACGAAGAATATTATTCCAAGCGCGTATTATGCTCACCCTTGTATATAATTAATCATGTAACGTTAAGAAATTTCGGGCATTTCAAAATCAAATAGTTTGTGGCTTAACTTGATAGCGACACTCTTCGAGTTTATCGAAGTGGAAATGTGCATTGTCAAGTTCAGTTTTTGATTAAACAGTCAACGGTTTAATCAAATTTAATTTCGTCGAGCGTTTAACAATTACACATTCTCACAATCACGCAAAACAGTCGTTCAATTAAGCACTTATCTCCATTTGCTATATTAAGCGCGCGTACAAATTAAATATCCTCTACAATTGAAACTCTAAAGGTGGTATTTTGGTCCGTAAAGAAAATTTACGGTAAAAAAATTTGATTAAATTGTCGATCAATCAGAATGTAGATCCAGACGATAAGAGCATGGAAGACATAAATTGGAAACGTTTCAAAAGGAGCCTTTTGACATAATGGATGTCGGCCAACTGAAATATTTAAAATATTGGGAATTTGTTGCAATTCCTTGTCGGTTGCATGAAATATAAATTTATGATCGTCTTTAAAGCCGGAACAAATTATCAAGATCCCCGAAAGTACTTCATCAAAATTGCCTATAACGCAAAAGCTTCACTTGGGAATTAATCGACACAACTTTTGGCTTTTATTAATTAACCTCATCCGTACTCGATTTTTCTGAATTTTACCCCCCCCCTCGCTGTGTTAGAGTTATCGAGTTATTTTCATGACGTTGACGAAAAAGCATTAACATTTTTTAAATTAAAGCATTTTTAGCACATTTAAGTTTTATATTTATTCTTCTATATGTTCAAAGAGTTAAGTTGGCACTATCATCATCAATCCAGGAGGTCTGCCGGCTTTACGTATCCTCCGAAGCACAGAAATAGTTATAAAAGTAAACCTCTCTTCGAATTTGAAGGACGATTACATTGTATACAGATTACATAATTCCAAATTATTTAAAAAATCTTATGTAGCTAATATAAATTCCAAGTTCTAAAAGAACTGCCCGACACCTCCACCATGTCGCGTATAAGCGTTCTCGTTGCTTTTAGAGCTTATTGGTATCTTTATGTTTCACTTACTCTGGATCGGTTTAATTGATGAGCTTATTAAATGAAAAGTCAACATAATTTATTCAACCTTTATTATTAATATTATTTGTTATCGTGAAATTTAATAAGCTAATCAATTGAACGATCCCAAGTATAAGTGAAACTTAAAATTACCAATGATCTCTAAAAAAATAAAAACAGTTACTATACGCGACACTATCGCAATGATTTGTCTTTAATGCTGAAATCGTCAATTCACTTCTGATAAAAATAAACAGCGCAGACCGGGGGTCTGGGGTGTGGAACACCCTCCAGTGCCTAAGTATAAGGATGCAGAATATTAAATGTTTAAGAATAATTATTTGATTACGGTTTGGCTTCTTCTCCAATGAGCAGGTGGCTATTTTTCAAGGCCGACCCTCCGCACTCTCCGTTTTGGTTCCCTCTACTCCGAGTCATTCAGACAAACGCTTACTAGCTAAAAAATTCCCCAGATCGGTCCTACTCGGCAAAGTGTAGATATTGACCCGACAGATAGCAGAGAGCGACTGGTGGCTCCTCCCCGGTTGTGTGAGTCGACCCAGGCATAACGCACGCACTGGTGATAGAATAGTTTCCATATAGGGCATAATATTACGCAATAATGCTCTTATATGTGTTTCTTATAGGAAATTCGTGATTTTCAAACTTAAATTGTGGGTTTATTAAAGGACCCACCAAATTCATCCCCACCTTAAAAGACTTCTAAAACGGCCCTTTTTCGTTTGGTGAAGCCGTTTTTATAGGAAAAGTGTATTTATGAGTTCGGAATCTTAACTCTAGCTAAAAAACGAAATAATTTTTAAACATTTAATATTCTGCATCATTATACTTAGGCACTGGAGGGTGTTCCACACCCCCCAGACCCCCCGGTTTAAACAGTTTATTTTTATAAAAGTGCTTTAACGATTTCAGCATTAAAGTCAAATGATTTACGATAATTTCAAGAAGGGGGAGGGAGCTTCACCTGTATACAGCCGAAGAAATCTTACTGAAGGAATTCGCCTGAAATGATTTGAGCTAAAACAAGTATTAAAAGTCATTATTACTATAATACCCCCCCCCTTTGAAACCATAGCAATATGATTCGACCTTATTCGTGAAATAAAATGTGAAGCCAGGGGTCTGGGGGGTGTTGCCAAATCATTTTCTTTATACAAGTTGCCCTCTTCCAGAATTCAAACCCTGCTTTTCATTGTTTGATCTCTTACTGCTGATTATGATTTGGTTTCTTCTCCTATGAGCAGATCGCTATTTTTGTAAAAAATTTGGAGAAATTTTAATTTTCCCCTCTATACAGTTGAATAAAATCTTACTAAAAGAATCCGGCTGAAATAATTTGCCCAAAACAAATATTGAAAGTCATTATTACTGCAATAACTTCTCCCCCCTTGAAATTATCGCAATATTATGTTTCGACTCTAATGCTGAAATCGTCAATTCACTTCTGATAAAAATAAAACTCTGTAGACCGGGGGGTCTGGGGGGTGTGGAACACCCTCCAGTGCCCAAGTATAACGATGCAGAATATTTAAACGGAAACACATTTTCGGCCAAAACTGTTTTCCTATAATGTACATTAATACAAGACTTTTAAGGTGATGATGAATTTGATGGGTCCTACATTAAGCCCTCAATTCAAATTTCGTTTGTAGTTCACGAATTTTCCAGAAGAGACATATGCAAACAAAGGATTGCGGAATATTAAATTTATTCTGTAGACTGTACATGTGTTAGACCTACTGAGATATTCTAGTGGGAGAATCTAGTTCTACAGCTCAAGGAGCTTGCCAGTCAATTCTTGGATCTGTTGGCATGAGCATTGAAATTTTTCAACTTCTTTCGCACCCCAGGGATGTTTCTTATAGTGGGCACCGTATACATATTTTAAATATAAAATCTAATAAATTTAATTTTTAACTTTTGATGGGCGGGGTTATTATTATGGAGGGGCGAGTAAAAAGGGCACCAATAAAATGATCGCGTTCCATTATTGTGGTTTTTTTCCAAAATTTGTGGTCCGACCGCAAATTTTTTTTTTAATTCATTTATTGGATGATTATCTTTCATGATTAAAAAGAAATGGTGAAAATCACAATCAGGGTTGATTAACTCTCGTCCAGCTTCCTTCTTAAATTACGAAAACCTTAATGGCGATGTCGTCAACTTCTGCTGATAGAACTTCAAAATTTTACTGGACGCAGTTTTGTCCATTTAGAAAGCTGCAAGTGAAAACAAAACATTTGCTGTGCCTTATTTTTCCATAAAAGTATGTTATCTGCATTGTTGTATTTGATCAATTCTTTAAAATTTCCCACCTGATCGAGTTGGACCTAACCTACCCCTCGGGCAACCCTATGCTAAGTCATCAAAATTTGAATTTGCTCAAAAACTGTTCGATAGAGTATGAAGTGTTGGTTGTTGTCGATTAATCTCTTGAATTTCTTCTTTTCATCTCTAGAAGGGCATCTGCTACCATTTTATTACCTCGACGGTTTGCCATTGCCTTCCGATGAAGCACAATTATCACAGCGACTAAAAATGTTACGTTGCCATAGCAACGAATAGCTAAACGAATATACTGAAATCTACCGGAATATACCGAAATTTGGTGAGAGTCGATCAACCGGGTTGCGATTTTCACTTTTTTCTTTTAAATTATCAAAGATAATAATGCAATCGACGCATAAAAAAAATTTACGGTCGGTTCATAAATTGTGGAAAAAACTACTTTAAAAATTAATTTGTAAGACAATTTTCTCATTGGATCTTTTGAAACTATAACCTCGCCCATCATCGAAAATCGTTTTTAGTGCTAAATGTAATTTTAAATAAATCTTTTATATTTAAAATATATTTTAAATTAAAAAAAACTTCCCTGAATCCAGCAGAACTCGAAAATTTTCCAAATCAAACCGGTAGATCCGAGGGATAACTGGTAAAACTCATTAAAAATACCCAAACCGCATTAAAAATAATGAATCTTTGAGCCACGGAGTCTTAGAAGAAGTTAAACTTATTAAAAATATCCCTGAGTCCGACCTGCGAAGTATTATAGGGTAGTTTTAGTACTGTTACGGCTAACGGAAGTCTACAAACATTTGATACCTGATTATAACGACACAATAATTATAAGTAAATTAGATTCATAATTAAAAGTTTTCAATATGTAATATTTCTTAGTTACAGAGTTTTCAGAAAAAAAACCAAAAACATAAAATTTCAATGAACAATGATGATTAGAATCTAATTTGTAAATAATTTCCCATTCTTTAAAAAAGTATTACAACATTTATGTATATTTAAAAAGTCGATACTTTCGACGTTATGACTAATTCAAGATAGAAATTAAATAAAATTGTTTTTTCAGAGAGCGGAATTTAAATTTAATTTGAATTTAGACACAAATTATAGTTAAAAATATTTTCTATCGGCACCTACAGGCGGTACAATTTTATAATGTTTATTTATCAACGTAGATAAGTAGCTAAGTGCGGCCTTTAGGCCGCACAACCTCTTCAATCTAGTGAATACGGATCGTAACAGGCAAACAGAAAATATTATTTTATTGAAACTAAAGTGTATTTCAATTTTCAAGATCCAAAATGTGCTGATCCGTTTTAATTATTTATGATATTCAACTTTCGGCATCAAGTGAGAAAAAAATAATGGCGTAAAAAGGGGTTAACCACACAATGTCTACCCCAAAACATATTATTTAAAATTTTATTTTACCTAGAAAACCGACATTACTTTATTATGAACTCACCATACTTTCCCACAGACAGTGGTACTAATCTCGGCTTAATTAAGTGCCAAGTAAGTTGACAATCGCAATTAGATAATCCAATTACCTACAACAAAAAGAAAATATTAGCATGAATGAATAAATACAAAATTATTGTATTATTTCTCGTACTGCTACATATTTTTGTAAGCACTGTTTTTCGCAAACAAGAAATGCAGCAACATTTAAAAATTAAAATGTAAATTTTACGTAAAATAATAACGATAAATTGTGTTTCCCAAAGACTAAATAATCCCTGTGGCCTACATTTGTTTAAAAAAATTTGTAAAACTTCGTGAGAATCGATTACGTACCCGAACATGGATAATTTCAAAACCTAAAGAATTGAAAGAACGGGGCGGTGTAATTTTAAACCACAAAGCATTAACTCAGAACAAAGTATGAAAGAAAAAAAAACAGGAAGAAAATGTCAACCCAATTTTTGATACCAGAAAAGGTAGGTAGTAATTTAATACAGATACATAAACATGGCAGTTGCCCGAAGGTCTTTGTAAATCCGCCCCACACCCAAGAACAATTTTTTAGTTGGTTCAATAGCTTAAAAAACGTCGTGGAATCTACAAAAACGAAATTAATTTTTTTTCCAGTACAGGGCCAAGCAGAAGAACTCATCACAATATTTTTATCTCGACATTCTTTATGAAGCAGTCAAAAGATGGATCATGAAAAATAATGACGGTATGTAGTTGATTCAATTTTTGGAAAGAAAAGTTAGGAAAATAACAATTTTCGCCGATGTATTAAAATGATATTGCCTGTTTCATTTTTCAAAGAAATTACACATTCCATTATGTTATTGCTGAAGTAAAGAAAAGGAGGCTTATACAATAAAATTGAAAACGACACAATAAAACACCACAAACTTAATTTACTTTACAAAAATAAATTGCATGTCTGAGCTTCTCTTGTGCAGTTGACAGTTTGTTCTTTACAAATTAATCTTCACATAAAGCATGAACATGAGCACTAAAAATTTGTGGTTACTCTGCGTTAATAACTTGGTGAGCATTAAATTGGTGATATCTTGAGGCAATCAAGGGAAACAAACGATTTAGAAAGTTTGCTAGAAGGAAAAATTTGTTAAACTCGCTTAATCCTACCACAATTTATTTTAAATAATGCTTAAGTGAAATGCTCCAACTTTTTACGTTTCCAAAAATTCAAAGCTCTAAATCTTGCACTTTCCCAAAGCTACTTTAGGTGGGCGGTAATTAAAAATGAAACATTCTCCAGATGACCCAAAAATTATGATCAGTACAAATTGAAGCCAATTCGGCTCGAAGGTCCATTATTAATTGGATTAGCAGCTACGTTTATAAAAACCAATTCCCAATTAAATGTTTGCAAGTTTCGCTACTCTCCGCATTTTTCAAAAAATGTTGGAACGATGGCACTTAAAACTTTCGTGATGTAATAAACCAATTTATCTTGGTCGTTTTTGCATAATATTTAAAAATTACACGCCAAATAATTGTTTCAATTAACCCTCCGAGCGGGGTAGTTTGATACAAATAGTTAATTGTAACACATTTATGAAATTGTGTGACTTTGTGGTGTGGAAAGGATAATTAAAAATTATGTTATAATTTCCTATGAAATTTTCCGAGCTCTTCATATGGTGCAATAAAATTTCCTTTCGCTCCTAAATTTTTTGCATTTTTTGTCATTTTTCTATTCTCGGCAACTACGATTCCAGTTACATTTCACTGTCGTCACTAACTGACAACTTCAGTTAAGATTCCTGCAAAACTGACAAGTCCTTTTTTAAGCAATAAAAAATTCTCAATACGTGATTTGTATTTTTTCAACTTGGCAGTCAAATTTTTACGTTTCAACAAAAAATAATTTACCTTTAAATACGTGCAGGATTTTACGAAATCAAACGCAGAGGAATGAGCACAACTGGGAATAATTGATAACACGGCGCTATTTGTATTTCAATCGTCTCGAGATTGTCAAGTTCTTCCATTTCCGAGGATGAAGAATTTCATACAATATCGACTTCATTTTGTGGAAATTAATATTTTAGCAGGTCGAAACCAGGAATTAATTACTACACTAGCCTAAAGCTAACACATCGGTTAAATTGTGTAAGTAATTATTATTGAAGTAAATTTTTTAACTCAATTTTATTAAGTGGTGAAGCGAGTAAAAGTTCATCCCTTAAGTGAATTAATATGGTATAACCTCCGCAATACAAACAAAGCCTTCGTCATGAATACTTTTTAAGTTCATTTAAATTATAAATATTTTAAAACTTCCAAACAATTACATGATAACTTGAAATCAGCAAGTTTTTTCAGTAACTTTTGTGTTGGAATATCATCACTTTCATCACTGTGTAGATAAATTTGCCCAATTCCAAATCAGATTATTTACAACGCTGCCTAGGACCAGCAGGTAGACATTTGCAGTGACAAATGCCGCGATCACTAGCTCAAATACCTTGACGGATGACGCGTTTAGTTATATTATTCTAATGGTTGCTCCACACGAAAACAAAGAAGTTGAATCCTAGATCCCACTTATTCTCATTAATCCAAATTTTTCTGTACAATTCAACAGAATAACGTAACAGTAAAAGGTTAAAAAGCTACCGAGTTTTCTATTTTTACTCAGTGGAAAAGTCAAATAAAACTCATTTAACGGAAAATAGCTAAAGCTTAAATAAGCAGACTTGTGTACAAGCAGCTACCAAACGTAAATAAAAGTAGAAGGAATGTAAGTAAAGCTGGAACAAAAACCGAGGGTTACAAAGATCCTCAGATAATTCTGTGAAATCGTAATTGTCTTCGTGCTTTCGCATCATCTTTTTCACAAATACTTTCAGTCCAGAGAATACAATTTAATCAAATTTGTAGAAATTCGTAAAATAAGAGTTCATGTTGTCCCATCGGCTCAACGCTCCAATTGCTTAGTATCAGATAAGCAAAACTTACGGCAGGCTTATCATCAGTATTATCAGTAAATCATGGTATTAAGTTGGAAAGCATCATAATAAATTTAGTTTTACAATTTAGTAGTCGCACCTGTTGATCATGTTTTAAACAACAACACAACAGGTGATTCCGAAATTCCCATAAGGTTGTCAGTCTGATGCTGTATAATTAATAGTAATAATATACGAGAAAATTGTGTTTAGAAATCTCATATATCGTTACTGTTCTTGATTCAATCAAATTCAAGTCAAAGCCATAGGCATCTGAAAATTTCAATACCCCCCCCCCTCCTCCGGTTTATGCAGTTTATTTAAATTAGAAATATTTAGCTATGGATTTAACGACATTTAACTTAAACGTGCATGAATTAACGAGATTCCAACTGTTCCCTTCTGTCACTTTCTAGCGAAATCAGCGTGTCAAAGATATATACCTCAAACCTGTTTTTGTGCGGGAGATAGCAACCGCATAAAAGGAATCTCTTTAAAAAAATATTTTTTTTTATTCTTACTATGCATTTCATAGAATTTTATAATACACCGCACGACAAAAAATAAAAAAAATCGCGTATAAACAATTTCCCATCACAAAAAATTGCTAGTAATCTGGGTTTCATATTAAAATAATCTTTGTTATCAGAGGTGGATTTAGTCTTTTTAAGAGGTTAAAGATGAATATATTGCTATGGTTCAATTTACAAACTGCAACTGCAGGACTATTCTGTTCTGTTGCACTAATTTCCTTCGGCTTTTTGTTTCCCGGTTCGCATAAAATAGATTTTATATTTAAATATTATTTTCCCAAAAAAGAGATGAAGCGACCAAAGAGTGACGTAACGAGCAGCTCAAAACGTGCAGACAATTATGATGATATTATTTTGTTTTTTTAATGAAGAGAAAATAAAATTCTTTTTTGTGTAACGACAAAGTAACAATTTAAGTTGTTTCTTTTTATTTAAATATCATGTTTTACCTAATTGCCTAATTTAAAATCCTTAATTATCCTTAAATCTGACGTAAATATTTATAAAATAAAATAACATTGGAAATTTGTTTGTGATCGCTGTTGTTTTTTATTTTATTTAAATTGTTTAATTTGGTTTTAATGAAGTTTATTTGTGAATTTCTGTTGCTTGTTTGCCTAAGTATTGAGTTTTTTGCAGTTTCAAATTTGTTGCATGTTGCTTTTGTGTAGAATTCCAGATGTTTGCTTTCCCAAATTTCTCGTTTAAAACTTTTCATTTTAAATTTTTATATTTTTGCCTAATTTTTATTTAAATCGCCGTCTTTGTGGCATCCATTAATCCTCAATTCCCAAAAATTCAATTTAAAACCTGTTTTTATGCGGGAGATAGGAACTGCATAAAAGGAAAGCTTCCACGTCAAAACGTCGAAAACAAAAACACGGAAAGTAGGTACAAACAAGATGCCACTTATTGAGTGAAATAATATTATTTTTAAAAATTTATTGTTTGTTAAAAACCGGCGTTTTTGTTTTTGACGTATTGACTTCGGCGTTTTTGTTTTCGGCGATTTTATTCTCTGCGTTTTGTTTTTCGGTGTTTTTGTTTCCGGCGTTTTTGTTTGCAGCGTTTTTGTTTCGGCGTTTTGGTTTTCGGTGTTTTGACGTGCTACCAAAGGAATCTCTTAAAAAACATTTAATTTTTTATTTATTTTTGGTATGCTGATGAAATGTTTTGATATACCGCACAAAAAAATCGCACATAAACAATTCCACATATAAAAACCGCATAAAAACAGGTTTGACTGTATTAATTTTACCACAATTTTGTATTTGATTTCAACTTTTCAATTTTATTTTATTAATTTCACTTTGTTAACTTAATTTACTGCTAAAAAAAGAACATTTCATTTAATCCAACGCATTTTGCGTCTGGACGTTACAGCTTTCGTTATGGAACTATTATATTTTCAAAATTTAGCAGTTGACTAGAGTAGAGACATTTTTGTAATTTCACTTTTTCTGTTAGTAATGCATTGCTTAATCAGTGGCCAGTTTCACAATCACAGTTAAAATTAACAATTATATTTTTTCAATTTCATTGAAATTTGCCTCTTTTGAATTGGTCATGCGTAATAATAATACGGTATGCTAAGGATTTTAAAACAAACAAAAGAGGATAGGAGGAATATGGAAGTAGCAAGAAAGAAGAAGAAGGAAAAGTTGGATGAAGACAGGAGAAAGGAAGATGCAAGAAAAGACAAGAAATCAACAAGGTGGAGAAGAATACGCAAATAAGGCACGAGTTCTCTAGGAAGGCAAAACTGAAAGAATAACAACAAAAAGAATGTAGGCTGAAAGAGTAGAAGTCGAAGATGAGGAAGCTAGTGTATGCATGAAGAAAGCCATTCCGGCCAGCGGAACTGAAGCATGAGGAAGAAGCTATGGAAAGAAACAGCATCTCCGTTCGCGTTCAGAGGGGCTTGTACCGGAAAAACTGATTTTCGCCGGTACAAGCCCCCTCGGAATTCAAACGGAGGTGTTGTTTTATCAGGAACTGTCTTACTCCAAATTTCCCGGCGGGAGTTACCTAAAAAACAGGTCGTAGAGAAGTAAGGGCAGGAATAGGAGCGATAGAATAGGGGGGATAGGCAGGAACGGGCAGAAGCGATAGGAGAAGCAGCAATGGTTAAAAAGGGACAGATGGGTCAAAGAAAAAAAGGTGGGAAGGACCGTTAGTAAGAGAAAAAGCGATTGAAAAAATAAAATACCAAAAGAAAAATTTTAAAAATATGTAATCTTAAATCAGAATAAAAATAACATTAAGAAGAACGGATTGACAAAATTTTGGAAAAAAAGAGAAGCAAAATGTAGAAGTTATGCGATAGTTGTACGAATAGGAACAGAAGGCAGCTACAGAAAAACAAGTAAAGGAGAGGATTCTAAAGAGGCGGTTAGTAAAGGGAAATCGCAGTTGTAATGAAGGTACCAACTGAGGAGAACCACCAAGCAAGGATGTGGACAAAATTGCAAATGGGACAGTCGAGCAATATGAAATTTCATTAGTTATTATCAATTTGTCTCTGCCTGTTTATCAGTTACGCACCTACATATTATGTACAGTGAATTCAAAATTAGTCGTGGAAGTGCGGCCTTCAGGCCGCACAACCTTCGCTTGATAACTCCAAGTAATAACAAATTCAGAATAATAATAAAAGTGAAATAGTGCAATTCAGATAAAATGTGTTTGTATGTATAATACGGGTGGATGCGACGTAGAGCAATGTAAAAAAAAACTGTTGTTGCTAGATTACCACTAGATTACACCTAACCATCGTAAAATTAAACAATCGATAAGCTTCCAATTGCTAAAGTTGTAATCAAGACATTATCGTTGCAAAAACATCGGAAGTTAATCATACATTTTAACAAATATAACGCAAAGCGAAGTCAATAGGCTGAGCAACGAATCTGGCTGGCAGTTAGTTGAGAAAAACATAATCCAAGGAAAATGTTGTTGATGATAAAAACCTTGATAATAATTAATTACTTCATGAATATTAACTATCGTGTTTACCATAGTGAACAAGTAGTCATGAAACAACAACAAATTGAATTCAATGGAATTTTAACAAAATAATTTTTCGTCGATTTCGTAGCTGGAAAGTTAAAATCGTTGAAGCAAATGAAACGGTAATTCAAACCTAACATGGCAAAATTCAAATCGATTTTGAAATAAAATGTGATAGAAAATAGCCCACTAAAAGATATGAGATTCTTTTTATTGGAAATGGCATATTCTGAGATTTACACTTCAGTTGATTAAGTTTCTATGTATTCACATGTATAAATTATCAAACAAAGGTCATTATAAATTAAATTTAAATTAAACAAAATTTTGCTGAAACACCAAGACAATAATGAAGTGCTAAACTCGTTAACTGTTTGGTTTCTATTCGGGCTTGTCTTGTGTAAAGTGTAAGTGCATTATATACATGCAAACAGTTACCCAACAAAAGGGGTAGATAGCTATCTTGGTTATAAATGACAAACTCCTATTTCGGCACGGGTCAATGGTTTATTAATAATGCATGGATAACCATCATTGCAGCGGTATGCTCGAAAATCCGATAAAAATGAAATTCATCATCAATTTCCTTTCAATACGTAGCAGGGATAAACGGCAGCTTGAAATGTGAAAAATGAAATTACGTTGTCCACCCTGTAACACAATTAAGGCTATGTAAACACAGGGCCGGAGCGACAAGCCATAACTATAGAATTCAATTTTGCTGCTGATGTGTCGCTTTATCACACCTTTGTTTTAGTTTTATATTTTATTTCTACGAGTTTTAAAAAACCACACTTTAAGTGCACTACACGTCCGAACATAAATTCAACCCTTCTTTTCGTTTAACATTTTGCAATTTTTCTTCGTCGATTGAAAAAGCTCAAATTTAACCCTCTCTCATTAATATTCAACATATGTCGCAAAATACAGCTTCCACTTTTGGCAAAATAGAATTCCGTTACGGTAATGCTTCCCTTTTAAACAAAGCAACAAGTTTTTTCGCTTCCCCACTGAATATTACAATAGACAACTCAGACACAACAAAATTATTCCAGGTTCCAAAAACGATAAAATACTGAAATAATATGGACTTTTACTACTCGGCAGAAGCCAGCGGCGACATACATATACAGTGCGTTACCTCCATAACAACACAATGTAGGTCAAAAGATGAAAATTTCTCACCACGCTTCCGAGATTTCGTTCACAAGCAACAGAATAGATTGATTAGTTCGTTCATTAATTATGCACAAATGCGGAAGAAATTATGCACATAATTTGTTTCGAAAATGAGATTGTGAGATAAATCCGTCATCTATCCCCACAACAGTTTACCAGAAGTAAATATGAGTTTCGCACAGTCCAAAACTAAAAAAAAAACTTTTACAGTTACACTAAACGGTGTATGTTAAAAAAGTACATTTTCTACGTGCTTGGTTTTTCAATGAAAATAACTTCCACTTTATCCAAGTCTCAAGTGTGCAACGCTTAAAATAAAAAGAAAATCTCGTTAGAAAGTCGATACGAACTTACTACTTGCTACTAAAAATTAAATTTTTACCGCATGCCAACGACGCTTTTAAAAAATAATTTGGAAAATTTATTCGTCGCATTTAAATGTTAGATTTTTAAATTGCCCAATTTTGCAACAACACTTCCTCACTGGAGCTTATCTAATCGAAATTCTATTAAGTAAATTTATTAAAATTATATGTCGGATAATTTGTAATTTTTGTGTTAGTTTTTCAACCTGAATTTAAATGCGGAATCGATTATATTTTACGTTAAATGTGGTCGTAAAGTTAACTAGAGCAGAACTTAATCTTCGGGTTTGTGGTGTGAGATAGAGTTGCTGGAAGGAGATACATTAGTTAGATTAAGGAATCGGAAATTTAGAAAACCAAAATTGTTTTCGCGTGATAAAAATTGCTAAAATCAACAAAGAATTTCAAATTGAATATTTAATGATGTGGGAAAGAATAAAGTTTGGATCGGCCTTCCCATTTTCTTTCTGGATAGTCTTCCTCGAAAATTTAAGCACAACGCAAAAAGATTCAAACTCAATTCTGTCAATAGAACGAAGGTTTTCCTTCCGGCCGAGGTCACAACGTCCCAAATGCCATTTTTACAAAACTTTTGCACTACTCTGCAATCTCTAAAATGATCCAGTAGATTTATTCCCGACTTATCTCAGGTAAATATTTTTGTAATTAATTTAATTGGTTTGGAAAAGGAAAATTTGAGTAAAATCTCAAGCGACATCCGTTCTTATGTCTTATAATCTAATCTAATGATTAAAGTTTACAAGTCAAAACAGGAAAATAATCCTGGGGTATAAAAGTAGTTATTTTGCAAGTCTCAACCAGAACTCAGCCGTGCACCATGAAATATTTACCGTTACTAGTACTTTGTATCATCGTCAGTTCGAATACTGAAAAAATATCACGAAATTCTGTTGAAGGTAAGTACCTATTTTTTCTAGTAAAATTTTAGGTTTTACGAGATAACTTGATAAACTTTTAGAATATTTTTGGAGAGATTACCAAGGTCTTGTACCAAACGATGCGATTATTTCGGGCACGAATCTAATTGGAGAAAACACATTTGTAGCCCAAATGAGCATACGTGGTAATGATGAAATCTCCGAGTTGGACTTTCTTCCAGCTATAGCCACACGTGGAAATTCAGTTGTACAGGGGGTATCTGGAGGAAGAGAAGTTCACAGCAATGGCAATTCTAACGTGAAAGTAAGTAACTCAATTGTTTTAAATACTAATACTTTCATTGATTTCATAATAGATACTATGCGCTGAGTATGACTCACGTTATACTTGGCATAATGCATCCAACATGGTTAGTCCTGATTGCCATTATGTCGTGGTTGGTCAAGAAAATTTGGTTCCTCTTCACGTCGGAAGAGTTGAATATGCCAATCAAACATTACTTGGTAAAGTATATTCTAATAATATGTACGGTGAACGTGTATTTGTTCCATACGACGGTTTGCAACTGGCACTGACGCACTATACAACGTTAATGTACTGCCGTTAGTTTTTAATCAGAGTAAACTTAATATTGTACAAAAATCAACAGAAATCTTCCTGAAGAATAAATAAAAGTTAAAAGTACTTTTTGTTTATGTAGTAAAATTATTTATATTAAAAAATATTACGTAGAAAAAACGTAAAAGTAACGTGTTGTCTAAACAAAATTTGATCGAATTACAACAGACTTGAAGGTACATAGTACGTAGTAAGTTTTCCAAAAATAACACGTGTCAGGATGTAGTAAATGGGAGGTGTAAATTAAGAGAAAATGATCCGCCTCCGAAAAATGATGAAAAGAACAATAACGACAAGGGAACTACAAATTGAGACGTTGAAATTACATATTTAGAGTACTACAGTACTAACCATTCCATAGAATGGAGAACTACACGTCAAATTTTTACAGTGCCTTTAATTTTTACTCATTGGTATTTTATAAACTGAAATCGAAAACTTTTAAGTTATTTATTTATTTGCTTAATGAAATAAATTCTTGGAGTAATTTTTTACTTACGTAAAAACACGTTAAATAAACGTAAAAAAGATTATATGAGTGTCTGCAAAGCTGAAATAGTAATTTTTTTACATTTTTTAAGGTTTAATCCTAAATTAGAAAAAAACTGAAATCTTACGGTGGGAACATTTAGCCCTCCCCCTTTATTCAATGTACAGTTAAGTACGTACCAGTACGCACATGGAATGTTATTTTCAACATCCACGGTAAGTATTTCCAAGTGCATCCTATACACAAATTTTCATTTTAGGGGACGTCCATTAATTACGTGAGCTCAAATTAAGGGAGGGCCCAATAAAATCTCGCCAAATCTCATTTAAAAGGAAGGACGGCCAATGAAAATCTTACATTTACTTTGTAATTATAAAAATTGTAGGAAAATTTCACGTGAGAAGGAGGGGTCCCACTACATCTTCCCGAATCTCATCAAGGGGGGGTCCAAATTTAAAGAAAAACACTTCACATAATTAATGAGCGTCCCCTTAGGTACATGAACAAATGTCGAGAACTAATTACATTTCAACTAAAACAATCCCGCGTTCATAAAAAATAAATATTATCGCATTCAATTGTTCTTCAAGGTCTGTCGAGAAAAGTTCTGAACCACTGGTTTATTAATTTATTGTACATCATTAATTAGCTAATTTAATTATTATGTCAGCAAATGAAAATTTTTAATATCGCATCTTTGATTTTAAATTGTTAGATACTTACACCTTATGGAAGTTTAAGAAAGAATGCTATTCAAAAGATTATCAACAAAACAAGTTTTTAAAATAACATCAAATGAAAAGGCGAGGTCTTAGGGGGAGCGGGAAGGTAAGAAATACCCCAATATGTATCCACGTTTCTAAAAACAATAGTTTCTAAATAATTTTTGAACATTTAATGTTTTGCTTTCCGACGAGGGGGGGGTATTCCATACTGCATACCCTCGATTAAAGCAGTTTACTTTGATCAGAAATGAATGTAAATTGAACATTTCAGCCCATTTATTTAAGTAACACATTTCAAAAACCCAAATTATCAATCATCATCTAAGATACCGGGGGGTCTCTTAGACCCAGCCACATTAAAATTGTAATAGGTACATTTGCAGAAACGAGTCGATCAACTCTGATTGCGATTTTTACCATTTTTTTAATTATAAAAGGTAATAAATGCAATAGACGAAAAATATAATAAAAGTTGCAGTCGAACCACAAATTTTGGAAAAAACCACAATAAAGGAATGCGATCATTTTATTGGTGTTCCCATTTCTTTTTTTGCTCAATTAACCCCACTCATAAAAATTAAAAAATTAAATTTTAGTGGTTTTTATGCGGCGACTATAAAAAAAATATCCCTGAAGTCCGGTCCTACTCGAAATTATGGATCTTTGGGAGCAACTGACACCTCGAAGGGCAATGAGTGGAAAAACCCACCCGGGACGCTCTGCAGTGATTGACAGCAAAATAAATTAAATTATTACGCAATAACTCCCTTACATGTGTTTATTATGGGAATTTGGTGAGCTGCAATAATCGAATTGTAGGCTTAATTAGATTCTATCAAATTCATCCTCACATTAAAAATCTTGTATTTATGTGTTCTTTCGTTTATTTATGAGAAAAAGCGAACTTTCGAGTCAAGGTTAATTGACTCTTGTTAATTTCAATTTAAGGCCTGATACTAGGTGATCAATAGAGAAACTTCTTAAAACAACATAAAATGAAAGTTAACAGATCACCTGAAGGGAGGGGGATTTAAATGCCCCAGTATATTAAATCATCGTTTCCAATAAGTGATATCATAAAGCTTCTGCACGATTTATGAATATTTAATGTTCCGCCCTTTAATACTGGAACACCGAGTGGTATTCCATACTATGGGGAATCCCCCTGTTACAAACAATTTAATTTTATTAGAAATAAAATGTGAATTGAAGTTTTCAGTTTAATCACTTGGTGGCCGTTGTTATCAATAGCAAAGGCAAATGTAAATAACAAATCCCAAAAGTGCGACCGGGGGGTCTGGGGGGTGTGGAACACCCTCCAGTGCACCAGTATAGGGATATCTAGGACATTAAATGTTTACAAATTATGGAGATGATGCTGTAAGACTTGGCTTGTGTATTTTCCTGGTGAACAATAACATATACTGGGAATAATGCCCCCCCCCCAGCCAAACGTAAATTATTGTAATAAATGAATTTTTGAACTTCAGTATTAAGGGATCAATACAATGGCATTTTAAAATACCATGAAATGCAAGATAACGATTGAGGGTTTGGGCGGGCAGATATACCTTTTCCAAATGTATCAATAGTTCAAGAAAATTAAACCTCAAAGATGTTGTCAGCACCTTGTGAAAGGACCATCGTCTTTACGTGCCTTCCGAAGCAGAGACAGACCCAATTATATGCAGAGAAGAATATACAATGTATACCTAGAGAAGAAAACCTAAATATTGAAAATTTAAATTAATTACATTTAAAAAATTAAAAATGTTCATATACATATATATTTTGGGCGTCCTTATGTTTATCCTTTCCTCAAGAGGGCACTGTATCAATTAATACCTCAAAGATGTTGTCAGCACCTTGTGAAAGGACCATTGTCGTTACGTGCCTTCCGAAGCACGGAGACAGCAATTTTAGGGTGCAGGTAGGATTCCCGGATCGCGATTTTACCATTTTGAAGTGGATTATGAAAGATGAGGGTCTAATTAGCATATAAAAAATAAAATTTGCGGAATATTCACACAATTTTGAAAAAACGGCTTTAAAGTTAATTTGGAATGCAATTTTATCATTGGCTCTTTTCAACTGTAACCCGCCCCAAAATTGAAAGAGGCTGTGGCGACAGTAAATATACCAGAATCTCGGTTTTCACGACGAATTATGATAGATAATGGTGTAATTAGCTAATAAAAAATTAAAGTTGTGATCGGACAACAAATTTTCGAAAAAATCACTTTTGTGTGAATTCGTTTCGGGTGGTTGCGCTGTCAAACCTACCTCGTCGCGACCCTCCGGGTCGTGCAATAGCGGTTTTGACACCCCTAAACTCATTAAAACATCCCTTAAGCGGCTCCAACTCGAAAATTTTGAAAGTTGACGCGACGGATCTCTGAGCGACTGGTATCACCCACTAGTCACTGTCGACCCAGGCACAGCCACGTACCGCCAACAGAATGACCGCCATATTGAAATTTACCAAAAACACTACATGTATTTTTATGGGAAAATTGCAATTTTCAAAATAAAATTAAATCCGACAAGATTGATCCTCACCTTAAAGAGCTTGTATTTTTGCGTTCTTTCGTTTTTAAAGCCATTTTATAGGAAAAAGTCGATTCCGTATTTTACCTCTAGAATTTTAAATTAAACAATAAAATTAATAATATTTACAATTAAAAAATAATTAATATAATTTAATACCAACCGAAAAATACAGAGACACGGACAGAAGAATCGCAACACTGGTGATTTATGAGAAGGATTTTGAGAACTGATACAGTTCCACCAAGCACACAATAATTTTGGTGGGCGTGTTTGGCGGTAGTCGAATTACACGTTCATTGGTTTGACTGTACGTAACTTTACTTTCATTGGTACATTTTAATTTTATCACTTAATTCGCATATTTTCAGAAATTATTGGAAGTTTGGTGGCACTGAATTATCGATTATTTTGCTATGCGGAAGTAATGGTTATTTATATATTTCAGTCTTTGTTTTTTTATTTATTTTTGATTAAGAGATCATAATTAAAGGTATATTACCTAAAAGTTTGGTACATATGACGTGTTAAGTAACTTGAAAATATTCAAAACCAGGTACGCCGAACTATACTCGTATCAAATCGGGTCTGCATCGGACTGTACTGACGTTGAATCGGGTCTGCGGCGAACCAAAGCCGTACCGAATCGGGTCTGCGCCTAATCGCATTCGTGCAAAATTGGGCTTGCGGTGAAACAGCAGCGCCAAAACGGTTGCGCCGAACTGTACCCGATCCTTTTAGTTACTGTTGCGTGGCAATCATTGAATAAGTTAGTTTG
The DNA here is from genome assembly GCA_036346125.1 of Lycocerus yunnanus. Classification (NCBI taxonomy): domain Eukaryota; kingdom Metazoa; phylum Arthropoda; class Insecta; order Coleoptera; family Cantharidae; genus Lycocerus; species Lycocerus yunnanus. Next base: position 31,843 of record JARFIX010000135.1, read on the forward strand.
AAAGTTTGAAAAATTTCACCCACCGGCTTTTTACAAGTGGCAGCTCGTTCGTTTTTGTCATGAAAATTAGGCATTGACTGCACTCACGTCAGTGGGGGAACCCATTAATAGTTTAGAAATGAAACAAATTAAATTCATTTCAGCATGGAAATTCTAAAATATTATATGATTTTGTAATTTAAACCCCCACCCTATAAAATATGATCGATATTAATATGATAATAGCTGGATTTTTCGAATTTAAAATGTTATCAAGCACCCCCTCTCCTCGTATAGACACACTCCGGAAAAGATAGGAAACCGGAATAGCTATGGTACATACCAAATTTTATTTGACCTAGTTTGTCATCATCTCCTTACCATATTTATCTCTCAAAGCAACTAATTTTGGCGTAAGTGCCAAATAAGTTGTCAATAATTATAATAATTAGATAATCCAATTACCTGCAACAAAAAAAAATATTAGCACAAATGAATATCCAAAATAAACGGTAAATTTAAAGCCGAATTTTAGCCACTGGGAAATTGAAAAAAAACACAGTAGAAATTTTCATTTTTTTGTAAATAATATTAAATATGCATTTTCAAAGTCGGAATAGTTCTCAAAATGCCGAAGTACAACAAATATGTTTCTCTTCAGGCCGCACGACCTTGACGATCTGGTAAATAACAGTCGGAAAATTTTTATAACTTTTTTTTAACCTTGGGAATGCTATTTTTTGATGAAACATTAGGTAATCATCGCACTTTAATAATACTGTGGAATATTTTTTTGGCACTTTCCAAATGCTTGGTGGGAATGCCCTCAGCCCTGCTACTGGTCGGAAGTAGATTCCGTGGCTAGTGAATCTAAGAACCCTAACCGAAGTAAATTAAAGAGACTTGAATAAATCATGGTCGAATTTGAAATTTCGTAAGATATCGCTTAGTCAAGTTTTCCGAGAGCCATCTCATTTGAACTTTGTTTTTCCCGATTAGGGTTTATTAAACTGTTAATCGATGACGAATAACTTTATTTATGTAAAATTAGATTAGCCATGTTAAAATTAATAGTTACTTCGATTAGGTTATTGCAGATCTTATTTGTTGGGGTGACATTGGCCACAGAATAAGCTTAGTCCATTATTCTCCAAATTCGGTTTTCGTAACTCTCTCGTCTTATCATAAAACACGCAATAATTAATCTTGACAAAGTAAAATGAAATAATTTCAACGTCTTTATATGCAATTTTGTCAACCATTATTACTTCCACATCCGACAACTACCGTATTCGTCGTTTCGCTCGAGTTGAACGATCTTCCGGTCTTATTTAACTCTTTGTTTTTGTCAGAAGTAAATATTAAGGGCACGGCATATAGGAAAGCAACAAAATGTAGCTCCCGATGCCCTAAAATGAAAAAGTAATTTCGAAATATTGTAATTGCTTAATTTAATTTTAAATTTAAACATCTGTGCTCAACTGTTGGGAACAATGGCGTTAAACAAAAACAAACAGGGGTTTTATTGTTTTAATTGCCCGTTTCCGTTCAATTTTATGGTTTGAATTTCCGTGAATACTCCAGAAAGTTAACTTTTAATTATTAAGATGCGGAAAAGTTAAGGATTTTAATTTGCAAGTGGTATCCAAATGAAACAGGGAACTCATAAAACAGAAGATTTTAAACTACTGGGATTTGTTAATTTAATCTTGAATTATGCGATAACGAACTAGTCGGATTTTCTCTAGGAAAAAGCTCCTCCAGATTTTCGTCTATTTTCGCAGTTATCCTTACGTAAAGGAATTTATAATTTTGTATAATCCTTATTAATTAGAGAAGCGAGTAATCGTAAAATAAATTGCTGTTGTTTTTTGGGCGTTAACAATGAAGATGAGAAAATGACGCATGGAATAATTCATTTAGGGTAATTTGCCGGTTGTAACAAAAATACAACGAAATGGATAAAACATGCTTCCTCATATTATAGACACAATAAAATTAACAATAACGTGATGAAGTTGATGATGATGAATCATTAATAAAAGGGGTCAACAGTTGGGAATAAAATATGAGTGCTCATTAAACGAAACATTCGAATTACCTACGCTTTGTTTCCAAACCAACGTTTTATGATCTCGATAAAACTTGAAGAGAAAAATAAAAGTTCACTCTTCTTTAAAAATTCAACAACTTTCTTTGGCTGCTGCTCCAAATCTGTCAAGTTAAAATTTATAACCTCCCAGGTAATTAATTTTGATCTTATTTTAATCTAAAACGACCAAAACAATGCTAAAATTAATGATGTGTCCAATTTTGCACACTTTCCATCACTGTAGGTGAAAAGTAAAATGTAATTCTAATAGCTAATGCAAATTTTCACAATAAAAGCCGGCTCCAAGAGGAATTACATCAAAAATGTCGTTGGGAGTAGGTGATACCGGGGCTACTTGTCTCCAGGGGTACACATTGACGAAAACGTAATCGAACAGAAAATTATGTAACACTTTACCACAATGTCAACATAGTCGTGATGGGGTAAGTTGGCACCTACGGGTAAGTGATTATATTTAACGTACGCTTATGCTTGTGGTTAATAAAATGATTATTGTACTTATCGGATTTCGAAAAACTCTCACGAGAAAATCGAAAAGTGGACCAAACCCGGACTTCTGCAAAACAATTTTTTGTGTGTTGATATAATCCTGTTTGAAAGTAATAATACAATGATAAAAAAACTTTACATAACTAAAGAACCACCTAAGTGGTGGAATAAAAACCACCTCTCCGTGGGTAATAACATTATGAAAATTTGTTAGAAAGTTTTCCTAATGGCAAAAAGTTTTAAAACTTAGACTTCGCAAAACATTTTTTAAGTAAGCAAAAGCCGCGCTAAAAAATATGTTCCTACGTTTTAACTAACAAACTTATACAAAAACTTAATGAAACGTGAATAACTGAACAAATGAGCTAAGTTGGAATCGAATTTTCTGTTAGAAATCTTAAATATGAACAAATGTGCGAGGAGATAAATAACGTACGATTTACGAAAACTTTGTAATTTACCGAGTGCGTTTTTATTAATAATTGTATTCTTACGAGGGAGGGTCAAGTTATTCGAAACTGGAGAAGCGAAGGTTTAGAATAGATCGATTTTGTTTGTTAAATGTCAGTTCCGATATTATAAAATAACACATAAAGTAAAATAATATTACAGAAATATTGACTAAGTCAGCTGAGCTAAATTGAATACAGCAATTGAATATTAAATATATAAATTGCTTTCGATCCTCCAATATTCTGTCGAGTCTTGTGTCTGCAATAATCCGAACATTGCCATTCTGTTTAATGTAAATTCATGTTTCTAAAATCAAATTTCAATAACACACTTTACTACTATATATTAAAATAGTGACAATTTAATATTATATGTTTATAGAAACTAAATGGATCGTAATATCATATGAATTTTCCTGTTTGCTGTTTCCACACCGAGAGAAAAATTTAATAATAGCAGTTTTGTTGAAGTTATGCTTGCGATGATTCAAGGGGGGATTGCGATGTTTTTCTTTATACGCTAATATTAATTATAAGAAAAGTACATGGATCTTTGATGTACCTAAAACAATATATATTATAGACAATACAATATGAAATAGAAATCAATTAACCAGCGATGAATAATGTAAAATCGGAATTTCTATATCTAAATAGAATTTCATTTCATTATTAACTTTTAAACGGCGTTCCACATTTCACGTCCAATAAAAATAAAATTCTAAGAATGTAATAGTAGAAAACAACTTAGATAATAATAATATGTATACACGATTTTAAATCATCACGTTGTATGATATTGAAAACAATAAGTTAAGAAGAGAATACAAAGAACCTTTAACCGGAAAATTCTATTCTCAGTCATATTGCGTCTAGCAAACAATGGTTTATTTCGGTCCGTGTTGATAATTTTACATCACGCAATAAATAGAAATCTGCGATAAGAAATAGTAGTACAATACCAGTTCGAGTAAATAATGCAAACAATAATTTATTAAAATAACAAATTTCAATAGGTGAAGGAAGATCTTGGCTTTTAAGGGTATACTGGCACTACCTATCCATAAATAGCGAACGCTCCTGGTTCATTGACAACTAAAATCGTTTAAAATTGCTACAACGTGATCGAAATTCAAAATCATAATCGAACCCTGCACGTTACGAGGATTTAGTGCTTAAAGAGTTCCAAAAAATAATAAAGTAGCGTAAAACGTCAATTTAAATATGCGTCACGACGCAAGTATGACGCCGCTTCCTGCTATATTATTAAAAGCTATTAAAATTAATTAAATGTTGTTTTTTATTATGAATAAGTTCACATTACAAAGTTATACACTGAAAATAAACACATGTAAATAGGATATTATGATACCTAAAAGATAACCGAGACAACAGTGGCGCAACTGACACAAATTATATTTTTAAATGTTCCTAGTTTCCCAAGACCCTTCATAATTAACGTGTCAATTGTTCCACCAAATCAAGCCACGGTGTCAAATAACCCAAAAGTTTATTTTTTAAATCAAAAACGTCAGTTACGCTACTGAATATAGCCTGAAGGAAGGACGAGACATATTGAAGACAAACAGAAAAGTTTATAATTAAAATAGGAGAAACGTAGAATCTAAAGTTTGGTTCTTAAGTAAACACACAAGTGGCCACTTGAAACAAAAAACTACACTAATTTACTTTTGGCTTGTTTTTGCTTTTTCCGATTAGAAAAACCTGTGGCGCGCGCCGCATTTTACACAAAAATAATCTAATTTAGTATTGCGATGATGCAAAGTTGGACGCAATATTAAAATTTATTTGGAATTTTTCAACATAAATATTCATGTTACAAAATAAACATTTGAAAGATAAACCAACCTGATTGCAAAAATCTGTTCGTGACACAAAAAATATATTGAATGTGTGAATTTCACTAGAGGTGCGATGGTTTTGAATTTGGATAATAAATTTATAACTTGAAAATACATTATGAGACGTTCGTCTTCGGTGTAGGTTGGTATTAGTGCCATCAGTTTGTTATCAAAGACGTCCTCGCACTTAACTACATCTTGAATTTAATTGGCTCTATTTACTTCGGTTACCTAAAGGTTACAAAGCATATTGAGAAAATTAAGGTTAAAATCAATAGGGAAAACAATCCACATTAAAACCAAAATTACCTTAGGGTTGGGTGTTATCAACCTCCCCTCGCATATTGAATGATCGGAATTTTACTATAGTGAATCGAATTTTTATTTATTTTTCTAAGAACTTCAGAAAAGTGTGATCAGAACTTTGAAATGAAGATTTGAACCGCAGTCTCCCACTTGGAAGATGTACGTAATGAATTGACATACACGAGTAATTTCGGCTTTTTCCAACGAGAATTTTATGGGCCAAGCACTGATTGAACCGAGAATTAATTTAATTACCGAATTGATGAGATTAGGCAATTAGTTGGATTTACTCCTTCTGAGTAGACCAACATTGTTTTTAGTCAAAATCACATTGCCTAGATACTTTTTACAGTAGGTTCTTAAACAGGATAGCTCTTAAAAATAAAATACATAACTATGTATTTATAAAATTTTAAAAGAAAAAGTTGCCAAATTATAGCTCCCAGTATCGCGTAAGCAATAGGAGATCCTTTTAAACAACAACTTTTTATTAAAAAAAAAGGTAGTTTGAACAAGGTCTGGGGTATAATACTTCATAAAAATACGATACAAAACGGTATCATAAAGCTTCTACGTAATTTGTAAACATTTAATGTCCTGTAATCCAATATTTACGTATCACGTTCACAATAAAAATTTTTTTTAAACAATGTAAAATATAAATTACGCATTACGAAAGACGGTAAATCTGACATCATGGCTTTGAAAAACAGACTTATCGGTAGGGGAATTTACTAAAAAATAGTTCAAATAACGTGAGATTTACAAATACCATTAAAAATATATAAACCGGGGGGGGGGGGATTTCTAGAATACCTCCAGTATAATATACTATGTCATCATTCCCAGAAATCTAAAAGTGTCGTAAAAGGTTTTCCATAATTTAAAACATATCATGTTCTGGCAATCAGTACTGTGCATTGGAGGGTATTTCAGACCCCGGTTTATACACTTTATTTTTTAATAGAAAATTTAAACAGATTTTCCGTTAGTAGTTCTAACCAAACGACAGTGGTACTTAAAGGTAACGGTATCTTAAAAGGTTCTTCATAAATTAAAACATTTGATGACCCCTGTCTCTCTGTACTGTGCACTGGAGGGTGTTCCACACCCCCCAGACCCCCCGGTTTATACAGTTTATTTTTGTAATAGAAAATTTAAACAGATTTGCCGTTGTTAGTTCTAATGAAAATTTTTTTACACGTTTCATAGCAACTGCTAATCTGCTTAAATTTTCTATGACAAAAATAAACTGTATAAACCGTGGGGTCTGGGGGGGTGTGGAACACCCTCCAGTGCACAACTCACAGAGGCAGGTCATCAAAAATGTTTTAATTTAAGAAGTACCTTTAAGTTACCGTTGTAGATTTTCTGAGTACAAGAATACTTTCCTGAGTCTCTGATACTGTGCACTGGAGTGTTCAACCAACCAGTTAAATTTTTTTGTAATAGAAAATTTAAACAGATTTGCCGTGTGGAACACCTCCAGTCACAACTCACAGAGGCAGGTCATCAAAAATGTTTTAATTTAAGAAGTACCTTTTAAGTTACCGTTGTAGATTTTCTGAGTACAAGAATACTTTCCTGAGTCTCTGAATACTGTGCACTGGAGGGTGTTCCACACCCCCCAGACCCCCCGGTTTATACAGTTTATTTTTGTAATAGAAAATTTAAACAGATTTCCGTTGCTAGTTCTAATAAAAATTTTTTTTCATCATTCATAGCAACTGCTAATCTGTTTAAATTCTCTATAAAAAAAAAAACTGTATAGACCGGGGGGTCTGGGGGTGGAACACCCTCCAGTGCACAACTCACAGAGGCAGCTCATAAAATGTTTTAATCTATGAAAAACCTTTTAAATCACCGCTTTAGATTAACCATTATATTTTTATTCGAATTCCAGTATTGCATCAATTTTTATCACCCCCAGACCCCCCGGTTGTTATTATGTAAATTTTAGCTGAATATTTTCTCTACAATTTTTATCCATTCATACTAACTGCTATTCTGTTTAAAGTTTCTATAAAAAAACAAACTGTATAGACCGGGGTCGGGGAGAACACCCTCCAGTGCCATAGTATTGAAAGACTCTTACTTTCTGAGTCTTTGAGTATTATGCACTGGAGGGTGTACCACACCCCCCAGACCCGTTAATACCATTAATTTTTTTAATAGAAAACTTAACAGATTAGCCGTTACTATGACTATTTTTTTAAATTTATAAAGAAACAGTATTCAACTGAACTTTGTGACAACCGAGGAATCGGGGTATGGAATATCCTCCAATCTGTTGCAATTGATGCAGTACTAGAATTCGGAAGGAAAGATAATAGAAATCTAAAGCGACTTCATGAAAAGATATGCGACTGCATCTGAAATTAAACTAGCATTTTGCTTTGTCCTACGAAAAAATCCTCACCTCTGACCCATGACCGAAATATATCCGGTATGATTATTTCGCAAAGCAGCTTAATTCAAAATGAACTCTTTCTAAGGCTAAAAATAAATTAAACTAAGAATATTCTATAATTATAATGCAGTACAACTAGCTACGGTTCTTGACTCCCCGGTTGCCCCCCGAGTCAAAACAGATCTCGAACAGATTGATGTTGAACGCATGGGATCTGATAATATAAAGAACGCTATTGGATTAATGTGTTTCCAGAGAAGTCAGAGGCTTCCTAGAATTTTTCCGTCACGTGACGGATAAACTCTTCAATAGATTCCACACCAGAGTCCGCCTGCGGCCACCTATTTGCGACGAACCACGGGCTTTCATGGCGCGTCGTAATGCAATGTTATTGGTAGAGATAAGGGAATCTGAGAGGGATTTTGCTACGTAACCCCAGGCGGGGGTCAGATATGTTAGGATAGGTCGGATAATTATTTTCTAAAGGATGAGTCGGTTTGGGATTGATAGTTTATTGCTGTGGTTGAGGAAGAGGTTAATTGCCTCCATTGCGCCTTTTGAGACTCTTCGAGAACCGAAAATCTAGCATACGAGAACTGCCCGTCGGTCGGGCAATTTAGCATAGGGCAGTTCTGTAGAGGAACAGTACTTCAGTTCGAGTTCCGAGGAGGACTTACTGCCCCGATGTAGTCCAAGAGCAGTGAGAGAACTGCCGAGGAATCTAATGGAGAAAAATTCCGAAAAATTCGTGGGATAGTTTCCGATAAAACAGACCTCCGTCCTATTCTCGAGCCTTGTGTCGGAAAAAAACTGCCCTTAGACTGCATCCGCGGAGAACGGAGGTCTGCTTTAGCAAAACCTGTCCGAACTGCCAAAAAATAAGGAGAAATTCTTCCCATGAGAATGATTTCATAGTATGTTAGTATGGTAAAATTTAGCGTCTTTAAAATTGATTTTTTCGGCTATTAATTGATAAACGAAGTTCTACCTCACCGTAATCGACTTATTTTAATGCTATCTAACTAAACCAACAACCTTAATGTAGTTTCTTCGAATGAGTCAAATTGGGAATAATAATTAAATACAGTATGTAGCTCAAACTTGTCTAGAGCGGTAATCGGGGGTGGAGGGTTAAACCTATGGAATATTGAATATTTGAATTTTCCACAGAGTAAAGGTAAAAAGGTTTATATAAAACGTAAGTACCCTTACCCCTCGCTGCAAAAAAGTATATGACTGAAGTACTGCCGTAGTGAACTTTATTATTAACCAAACAGTCCACGTAAGCTATTAATCCCTTATTACTCTGGTCCTCAATAAGAAATAATGAAAAAATTAATAGTAAATTCAAGATGATTTCCTCTGCGAGTAATTACTGAATCGAAATTCGAGTACGAATACAAACCGGGCGTTTTTTTAAACGAAAAAAAAATTATAAAACCACGCCCAGAGCTTAAAATTTGAAACAAAACACGAAATTGGAAAATAATAATTTTCCTTTTTGTACGACTGGCCATCTATTGCGAGCTGGGTTGCTTCTTGATAAAAACTTATAAAATATTAATACGTTTGAAAATAAAATAAAATTTGTTCCGGCAGACTGTGGGCTCACTGCCAAAATTAAACCAAAATGCGACGATCCGAAATGCTGCCTTACCTTTGCAGGAAACTGTATTGATCTGTTCTTATTAATATTAATAAGGCAAAAAATATTTTGAACAAGGGAGCTAATAACCTCTAGCACTACAAGAAAAAAAATTGTTTTCAGTATTGAATTTACGTAACCAAAGATCGTAGATAAAGATCGCAAATGACCCCGCATCTCGGGGTAAGTATGATCTATTTTAAGACACAATTAAATTACCATCCGATAATCCGTTGTACCTTATGGTAGATTAATTAAGCACTCCTAAAAATGAAATGAAATTCAACCCGAACCTACTCAAAAAACTTTAGTAACAGAATATTTCGGTACAATTAACCTAATCATAAGTTTTACGTTACCAAAGCGAGGAAATGAAAAAAAATGTATCACCTTACAGTTTTTCAAATCACCAGTGCTCTGCCTAAATTCTCCCGACGTTTTCATTTGAACTGAGCACTTAAAAAATAAATTCGTTACAGAAATTCGTAACCCAATTGTGTTAATTAATAAAAAAACGTTGACAAAAGTTAGAGGAGCCATTTAATAACATTAGGTTATTAAGGTTTACGTGATCAGAAAGTGTTTTTTTTATGAAAACGGAATTAAATTTAAAAGTAGAAATTTTTTTTGCTTTATGACGATATGACGAATATTTTTTTGAATTTTGCATAATATTCTCCACAACCTACACCATATCGGACTTGGTCGAATTATTCAAACTTTTATGCGGCTTGTGGGTACTTCTCTGTGAACGACTCTGTATAAATAATAAATTTTTAATATTTTTCAGCAAGCAACGCTCGGATCAAGTAATACAAAATGCACTTCAATTGTAATGAAAATTTTTTTGTTCGAGTATTCATAGCAGAGAGAAGCTATTTTCGAAATTGCGTAATTCATAACGAACTGAGAGGAAGTTGCGGTCGTTGATTAAATAAATTGTAGCAATAAAATAGTTTTATATAAAATAAGTTTGTAGGTCGAGTTCAAGTGAATAACCTACAGTAAACCAACTCCTTAATAACGCGTTATCTGCGGCCATTTCGACAAGCATCGTCTAGATCCTTTCGTTATCCTCTAAAATCCGGACTAATATCGTTAATTGCTGAAACCGCGCTAGATTTACGAGCAAACGAGTTTAACTGGTAATTTATTGGGAAGTATTGGAAATATTTCAGGCCGTTTTTCAAATTTTTTAACATATCATTTGACGGCTAAAATAACCCCTAATTTATCGTACCTGTCAAATTTCGTTTAACCACACTAATTGGTCCTTTATAGGATCATCTGTAATTTACAAATAGATAACGGCAATTTATAAAAATTAAGCTGGTCATCTGAAGATGCCATTTCGAAAAGAAATTAAATCAGGGCAGCAGGCATTATTAATTATGCATCAACTATAGTTTACCCGGGTGTCTAAATTATTAATGTAAGCAAATCAATTTAATCGAACTAAACAGATTAATAATACAATTCGACATAAATTGTGGAGAAATACTAAGCGATGAGATAAGCTAAATTAATGGAATTTCAAAAAAGGTCAACATTAATCGATAGTTCTCGGTTAATGCGAAAACGGCATAAACCACAACAACAAAATTAATTGATTAAATTAATAAAGGAGACTTCTGAAGTAAACATCGAAATCGTTACGTATGACCACTGGTTGTAATTATTCACTGTTTTGCACGACCAAATGCGTCGGAAGTGAATAATTATTCATTGCACGAAGTATCTAAATGTTCAATAAATTGTGTTGCACACGTAAGTATTAACTCAAACTGTTATCTGGACATGGTGTTAATGGAAATTCAATAAAAGGTACTGCAATTTCATCGAATTTATCTCTCCGAAATGATTACGATGTCGAAACGGAATGCCCACTTAGCGTATCCACCATCCCCTACCACAGACGTGGTAATGATTCGGCACTAGGAATACACGAAAGTCAGTCGTAAGAATTCAGTCGTATCCATCATCAGATTTTTTTAGGTTGGTAACTAGTCAATGAACCAATAAGCACAAATAGAACTGGCGTTTTGATTGGTAGTAAACGAATAAAATGTGTTGCAAAGTGACATTTTGGCTTTCTGAAATTTTTTACTAGCTACGCCACTGTTAGCCATGCATAATATACAATTTGGCACCAAATGCGTTCTAAAAAATTGTATTTAATTTGCACTGCAAACATTAATTATTCTAAACCATAAATTCCCACTAATTACTATAAAGCAATTAAGCTCTTTTTACTTTTAACTAAATACAAATAATAAAACTTATGCTTTTTAAAAAATTTTAACACGAACATCGTTTTGGGTAAAACATATTTCTTTGTTAAGAATCCCCTATCACCACTTAGGAATAGTAATCGGTCACGAGGACACTGTATATTTATTACAGTTACTTACAAGGGAAGCACCAGACGGGATTTTATACGTCGGAGCCAGCGGCGGCTCATAATCAATTTAGCTAGGGAGGCAGAGGGGCACATGCATTCCGTTTTAAATTAGACCCATATGTACGTAGACAAGGGAGTATTTCAAGAATAGCTGAAATAAAGCGGATTTTTCAACAATATCATAAAGTTTCTGCATAATTTTTAAGCATTTAATGTTTTGCCTCCCCGTACTGGGCCACTGAAGGGTATTCCATACCCCCTAGACTCCTCGGTTTATACAGTTTATTTTTTCAGTGACAAATTGAAGATTTCAGCATAATACCCGTTCCTAGAGTGACATGACATTTTAATTACTGATTAGAAATGTAAAAAAAAATTAATAACAGATGCTTTTCTAAATAACTTCAAAATTTTTAAAAAAGTCACTTAATATTAAAGTTGTAAGTTCCCAAATACTATAATAACTGTTATAATTTCTGTGCTTCAGACTTCTTTTTTTAATTTTTGTATTTTCAATTTTTTATTCTGCGTGATTTTGCCTTCCATTTTAGAAAGTTTGATGGCAGTTTATTTTTATTAAAAGTGAATTAAACTGATTGGCTATCATAAATTTAACAAGTCAAATTTTAAAAGCTCAAACTAGAGCATATGTTTTAAAAACCGGGGATACCCAAAACCCTGGTGCTCCAAAATTGGAAAACAGAACATTAAATGTTTCCAAATTATGCAGAAACTTTACGACAGTGCAGTAATTTATTTGAGCAAGATGGCATGATAAACTGTGGAGTATTTCATACACTCCTCCTCCAGACCGCCGACCACTAAAACTATATTTTCTTATTTAACCATTAGGATTAGTTCGGGGGGTTGACCACTGACCAAAAATGTGTACACCGAATTTGCATTTACAATATTTGCAAACAATTGTAAAAATTTTCTAATAATTTCAAAATTGACAAATAATTTCAATATTTGCAAACAATTGCAAAATTTGCAAACATTTGCCATACTTTACACAGATATTTGCAAACAATTTCAGACATTTTCACAGATTTACAGTCATTTGCAAAATTTACACACATTTACAAAATTTGCAAACATTTGCAAAACTTTGCACAGATATTTGCCAACAATTTCAGATATTTACAGACACTTGCAAAGATTTACAGTCATTTCCAAAAACTTACACACATTTACAAAATTTACACATTTACAAAATTTACACACAAACATTTGCAAAATTTGCAAACAATTGCAGAAATTTTCAAACAATTGCAGAATTTGCAAACAATTGCATAAATTTGCAAAATTTACAGTCATTTGCAAGATTTACAGGCATTACAAAATTTACACACATTTGCAAACATTTGCAGAAACTTTATAACAATTGAAAATCGTTTACAAAATTATGTACACCAAATATACTAAGTGGTCAACCCCCGATAGTACAGTCTTACCTGCTTTTATGCGGTGTTTTTTCTGCCATTTTACGTAAAATAATTTATGTGCGATATGTTTCCTCTTTTGTGCGATAGATCAAAAAAATTCTATCGAATGCATAGCATGAACAACAAATTACATATTTTTTTAAAGAAATCTTTTTAAAGTAAAGAGTCAGCCTGAATTTGTCAGCTCCTGGACATAGGCCTCTCCCAATAACCCCAAACTTCTCTCTAAAGGATTGGTTTGATTCTCCTGAGAGGTTTTGTCATTTACACGCCTCGTTTGCCAAACGTGTTGGCGCAGATTAACAATGTGACACCTTAAATTAAAACAATTGCAACTCTGCAGTGGCATATCGCTTGTGTCACTTTTGTAATCTAAATTGAGATTTTTTATGTCACAATAAAACGAAAATATACATTTTCGGTGCGTTACTGTTGAGGCGGAGCTGCGATATAGCAAAATTGCGCTAGCGAACTTGTACTTGTCAATCTAAGTAACTCTGGATTTAAACAAAAATTAACAATATCTTCTACTGTGAAGCACTAATGTATGTAAAGAAGTTGGAGAGGTAGCGTTTATAAATTTTTTTATTTTAACTCCTTTTACACAAGCAATCTGTCCATGACAATAAGCTTTATATTTTACAAATTATTTAAATTTAAAGTAATTAATACAAGACAAGTAGAGTATTGCTTCAGTAAGCAATCTCCTTAAATATGTGCACTTATTTGTTGTCTTCAAGTTTGAACCTATTCACTAAGTCATCCGGTATGAACCTATTTAGTCTGCGCGATGCACTGTAGTTGTTTGTAAATAGTTCAGTAGCGAGAGTATTAGGGTGAACTGCGAGTCTATCACGATATTTAATACTGAACTTTTCGATTTCCTGTTTGATGGAAGGTAACGGTATGTCATGTTGGATGATATTGTTAGGAACGTATCTCGGCGCGTCGACGATTACGCGTAGCACTTTATTTTGAAATCTTTGTAAGATTTCAAGATTGGAGTTGGCTGCGGAGCCCCAAAGCTGAATGCCGTAAGTCCAAATCGGCTTCAAGATAGTCTTATACAGCAGCACCTTGCTTTCTATGGATAGTTGTGAATGTCTACCTATCAACCAGTACATTTGTCTGAATTTTAAGCCAAGTTGTTTTCGCTTTGTAAATATGTGTTTACGCCACGTAAGCCGTCTGTCGAGATGCATCCCAAGATATTTTGCATCTTCCACCTGTGGAAGTTGACAGCCATTCAGTTTAACGGGTGGACAAGTGTTTCTTTTCAAAGTAAACGTCAAATGTACCGATTTGGTCTCGTTAGCCTTAATTCTCCACTTTTTTAACCAGTTTTCGATTTGCGTTAAATTAGCTTGTAGATTACGGGATGCAGATGTAGCATCAACATGGGAGGATAGGATGGCGGTGTCGTCAGCGAAGGTGGCGACTGTTGTGAGTCTTGTCGTTGGAAGATCATGCGTGTACAGCAGGTATAAAATAGGACCCAAGACACTACCCTGGGGTACACCTGAGTAGATAGGATGTAAATCGGTAAATTCGTTTTGATGTTTAATGAGATAATATCTATTACTTAAGTAAGATTTCAGGATTAAGTAAAATTGATATGGAATATTCTTCTTTAATTTGTAGAGCAGACCATCATGCCACACCTTATCAAATGCCTGGCTGATGTCGAGAAAAGCTGCCGAACAATAGCGTTTACTTTCTAGGTCTCGATTTACTTGTTTTACTACCCGGTGTACTTGCTCGATTGTTCCATGTTGGTTCCGGAATCCAAATTGGTGATTTGGCAGTAGATTTTTGTTGTCTATTACAGGTTTTAGTCGTTTTAATAATAACCTTTCGAAAACTTTTGACAGTAGAGGGAGCAAGCTAATAGGTCTCTATGATTTTACGTCTTCGGGTTTTTTGCCTGGTTTGAGGATCATTACTAACTGGGCCATCTTCCACTGTTCAGCGAACTCGTTAATTCTTATGATGGTATTGAATGTCTGCGTTATGGCGTTAAGACATTTATAGAAGATTCTTGCAGTACCTTCCCAGTAATTAAATCGAATCCAGGAATTTTGTTTGCTGAATCTCCTTTGTAATTCTTCTTCCGACTTCTTGCGTTTTAAACTTGCTAATGGAGAGATCTATTTGGAATGAAGCTTCGAGATATTCTGTTATTTCTCTTTATTCCTACATAGTGCTGATAGATGGGTTGAGTTGAAAGATACTGGATAAATGATTTGCGAAAACGTTAGCTTTTTCCTTATCACTTCTGGCCCACGCAGTGTTATCATCCTTGATAGACAGCACCGGCTGTTGTGGTCTTTTGATTTTTCGAGTGGCCTTCCACAAAGAGTAGTCGGTAGCATTTGTTGGACTCAGGTTTTTTAAGTAATCTTGGATGTTATCGTTTTTTACTTTTGTAATCATGTCTTTCAATTCCCTGGTGACTTTATTGAGTTTTGCTTTTTCGGCGGGATATCTTGTTTCTTGCCAACGTTTTCGTATAGCTCTTTTTTCAGCTATTTTGTGTCGTATTACTTCTGGTGGTTTTTCTTCAATATCGCTGACATATGAGTCTGGTGTAGCTCTCCATGCCGCCTGTTGGATACTTACAGTGAGGTCATTTACTGCCGCTTCTAGATCGAATTTTGTCTTCAAAGGTCTCTTAAGTATTATTAATTCATCGAGGACTTCTCGGAACGTGTTCCAATTAGTTTTTTTGCTATGTAGTGATGGCTGTTTGCTTTTCCTAACTATTTGCGTAAATACACTAACAATTATTGGCGAATGGTCCGATGTGAGGTCCAGGCAGGACTCAGCTTTGATTCTTTTAGTGTCGACATTCTTTGTGATGCAGAAGTCAATGACATCCGGTGTTTTTTGTCTATCAGATGGCCAGTAAGTTGGTTCTCCGGTAGATATGATTTTCAGGTTTTTAGATTGGAGGGCTTTGAGTAACTCTCTGCCTTTTGTTGTAGTTAACCTGGAGCCCCACATCGGATGTTTGGCATTATAGTCGCCACCAGCTATAAATCTGTTTCCGAGTGTGTCCAAGAATTGCTCATACTCTTCCTTTTTGGTGTTGTGTTTTGGTGGGCAGTATACAGCACAAACAGTACAGTCTCCCACAGCATCCTCCAATATGACACTGGTAGCTTGTAAGTGTTCCGTCCGATATGGTGCGGATTCGTGGTGTTTTATGTTATCGCGGATAATCAGAGCTGTACCTCCATGAGCTTTACCCTCTTTAGGATGTTTTGTATAATAAACCCTATACTTTGGTATTTTAATGTAATGCTTACCTGTTAAGTGTGCTTCAGATATCAGCATTATGTCGATATTTTGATTTATTAAAAATGTTTTGGTTTCTTCTAGATGTTGGTTTAACCCGTTGGCATTCCATATAGCTATTTTGTATTTAAGGTGTTTGACTATTATTGATATTGCTGACAATTGTGGTTAAAAGATTTAGCATTGTGCTCATGTTTCTTGCATTTTCTTTGTTTTGCTCGATTAACTCTCTTATTAGGTTTTTAAGTTCATCGATGTCGTTTGCTGGTTGGTGAATGGCTTGGTTTTGGTTTGTAGCTTGGTTCATTTGCCAATTTGCATTTTCCACTTGCGGGATGTTATTTACTGCCTGTGGGAGCGTCATGCCGTGTTGAGGGGTTGGAAGAGTTGGAAATTCTCTATTGTAGTTGTTTGTTGTGTAGGTTGTTTCAATTGGGTGTAGTTGTTGGCCCATCTCATTTCCTATCGGTTGGGTTGGCGTTTTCTCTCTAAGCTTAGGATATAATCGTTGTTGTATTTGCTTATGTATTATACATCCTCTATAGTTAGCGGGGTGATTGCCACCACAGTTGACGCATTTGACTTGGTTGTCACGTTCTTTACGTTTACAATTTGCAGTATTATGATTTCCTGTGCATTTAACACATTTATCAAGCTTTCGGCAGAAGTTTTTAGTATGCCCGTAGCCTTGGCATCTTGTACACTGTGGAATAATTCTTTTAGCACGTAGTGGTTCAAATTTAACCACATTGTGATTCAAAAATTTTATGTCATAAATGTCTTTGTTGTTATCGCTATTTTTAAGATCCACGTAGTGCATTGACAACGGTTGTTTTGTTATTCTGTTTTTGATATTCCAGACATTAGTGGCTTCGTGGCCTAAGCTTTTTAGAGCTGTTTTTACATCTTCAGACTTTATTGAATAATGTAATCCTTTCATGACTATTCTAAAGCTTTTCTCTTCTTTTTGCTTGTATGTGTGATATTGTGTCTTCTTTGAGTCGAGAGATTCGATTACTGGTTTGAAGTGCTCGCTTTTGTTCAGTTGGATCTTTACACTTTGATGACCAACAGTTTTCAGTGAATATTCGTTTATTGCAATTTTTCCAATTGTCTCATGCAAGAGTGAGGCGTTTTCAACACCGTACACAGTTATAGGTGGGGGTTTGCGCTCATATGTTACTCGTTCTGTTTCTTCACCGGTAGTTCCTTCATCAGTGGTGCCCGTGGTGATGGTTTCTCTCTCCTCTGGTAGTCCTTCAAATCTGTTATTTGTTTCCAGGGGTGCGGAGAGCCAGTAGTTGGTGATTTTTGATTGCTTACGAGCTCCTAATTGTTCAGGGCTTCTTACTCTCTTTTTGTGGGAAACTGTTTGCCATTCGGTATGTTGTTGGGGTGGTGGAGGCACCCGTGCCATAAATTGCGGGACAGGTACTTGTGATGACAACGATGTTGGGTAATGTGGTGCATTTTGCTGATAGTGTATTCGATTTACTGGGCATTGTGCCATTGGTAGGGATTGTTGCATAGAAAATGTTTGTTGAGGCTGTCGAATGGTTCCCATCGGTTGTAATGATTGGATCAACTGTGGTGGTTGTTGGTAGCTGTATTGTTGATGTGTGTAGGGGTCTACGTAGGTTTCCATTACATTAGCAAATGGAGTGTTAAATGGTTTCTCACCGATTACATTTTTAAATGGTTTTTCTATACCAATGATGGGTTTTGACATTTATATGGTTTTTCACGGGTTTGTAAAGAGAGGTTATAAATATGGCGTACCTTATCAACATTCGCTATGTTATTGAGGTTATAATGGTTCAAGTAACAAATTATTTATACCTTCTTCAGGAAAATCAGGATACCGGATGCCGGCACTAAACTGCAGGGTTTCACAAAATCGCACGAAAAAAGACCGCCAATCCTCAAATATATTTCAATTTGAAGTGAAGACCATTCAACGCACAATCTGCTCGTAGTGGCGCCACCTGGCCAATTATAAATGACAGAATTCAATCTGAAGGTCTGGGGGGATGGAATACCCCCAGGTACACATATACAGAAGATGCAATTTTTTAGAATTGTGCAAAAGTTAAGAACTTATTCTCAATTTCTCTAAATAGGGAAAATGATGGAGTGGATTTTCAATTACCGTCATGCCACAATCATCATTTAAATAGCGGTTTTAAAAACGGTTTTATTAAACATTAAACATTAGCAGGTGTCTTTCAATCTGCGGTAGTCGAATAATATACTATTAATGGCAATCTCTCCTTTCGAATATTCGAAACTAAGCTAGGGCAATGCAATCAATCAATTGGGTAGTTTCCTGTTGCCTCTTCCACAACCCACATAATATAAAAGAAAAAATTTTAGATTCCAGCGGCGAAACCTGGCCAACCATAAATTAAACCTCAATTCCCCCCGGGCCTTTACATTTTGTTACCTCCTTACACCATTTCTTGTCCAATATATGGCAATTTCCTTTGTGAATCCCCAGTCAGATCAATATATCAATTTAATATTGAACGTCAACATTTCGAGGCGGGGACATTTCGACGAGAAGATATTGCAATGCATGGATATTTCGGCGCAAACACCAAAATTAAAATTTAATATTTTTGTGGTTGATTCCTCTTCTCATTTCCAAAAGTATTTTTGATTTTAATTCTAAATTCGAGTATGATGCGCTTTTGAGTAGAATTTTATGCGATAGGTTAGGTTAGTTTATGATTTTCCGGCGAGAGTCCATTAACCCTGACTTTTTCCTATGAAAATAGCTTCACCTGACGAAGGGAGCATTTTACAAGACTTAAAGTGAGGATGAATTTGGCTTAAATTAAGTCCTCAATTCAAATTTGAAGTTCACCAAATTCCATAACAAACGGATGTTAGGCCCGCCACAGACACTCATGCTTGTCTTACGATTTGCTTGTACAGACTTAAGTTGTAATGCAAACGGAACACCTAGACCACTACTGTCCGTTTTCTTGTCAGTCTTGTAAGGTTTAGCTGCATTTCAGTGAAACAAATCCCTTTTTTCTTAATTTATTAGTGTGTCCGATATTGCTCCTATGGTAGGGGCACAACCGGAAAAGGTAGTGTTTACGAAAATAATTTTTCTTTTAATTTGGGCATAGTTTTATTTTATTATTTTTGTGTTTTTATAGTAGTATATAATAAAGTATATGAATGTGTTCTCGTTTTTTCAAACAATAAAAGTTTCGATGTTTTATGCAATTTTATTGTTAAGGGTCCGGTTATCCCCCTTCCCCTACTTTTTAATTTTTAAACCGACTTCAAAAAAATAAACGCAATACAGTAGACACTCGGTAGTGTGAATCTGGGATAACGGAAACCTCGCATAACGTGAACACCCCATTTTTATGTATAGACGACCGTATATCGTGAACAA
The DNA here is from genome assembly GCA_036346125.1 of Lycocerus yunnanus. Lineage (NCBI taxonomy): Eukaryota > Metazoa > Arthropoda > Insecta > Coleoptera > Cantharidae > Lycocerus > Lycocerus yunnanus. Next base: position 51,657 of record JARFIX010000135.1, read on the forward strand.
TATGAACAAATCGTAACCCCCGTTTATGGAAACGAATGTAATTGGCCGCTAAATCGGTACTTCCCCGATATACAAACATAAATATGACGCACTAGAAACATATCGTATTTCAATTTCGATACATAAGAGAAAAAGCTGTTATATACAAAAAATAAAAATCCCGCAAAACAAACAAAATATCCGAGTTTTTAATAAAAATTAATTTTGGTAATTGTTTTCGTTAGTTTGTTATTTTCAAGGAAAATTAATGTTTATTGCATATTATTTGATATAACTGATACAACATTCGTTAACGTGAATAAATCGATAAGGTGAACAACCCTTGTTTTTGTGTTCACGGTACCGAGTGTCTACTGTAATTGAAAAATAAATGCACTACAAAGTATAAAATAATAATTCAGTTACAACACAACACATTTTACTAACAAACACATATTAACATATTTATTTACATATTAACATATTTATTTACATGAAATCACTGTCGGTGCTAAGTAGTATATACAATTTAACACGATTACCGTGCTTCGGAAGGCACGTAAAGCCGGTGGTCCTCCTATGTAAATGAATTGCTATCTTTAACAATAAAATGGGGTAACAGGCATATTTGAGGCACATAAAGACGCGATATCGTCTTCATTACCTAGCAGTAATGAAGTATAGAATGATTGTAGGAAGTATGCAGTAGGATGCAATTCATAATATGTAGTATATTATGCTTAGCACCGACTTCAATAAGTGATTTCATGTAAATAAATATGTTAATAAATGTAAATGTTTGTTAGTAAAATGTGTTGTGTTGTAACTGAATTATTATTTTATACTTTGTAGTGCATTTTATTTTTTCAATTATTGCGTTTATTTTTTTGAAGTCGGTTTTCTTCTTTTTTTTATAAAATTCAAAACTTAATCCAAGTGACAAAGGTACACACGCACTTGTTCAACGTAATCAAGACGGAACACTGCAAAATGTCAAACAGATTCTGATTTTGTTCATGCCAGACAATTGACGGTACGCAATCAGTAAATCGACAGACTTGATACCACACACAGTCCGTCTTGCATTACAACTTAAGTCTACAAGCAAATCGTAAGACAAGCATGAGTGTCTGTGGGGGACTAATTTTGTTCATGCCAGACAATTGACGGTACGCAATCAGTAAATCGACAGACTTGATACCACACACAGTCCGTCTTGCATTACAACTTAAGTCTGTACAAGCAAATCGTAAGACAAGCATGAGTGTCTGTGGCGGGCCTAAGATTACATTGCACAATCTTACGTAATAATTTAATTTAATCTGTTACCAGTCGGTGGGTTCTCCCACGAAGTACCAGACATTCTCAAGCATTCATCGCATCAAGAACCTATGATTTCGAGTACTTTCGCAATCCACGGATGTTTTCTACAGTGGACAATGCCGAAGGCGGCGTTAACCTTCAGAAATTACATTATAAAAATAAAATCCTCTAAAATTTAATTTTTAATATTTGATGGACTGGTTTTATTGGGGAGGGCAAGTGAAAAAGGGAATGAAGGTACCAATAAAATGATCGCATTCTTTTATTGTTGCTTTGTTTTAATTTGTGGTCCGACCGCAAATCTTATTTTTTACTCGTCTGTTGAATTATTTTCATAATTAAAAAATGGTAAAATTGCAAAAATTCGTATATTTTTGTATTTTATCAAAATCATCCACAATCATCGTAATCGACGCAAAGTACCTCATTTTGGTCTTCAATATTGGAAGAAAGAACATTAAATGTTTAAAATTATACAGCAGCATTATGTATCACTTAAGTTTTCAAAGAGAGAATGAAGTTTCCATACCTCCCATCCAGGAACCCCGTAATCTTTTTTTTAATTTTATGTTGTTACCCTCCCGCTCGTATCCGAGTATTAGAAGGTAGAACATTATATGTGTAACAATTATGCAGAAGCCTCGTGACACTCTTTACACACATTTACAAAGATTTACACACAAACATTTGCAAAATTTGCAAACAATTGCAGAAATTTTCAAACAATTGCAGAATTTGCAAACAATTACAGAATTTTCAAACAATTGCATAAATTTGCAAAAATTTACAGTCATTTGCAAGATTTACAGGCATTACAAAAATTTACACACATTTGCAAACATTTGCAAACAATTGCAGAAATTTTATAACAATTGCAAATCGTTTACAAAATTATGTACACCAAATATACTAAGTAGTCAACCCCCCATAGTACAGTTCTACCTGATTTTATGCGGTGTTTTTCTGTGCGATTTTTACATGAAATTATTTATGTTCGATATTTTTCCCTTTTTGTGCGATAGATCCAGAAATTCTATCGAATGCATAGTACGAACAACAAATTACATATTTTTTTAAAGAAATCTTTTTAAAGTAAAGAGTCAACCTGCATTCGTCCGCTCCTGGACATAGGCCTCTCCCAATACCCCCCAAACTTCTCTCTAAAGGATTGGTTTGGTTCTCCTGAGAGGTTTTGTCATTTACACGCCTCGTTTGCCAAACGTGTTGGCGCGGATTAACAATGTGACACCTTAAATTAAAACAATTGCAACTCTGCAGTGGCATATCGCTTGTGTCACTTTTGCAATCTAAATTGAGATTATCTTTTTTATGTCACAATAAAACGAAAATATACATTTTTCGGTGCGTTACTGTTGAGGCGGAGCTGCGATATAGCAAAATTGCGCTAGCGAACTTGTACTTGTCAATGTGAGTGACTCTGGATTTAAACAAAAAATTAACAATATCTTCTACTGTGAAGCACTAATGTATGTAAAGAAGTTGGAGAGGTAGCGTTTATAAATCACAGAATTCAATCCGGGGGGTCTGGGGGGTATGGAATACCCCGCAGGTACACATATACAGAAGATGCAATTTTTTAGAATTGTGCAAAAGTTAAGAACTTATTCTCAATTTCTCTAAATAGGGAAAATGATGGAGTGGATTTTCAATTACCGTCATGCCACAATCATCATTTAAATAGCGGTTTTCCGCTTTTTCTTGGCTAAGATAGCAGATCATCTTAAATGATGCATTTTTCATAGAAAAATCGTAGTACTCAAATAAAGTAAGTACTCAAATAAAGTAAGTAATATAAAAGACAGAATTTTAGATTCCATCAGCGAAACCGGGCCAATCATAAATTAAACCTCCGATTCTCCTCCCCCCCCTCCCCGACCTATGCATTTCTTTACCTCCTTACACCTTTTCTTGTCATTTGTCTTGTCATTTCATCTGCAGCCAGTCCATGGGTTCTCCCACGAAGTACCAGACACTCCCAAGCATTCATAGCATCAAGAACCCATAATTTCGAATACTTTCGCATTTCATCGATGTTTTTTTATAGTCGGCGACGCCGAAGGCGGCGTTAATCTTCAGAAATTATATTATAAAAATAAAATCCTCTAAAATTTAATCTTTTAATATTTGATGGGCGGGTTTAATTGGAAAGGGGCAAGTGAAAAGGGGGCATGAGGGCACCAATAAAATGATTGCATTCCATAAATTATTGCAGTTTTTGTTTTCAAAATTTGTGGTCCAACCGCAAATCATATTTTTTGTATTCGTCTGTTGCATTATTATCTTTCATAATTTAAAAAAAATGGTAAAATCGCAAAAATTCGTATATTTTTCGTAACCATTCAATCATTGTAATCGTCACAAAAATACCAAATTTTGGTCTTCAATATTGGAAGAGAAAACAATGTTTAAAAATTATACAGCAGCTTTATGTATCGCTTTAGCTCTCTAAGAAAGAATGAAGTTTCCATACCTCCCATCCAGGGATCCCCGTAATCTTTATTTTAATTTTATGTTGTTAACCCCCCCTCCACTCGTATCCTAGTACTGGAAGGTAGAACATAATATGTGTAACAATTATGCAGAAGCCCCGTGATACTGCTTTACAGTCTTCTTCGAAAAGATGAAATTTCGATATCCTAGACACCCTTAAATCAATCTTTTAGTTTCATTGCCCCCCCCCCCATTCCCCTCGGTGTCTCAGTACCAAAACGTTAAAACATACCCCAGTCACTGTCCCAGTACTGAAAAGTACAAAATTAGGCTGCGCGTACAGTGGATCTGTTTTCGGACAAATTCTATCCTTCACTATTACCAATCACTCGCATCTACTTGTCTCCGTCAGACTTTCTGTTCGTTACAATTCGTCCGAAAACGGATCCACTGTACGCGCATCCTTAAACGTATAAAAGTTATACATAAACTTCATGATACCGCGTTAGTTATCTTGGTTAGAATGAAATATCTCATTTTTATGTTGTTGGCAAATCTCGCAACTTTTTAGGGTCCTTTTGGAATACTCCTTCCTTTCAAATCGCAAAAAGCGCGCATTGAAATTTAATTATTACCGGGGTGAAAATACACTACTCTTAAAATTTTTCAAAAAATATTGTAAAAATTTCTAGACAATTTCACCAACCTTAACTTTTGTGTAAATATTTTTTATAAACATCAATGGAGGAGTTTCTCTTGTTTTAAACATTTGAAATAACATGAATATGAAAATTGGACGATAATGCAGTATAATGTTGCAATTGGTTGGTCTCAAAACTCTCCATACAATTTTTAAAAATATTTAATTTACCCAGGTGATTTTAAAATTAAACGTGGTTACGCAAAGTTGTCCAACAAGTTGGTGGCTGCCAGATATGACACGAGTTTTACATTATAAAAATAAAATAATGATACTGTGTGTTTAACGATTACTATCTTCACAAAATAAAACACATAACGTATAAAACCAAATAATTATTCTGTTTGTTTGACAGCCATTACAAAATTGACATGGAAGTTATCTGCATTACAAACAGTTTTTAAAAATCGCTTAACAGCATGGCATTTTTTCTTAATCCTGATTGATATTTAAAACCCCGCTTGTTTAAAGCAACTACGTCATAACCTATGGTATAATAATATACAAGGTATAATATATCCGGGGTTGACCACTGACCAAAATGTGTACACCAAATTTGCATTTACAATAATTTGCAAAACTTTACACAAATTTACAAAATTTACACATATTTGCAAAATTTGCAAACACTTGCAAAACTTTATGCAGATATTTGCGAACAATTTCAGACATTTGCACAGATTTACAGTCAATCATTTGCAAAATTTACACATTTACAAAAATGTACACACATTTGCAAAATTTGCAAACAATTGCAGAAATTTGCTAACAATCGCAAATCATTTACAAAATTATATGCACCAACTATACTAGGTGGTCAACCCCCCCGGATATATCTGAGTTTTATTTTGGTAATTTTTGCGCATATACGTCACGTGGTTAGCGCATAATCTGCGTAATATCATATCTTGGTCATATCCCTGCTGAGAGTACTCAAAACCTGTAGAAAAAAACAGATGTCTCAGTTTGACATCTACTTTTAATTAAAAAAAAAATAGCGAAACTCGTCCATTCAGTAACAACAGTAATTTAGCCAGTGACTGATAATAATAACTGGTAGTATGCAACATTGCAATAAGAATAGGAACTTGATTTATCAAAACATTTATCGCTAAATTATCGTCCCATTAATAGCGAACGTAAGCTTAAAGGGTAATCTATATATACAAAACCTTGTTGGTAAACTTCGTTGTAAACCTGATGCCCTTACTAGGTCAAGCTTATTTTATTCTTTTGTTTGGCTTATCACCACCCTCAATTTGTCAAACACATGCTACGGGCTTTCCTCATTAGAATATTAAATTCAAGCGGTTGTCGTTGAACAACGAGCTCGTTGTTTAAAGCAAAATAGAGGTAGGCAGTACCTGAACTTCGACGACCGTTTGAATTTAATCTTCTGATAAGGAAAGCTCTTAAAATTGTCTTGACCTAGTATGAGCGTCAGGTTTACATCGAAGTTTGCCAACCGGGTTGTTGCGTGTGGATGCCCTTTAATATTAAACCATCTGGAGACTGACTAAACGTTCTCTGTTAGAACTAAAGTAACGCAATCGTGGTAATGCTTTAATTAAATTCAAAAAGATTGCCAAAATTTCGGTAAACTATAAATTTTGTAATTTTGACAATCTTTCAATTGTCTATTAGTTGAAATAGAATCTTCTACAGTTAAAACTAACTCTCGGATAATGTTTAAACCAAATTTCCAAACCGGCATTGCAAATCCTTCATTTGAGCAAAACAACAGATCGAGAGACAACAGTTTTGTACTTCTTTTAAATAAATAATTAAGATATTGAAAGGAGAGGTAGTTTTGCCTACTCGTCATTCAGAAAAGAATATTGAGTAGTACTATTTTACTATTTATTAGAATTCAGTAGAAGCCGGTCGTAAGAATTAAGTCGTAGCGAATATAATCATTTGGCAAATCACCGATCCCTGTTAAAACAACCGTAGGCTTTTAGAGAAATTTTCAAGAGATCAAAGCTTGAAAGAGCTTAGTCAAATAGTATTTATTTATATTATTTCTCTATACATTAGAGAAATTATTGCATGGTACGAATTCGTAATAATAACAAATCAAAGTCGAGTATCTTTACTTTATTTTAATTCATTTTGTTCTCTCAAGCTTTTAATCTCTACATCAACGAGACTTTGGTTTTATTCTTTTTTGATTTCAACTTCGCGACAATAGTTGTGCAGACTTAAGAATAACTTGATTTTATAATCCAGTGTTTATGAAAGAGCCGAGTTAAGAATTTCGGCTCCGAAACACAAGCAGTGGTGACACCAATCCATTGCCACGCCAGTATTTTGGTTCTCAACTTCCATGATGTTGCAGTTATCACATTAATTACATAGTTAAATTATAAATAGAAAATGTGTTGTTTATAAATGTGTCAAGTTTGGTTTAAAGCTACCCTATCCCTCGACTTGACTAACTTCCAAACAGTTCTCCTTCGTCTCGATTTTAATAGGTTTACTGCTCGCGACGTTGGACAGTGCATTATGCAGCGACATAATAAAGCAATTTAATTGGACGCCTTCGAGACCCCGGGCACATCTTAGTTAAAAATTCACGACGTCGAAAACCTATAAGTGCCCCAACCCTTCGTCCTTTAAAATGTTCCAATTATATTTATTTTGAAATGTGACCCACCACTTCACTTATACACTTTTGATAATTTATTTACTCAGCTGCCATTAATCTTTACCTCCATAGCTTTGCTCACACAATCAGAACGGTTTCGTATTTCAGATTTAAATCTAGAAGTTGACGTTGAAACTAAACGATTCCTTGATAACCTACCCGTATTGGTCAGTTATGGGATGTTTTTCAAAATTGTGACAATAAATTTTACGACGGGTTCTTCGCATTATACAACCCCTTTCGTTGTCACATATAAAAAATGCTCGAGTGTCTCGTGGAACAAAAATAATTTTGTTTACTTTTACAACATAAACATTGCAGAAAACTTTAGTGTCGTTAAAATTTATTGTAATCCTCTTAATATCCTGAAACAAACCACTTGTTTTCAACTACAGAGACAGGAGCTTTTAAGGTATTTTACGAACACATTCAAGAGGTTATATTTTAGGAATTTCTTCCACGTTATATTTTTAGGGTGTGATCAAGGAACAAAGAATTTATCTAACTTTTTGATGGATTTAAATTTAGAGTAATGACGAATGGATGAAATCCTCTCGAGGATGTGAATCACTTAAAACATGACATTGCTTGTGGTTTTTATTTAAAAATCAATGTTTCATTTTTAGGGAGAAAATGAGTCGATGTCGCCACCCTGTACATTAATGAAAGAACTTAAACCACTTGAAATATTTGTTCAGACCATGAAATTTAAGTCGATGAATTATTGCGACTTGAACCAAGGCATAAAATTGGAAAAATTTTGTGGCAGGCGGATATTACAGAAATTTTTACTAAAAAAAAACAGATGTCCCACTTCAAACTAATTTTCATATTTTGTACCCAAACAAAAAATGTCGTTTCGACCGCAATTTTTTAAGGAATGCCTGCCTGGCCGTGGTTAAATTCAAGCCTCTGTCATTTAAAAGGGTCCACAGATAACTTCTCAAGTAGTACATCGTAAGGTGGGGTAGGTTTTGTAAGACTACAAATGGAAAAATGTTGAAAAACAAGAATAAAAATAGTCTAACTTGGCATATTTCAAATGTGATTTAGTGTTGGAAAGTGACCTGACATCGACCCTAAAATTTGTCACATAAAAGTTCGTATATTTAGTGAACGAGTGGCTATTCCTCATTTTGTACTTTTTCACCGAGTTGACAAACAAACTGCTACCACATGTTTCATCAGCACACAAAATTTAAAGCCCCTAAAAAAATTTCATTATGAGTTCCTTATTCTTCAACTTATCACATTACATAATTAAACGAATAAAAAAAATTGAAGCCAAAAATTTGCTCTTGGAATATTGTAATTACCCTCCATTAAAACTAATCATGTGAGTTTTCTTCCGGAAACGTTTTAAGTTTTACTTTAAATTAGCTTAAAAAACTAAAATTACCATTAAGTGCACTAATCTACTTTTAATGCCCCTTACTTACATAACTGTACCGTCTTGGATTCATGCAAAATTCGCACACACACTTCAATTTTGTAAACAATGAAACGACCCTGCAAGTTCAAAACTTCATCCCACTGCTGATTTTAGTAATAAAGTGCTGTCCATTGCGTGACTGTTCAAGTTGACCTAATTTGCTAAAAATTCGCTTTAATTTCTAACAAAATTTGAAGCAAAGAACTTATCGACACGAATGGGAACAAAGCGAAAAAAATTGGAAGGAGATTGAATGCTACAATGAATAAGGAAGGATTTAACAAGTCAACTGGAAACTTCTTCAATTTTTCTGGATGTTAATTGCAGCGCAGGGTCGGTAATAAGAAATAACCCCTTTATAGCAAATGTGAACAAATTTCAGGTGGTGGGCAAAAATCAATATTTGACCACTCGTCTCTATTAAATATACAAAATAACCACATTTAAATTCACTCATTAAACGAAAATTTTAAAACCTCAACCACAAAACCTATGTTTTCATTCGGTGAAACTGAAATAAAATTTTCAATCAAAATTAATGGAAAAACTAATTTTTAATATAAAATTTGTATGGAAAGTTAAATTTAATTTCTGCTCGAGTAACTTTCGTACTTTTTATTTTCGATATTGTATGAAATGGCTATTAGCAATCAGGGGCGGACTGGCTATGCGGGACAAAAAATCGCAATGGGAATGAAGTTTTTTTTTATAATTTAATTTGGAAGTGCTTTATAGCAAAGCAAACGTTCTTGCAGTAGAGGTTTTCAAAAAATATTAGCGCTTTAGACATTTTATTCGAGTACTTAGATTAATAAACTGTATAATAATAAATTAAAATTTAAAATTAACAAGTTAAATTTGACAATAACACGATGTTTTTAAACATAAAACATTTTCAATATTAAAAATGCAATAAATTAGAAATTCTTGAAATAAAGTAATCTCGAGTTCCACCAAAATAAACTTTACAGTTGTTTATAAACAAATAAAATTGTCGTTTGCACTATCGCACTTATCGGTGCATTCACAGCCTTTTCGTTACGCTATGCTGTTTATTTGTATTCTAAATAAATATTATTACAGTAAATAAACTAAGGTACCTAGTAAAAAACAGTTACAAACCACTGGTCTTTTAATATATTGTAAATCATAAACTTAATTTAAAATATTAGATACTGAAACCTTATGGAAGTTCACGAAATGCTTGATGTTGTTTAAAAGATTCTCATCAGATGGTGCTACTAAATTGTTAAATAGTTTGATAGAATACAAAGCAATTTCCGTCTAAATCAAGCCATGTGCTACTATTATGCACGTTTAAGTGCATCTAAACAAAGCGTGTATACAAACCCATTGGATGCAGGCAATGCTTAGATATACTGCGACGTCAAACTAATGGAACATTCGATTAATACCAACCCCCCTTTCCTATTGGCCCATAATTCTTTCATTGTAATCTCTCAATTCGGTAGCACGTCAAAACGCCTAAAACAAAAGCACCGAAAAACAACGATAACATCGAAAAACAAAAACACTGAAAGTACCACTAATTTAAACTAGATGCCTCTTATAGAATAAAATATGTTTGCGACATAATAAAAGACATTTTGACCAAAAGTAAGGTTCAAATACGATAACACAAAGTCTTTGTCTGTGATGATTTTACAAAAAGTTATTTACAATAATTAGTTAGCGAACATTAAAACGAGTCGAATGTGCTATGGATGAATTCGATATTTACAATAATAACGCAAAAAATCGATTTTAAAAATCACACAAAACGGGAGCGATTTACATTCTGTTGGCGGGATGTGCGTCCCGATATACACGAATCAACTGTATGGCGGGGACAACCAGGGCAGAACGAGGAGGGCAGCAGTTCTAGGCAGATATTTTTAACGAGTAAAGCGCTTATCAAAACAGCTTGGAGCGGCCGGAGCGCAGCGGAACGAAGCGGAGACTGCGTAAAGTCAGTTTTGACAAACGCAACTACGGCAAATCTCGATTTCGCCCTTAAAAATTATTTTCGTAAAAATACTTCCTAAATCGTCGCAGTTCAATGTTTTATTCAAATGATAGTACAAGTACCTACTCTATAAGAGGCATCTTATTTAGATTAGCGGTACTATCGGTGTTTTTATTTTCGGTGTTTTATTTCGGTGTTTTGACATGGAATTAAAATTAAAAATAAGAATTAAAATACATACTGTCAAAAACCCAGGAGGGGGGGGGAGAGCTTCGGATACACTCAAATTGTAAAAAATGAATTGGCAAACTTATCGCCTTCATTATTAAGTAGCCAATAAAACAACTTTTTGAAAAGGTGAGAGCTCAGAGGAAGTTTCCTAAGAAAACTAAAGCGGTAACATAAAGCTTAAGCAAAATTTGTAAACATTTATTGTTCGCCTTCTTATACAAAAATACTATCCCCCCCCCCCCGATTTATACAATTTAATTTGATTTATTTGAATTAAATTATATAAATTTAATTTATTCTACCGCCAGTTCGTACGTTTTCGGTGGGTTCTCCGTCGCTTTCAAGCATAATTTCGAGGAGGACCGCATTTTAGGGATGTTGTGAAAAGTGGGCGCCGCCGCAGGCGGCGTCTACCTTCAGCATATACATTTTAAATATAAATTCCAGCTAAGAAAAGCTTTCGCTTTTATATGGAAACGCCTAATTGTGGAGAGGAGAGTAAAAAGAGGAATAAGGGCATCAATAAACAAAATTTGTGGTCCGCCCGCAAATTTGGTTTTATTTAAATTCGTCTATTGTATTATTATTTTTACATAATTTAAAAAAACATGGTGAAAATCGAAATTAGGGTTGATTGACTCTCGCCAAAATTTATTTAAGCAATAAAATTTAATACAAAAGAATTTGCAAACTCAGCATTAAGTGATCAATAGATAAACTTTTAAAACGTAAAATGCAAAAGGACCGAAGGTCTGGGGGGTGAAGGGGGGAGTTTGAAAAACCGCCTGTACATATCTTCGTTTCCAAAAACTTAAAGCGATATCATTAAACTTCTAGACATTTTTTAACATTTAATGTTTTGCTTCTCGATGCTAAGGCACTGGAGGGTGTTTTATGCCCCCCAAAACCCCCCCAGGATGAATTGAAGATTTCAGCATATTCGCCTAACTCAAAAAATCCGTTCTTACCAGCCAGAATAATCATCGAAGGTTCTTAAATTGATACAAAATTTAAGAATGACATACTTAACTGTCGTTGCAGAAAACAATCAGTAATGTGATATGGTAAGTTAAGCAGGGCTGGTTTGAATTTAAGAACGTTGCATACTTATGTAGGTTAATTTCAAGAACGGTAAGAATGGATTTCTTTGCCTAGAATAATGTTCTTAAAACTGACTCAATCATCAAAGGTGTTAAATTGAAACAAAATTTAAGAATGACGTACTTAACTATCATTGCAGAAAGCGATCAGTAATGTGATATCCTAAGTTAAGCATGGCTTGTTTGAATTTAAGAACGTCGTCATGATTGGGTCAATTTCAAGAACGAATTTCTTTGCCTAGAATAATGTTCTTGAAACTGACTCTATCATCGAAGGTTCTTAAATTGAAACAAAATTTAAGAATGACGTGCTTAATTATCATTACAGAAAACAATTAGTAATGTAATATCCTAAGTTAAGCAGGCCTTTTTAAATTTAAGAACGTTGCCATGATTGGGTCGATTTCAAGAACGGTAAGAATGGATTTCTTTGCGTGTAGTATTTGCCATGGTGACGAGATGGTTTTTAGTGACTATTGTGATATTATAATCACAGAATACGAGGAGAAACTTCACCAATAGAGTTTTCAGCAAGCGACAGCAAGTATGACTCGGACGACGGACGTAGAAAACTATGTTCTTGTAGTTCACAACGTCATGAAAACAAGGACAATGTCTGCACTGCAATTAAATTTGCACATCTGTTTGTGAGGACGATGTTGATTACCACAACCAGCATTTCAAAACTTCCATAAGGTCTTCGAATCTGATACCATATAATCAAATTAATTTGATCGATGTTACTTCAAAAAATTATAATAAAACTTATTTACAATAAATATTAAATATGAAAGCCCCGATAAAACTGCACACATATAATTTATTTACTTTTACCCCCAAAAATAACGTAATGTGCCATAGTTTGAGAAACCCTGATATAGACGATAAGTGCGAAGAGGCTACAATTAACTAAGGTGGGAAAACGATATCGCAAAGGAAGTGGAATTAAACTGTTACAAAGGTACAAAGCAAACAACTTGAGGAAATTTTAGTTCTCAAAGGTAGAAATCGGGCTAAAATACATAAAATATAATTATGTAATTAATAATATTCGACCCGTGATAAAGTTTTTCTATTTAAAATAAGTTTCCATCCCTTTACTTGTATTTAAAGAGACTTCATGGTGAAACGTAATACCAATTCAATTATTTAAATTTTCCCTTTAATTATTGTAAACCAGTAAATAGAAATCGCGGTCTTCCTTACGGGTAGGTTCCTGAGAAAATCCTCCAGAATTAGTGAAGGGCTGATTTTCTTATGGTAAATAAACCCTTCCATGAAGGTTCACCTATCTACACACCTGAATTTATAGAAGTAAAAAAATTGAAATTATTTTAGCGTCAACCCAACCACCTAAACCACAATTTTCTTACAATCTATAAATAAGTTGCTCAGGAGGGGGTTCTGAAATTGAAAATAGCGATTCCAAGGATAATTATTAATCGTACACCTCCACTTGGAAACGTTAATTAACTGTAAAATAATCCCATATTACTTCCTGTCAGTCAAAACTGATTGTGAGAAAAATCGATTAAATGACATCAAGATTGCAGGACGAGGATAAAAGAATCAAAACGTAACAACAAAGGCGACGATGAAGACTAACAAAGATAATGAACTGCACTAATTTGAAATAAAATTAACGGATTGTTTTTTTCTCAAAAATTCAACGAGTTAATTAAACTCTCTACCGTTTAATATTTAACAGAAAATTAAATTAACGCCTTAAGTACCGATTTTAATTGCCAATTACCTACTTACTAGGTCAAACTAAAATTTTCAAATTGTAAATTATTATCCTAACTTGGTAATTTAATAAGTTGCAATTATTTAATTAAAACTAGCAGTTTTGAGACATAAATAATCCCACAGGTAAAAAAAACGGGTGGGTACATTTTACAAATGGACTAATGGCAAGTACATGACCAAAGAATATCAACATCCAAGTCTGAAAAGTCATAGAGTCACGTTTTCACGCCTTCGGAATATAAATCCCTTAGTAATAAAGTCATCATAATCGTAACAAATAGTACATCCCTCGTTTCAAAACAGGTGCGGAAGAAATTCAGGTAGTGCGGTTTACACAAAAGACGTAAAACGTGGTTGACAAATGGGGGTGCATCTCAAGTGATACATCCCCAAGTAGACCGACAGTACTTAGCTGTGTATTTGCTAATGGATAAAACAAAAGAAAGGGAGTTTCGAAGTGAGTTCAAATTTCTTCCATTTAAAAAATTTCTAGACGTCACGCCCTTTCAGTATGCACCTGAATATATTTTAATCCAGCGAAACGACGTCGGATTTGCAATTCTCCGTCTTGGTATGAATTTGAGTGAAATAAATAAAGAAAGAAAAACTACAAAATATGGAACAATCCTTTTATCCTCCATTTATTATGAGAAAAGAGCCCAATAATAAAGCGAATCTGGCGTTTCAAACTCATAACGTACGAAGAGTAAATAATTTTTTGATTTAAAATCGCAGGTTCAGGCTGCACAGAATCCGTAAGTCAAATTAGCTAACCAGTCAGCTTCTACATATAAATCCATATAATCCAACTGGAGCAATATTTGAATTTTTCCGACTTATTTCCGTGGTTTTATGTAGAAATTATTTAAAATAAAAATGTTATTTGTTTTTATTGCTGTAAGGGTTGGTCAAAGAAATTTGTGTTCCTGTTGGAAGTCCACACAGAAACTCATTTTTCGTAATCTGGTGCAATTTGAATAATTTTTATTAGATTTGCTGGAGGTACAAAAAAAAGTTGACGAAATTATAACTTTCGCCAGGTTGGTTCAACGATAACGTTGACACTTGCCAGGTTGGGTGTATGGAACATTTATCTAATTCCTTTTTAATTACCTTCGAGCATTTTAATAACTTTAAGTACATTGTTAATGGCGTCTGCAGTGTCTTGACATTCTTGGTTGATGATTCAGGTGTGTAACTTGTCAGCTTAGTTTTTCAAAAATAAATTAAAATTGTTTAAATTAAAGCAACTTTGTCTAAGTTTTTGCCTTTTAAAAAAGAAAATAAAAATTTAATTTAAATTTTTATTCCAAATATTTTAAAAAACGCCGGATATTTAAAACAATATTAAAAAAGGTGAATGATTATTTTAATCTAAATATTATCTCTGTTGACACTTTAGTAGATAAAAACAGGGACACAAAAAATTAAATAAATATTGAAAAAATTCAACTATTCAAAAAATTTTTTTTCTAGAAACAAAAAAATTGTCCATGTGCAAAAATTAACTTCCGCTCCAAAAAGCTGATTGGCGAAAACAATTGATAATAATAGAAAATTTTACAATTTCAAAAATCGATATTTTCCAGATCGTTTTGAATTTTAGAAATTTTTTACCGGTTTTTGGTGCATAAAAAACTTTTGAATAAAGCATCGTTACAAAGTCAAGTTTGAGCTCAACACAGGTAAGTGGTTGCCCAATCAAACACGTATGACTAACGCACCTGTTATTGTAGAAACGCCAACAAAACACACCAGCCAAAACCACATTTTGGAGAAATTTCACTAAAAAGTTGCAATGAAAATCCAAAAACACAAACTCGAAAACCTGCACTGAATTTTTACGCGCAAAAAGTTTCAAAACTTTACGAAAACACGAAAGAATGGCAGCCAATTGAACAATCACCCACTACTATCAATGACGAATAACGCATCGTTACTGACGAACCGGAGTCGCTCCTACAAGTTTACGCTCTCTCGAGTCCGGTCGTATGGTTCCGGAATTATAATGATTTGCTTAATAATTTTTCCAAAAAAATTGTTTATTGTTTACTGCATTTTCTGGACCATAAAACGTAGTTTAAGTTGATCGCTTTTAAATGTTCCACGTTTGCGAGAAAAATTTATTTTACGAATCCGGGAAAGCCCGGTCTTTCGGTTTGGTTGACTTTATGTTTTACTGACCTTACACAAACCCGAGTTTCAATAGCTACATGAAGAGCTTTGCTTTTTAAGTCAATTTTCCGTAAAGGTATGGAATTAATTTGTATCCTACGGAAGGGGGGGGATTTTTTCAAAATTTAATTTTATAATTTTAATTTTTTAATTTAAACGGTAAATTCGGTGGAAAAAAAGTGAATTGTAATGACTAATTGCGTAATAATACAGCCTGGTCTTCTTAATACAATAATAAATTATTAAAGTAACATTCACAGGAATACAAATTTATGTAAAAAAAGGCAATCTCAAAAATCAGAACTATTCAATGCCACAATATTTTCGTGATTTTCCAATTAGTCAATTTTATTTCACTTAAAAAAAACACGTACCTAATACCCATAAAATTAACAAAATTTTTTCGTAAATGAATTTTGATTTTAATTTTAAAAATTCCTAGGTAACCAACCGTAGGTTTGGATTATCGTGATTGCACTGTATTTATGTTAATTAATTTATTACAGAACGCACATTTAATAATTTATACCGGAGCCTGATTTGTACAGTATGTAGTTTGAAGTAAAGCACATGTAATTTTCCTCATTATTTTAACAAAAAAGCTAATACAAAAACCAATAATTATTTTACACTAAAATTAGAATATGTATGCTAATGAGGAGCCAAAACCAAAAATTAGATGCTCTTCCGGCTTCGCAGTAGTCCATGAGCTAAATAAGGCTGGGAAAATTTTCTATTTGAATATTCGTTCAAAAAATTACTACCATTGAGATAATATTCTAATTTCAATATTAAAATATTCGATTACTAGAATTATTCGAATTCGATTTCCAGCCTTAGTCTAAAATATGTTTCTCGTGTTTAATAATATTTTTAGATCGTGAAAGTATCCCTCTTCTACGGTTTCGTAAGTAATTTTCTCAGGAGTACAACTAATAAAAGCTAAAAAAAATTAGAAATCGACTACTAAATTGCTAAATTAAAAAACTACATAAATATTATTGTCTATAAAATATAATGCAATTAAAATATTAGTCTTTGTGCCTACCGGCTTCGATTTATTATGTCTTCTTCAGGACACAATGTTAATTAACAAAGAATAGCAATTCAAGTTTTTTTTCCCTATTATTTTTTATAAAATTTTCCAATTTTTTAAAAATCAACAAATCCAACATTTTAAATATACGTGAAACCTGTTTTTGTGCGGTTGTTATATGTAGATTTTCCATTGTGCGATTTTTTTTGTGCGGTATATAATATAAAATTCCATCAAATGCATGGTTTAAATAAAATGTAAATATTTTTTAAGGGATTCCTTTTATGTGGTCCCTATCCTCCGCACAAAAACATATTTTAGTGTACAATTTAACTCACATACAATTTACCTTGCATGGTCCGCGTCAGGATTTACGTCGCTACAAATACCACAGAGCTCCCATTCATCTTTAAAATCTGGAATATCTGAATTTTAAGCAAGTCAATGAAATTCATACTTTAGGCATTGAAAATTCTTTCAAATGTCGAAAAAATAATAATTCAATTTAAAAGAATTATGAAAAATAATGTTTTTAGTTTTTCTTTTTAACATATTTGTATTAAGAGGGGAATTTTCTCAAGGAAATAAATACCATCAACAGATGGCGCGACAATAGAAAAACAGAAAACTACGTAGAAACCAAAATATTGTTGTTAAAATTTTAACATTCAAGAATAAAATTTATATTTAGTAAATCGTGCAATGACGTAGTTTTATTAAAATCTGCTTATTAATTTTTGTTATACAACCTCATTTTGAAATAAATTATTGCTTATGTAGTATATATTTATATGAATTATAACTTAACAAAACGATTTTCATCTATAAAACTTGTTTTATTCTGTATTTTATTGGTTTTGTTATTGTCGAGCCACCTGTTGACGACATTTCTCCTCTCTGCAAAAAATCTCCCCCTTAAGCTGTTTTTCTATATTATAATCATATTATGATGTATTTCTTATTGTAAATCTGTAATTCATTTTTAAAATTGGCCAAATATCGAAAACTTTGGGAAAAATAACAATTTTAATAGTAAAAAATTTGGAAAAGAGAAGAACTCAGATAAATTGTTTTGAGAGATTTGGTGGAAACCATGTATAATTATTGTTTTTGATTTAATAATTCAGTCGTTTTTCACAATGCAACTGTTTTATTCAATAATTCAACTGCTTGGTGTAATAAATTCAACTGTTTGGTTTAATAATTCAACTGCTTGTTAATTATTTTTAGTTTAATAATTCAATTGTTCTCTGTTGAATAATTCAATTGTTTTTGGTTCAACAATTAAATAACCCTGGATTTAACAATTTAATTTTCCGTAATTCAGCAATTCAACTAATTTTTAACAAATTTTCAACAATTTCCCTGTTTTTTTAACAATTCAACTGTTTTATGAAAAAAAGCTATTACTTTGTCAAAAAATGCAACTGTTTTATTCAATAAATTTAGTTGTTTTGTTTAATACATTCAGCTGTTTTGTTTAATAAATTTAACTGTTTTGATTAATAATTCAGCTGATTGGTTCAATAATTTAACTGATTGGTTCAATAATTTAACTGGTTTGTTTAACATTTTAATTGTTTTTAATTTAATAATTGAATTCTTTCTCTTGAATAATTCAATTGTTTTGCTTCAACAATTGAATGATCTGTGATTCAACAATTCCTGTTTCTTGAACAATTTAACAGATTTTTCAAAAATTTTCGGGTTATTTTTTTTTAAACAATTGAATTGCTTCCATAAATTTAGCTGTTGTGTTTATTAAATTCTGTTGTTAGATTCAATAATTTAATTTATTGTTTTGTTCATCAGCATTTAAATTATTTTTAGTTTCATAATTCAATAGTTTTGGTTCAACAATTTTTTGTAATTTAATTTACTGTGATTTAGCAATGCAACTGTTTCTTTGGCAGATTTTTCAACAATTTTTCCTGTTTTTTTCAACAATTCAACTGTTTTATGAAAAAAAGCTACTACTTTGTCAAAAAATGCTAATGTAATAAAATCCATCTTAACAAATTCAACTGTTTCATTTAATTAATTCAGCAGCTTTTTTAAATAAATTCAATTGTTTTGTTTATTGGTTCCCAATCGGTTGATTGGTTCAATAATTTAATTGATTTTTTCAACATTTCAATTGCACCGTCCTGGAGGGTTTCCAATCCTCCAAGACTTTCCACTAAATTGCGAACGGCAGCTCAGATGGTGTCGTAGAGCGAGTCGTGGATTACTCTCAAAAAAAAGGAATAATGTAGGGCGCCAGAAGTTTTTAGGTAAACGCAAATTATCAAATTGACTAGTCTTTCATAAACGTAAAAACAACAAAAGTTTACTAAACAAACTTTTACAGTCAAATTCATTAACAAATCGAAGATAAACTGTGCTGCAAGTTTAACATGTAAATAATTACAAAATTGAGTATTTACCCACGCGTATATAGCTATATACCTGTTCACAAAATGTGGTATGTAAACTCAAAAAAAATCGTCTCAAAGTTTTGTTTCTTCTTGAACTTGAACAAATCTGACTGGTGGATCTTATCGGTGATTGATAATTTAATGTTGATCGGTGTACGACGCTTCGGTGTGTAATCGGCGCAAGAATTCGGCGACAAAAAAATAAGCATGTAATTGTCTGACCTTATCGTACGTGTTGTTGATTTCTGCAACTTGATACGACTTCCAAATACATCCAAAATCATGAAGGTTTAAGTTCCAAAAGAAATTCCTCCATAAATGGTTTTAAACAAAAGGACCAGATTCCGTGAAACTGGATACAAGGTAACGCTAATTTCCATTTGACCCAACAAAACATCAAAATCGGATTGAAACCAAATTGTGTAGCCAAATTGAAGCGGAAGTGAATTCCAAAGTGAAGCGGAAGTGAATTCCAATTGAATCACGATTGAAGCAAAATTGAAGACAGGTTGAAGTCCTAGTGAAGCCTAAAACGTTGTTTGGATTTAGAGAGACGAATTTAACAAAAAGTATAATTACCAGATGGTCGGCTTCTATTTAATAAAAATTTAGTTCGTTTCTGAACATTTGCTGTGTTTCGAACTAATATAATAAATAATCAAAATTCTCTCTCTAAACCATATCGAAGGCATATCGCTTTAGCAACAAATTATTGCTGCGCTATATTCAAAATTAATGTCTATGCGCCGAAACACAAATAATCAGCGCACTTACGAGGTGTTGTCCAAAAATATATTTATTAATAAAAATAAAACGTTACACTACCTCCTCCTAAAGAAAATAAAATAAAGTCGAAGAATTGATTTTATTTTAATTGAACAAAACAAAAACGTAAATATTAAGAGAAACCTCTTAAAAAATTACGGAACCACAATAATCCTACTCAACTAAATAAACACAACTTATCACAAAGTTGTGTGCTCAAAAAGGAAAATCTCTATCTAAATAATCACAACTTATTACAAAGTTGTAAGTGCTCAAAAAAAAATAACTATATCTACTCAACTAAATAACTACAACTGAATGCAAAGTTGTAAGTGCTCAAAATAAATGGATTAACTCAACTAGAAACTCAATCTCTTACTCAACTATAAAGATCAAAAATACTCAACTACTATGTTAACTCTAAGTCAACAAATTACAAAACTTTCCTGAAAATCAGGAGAAACAAAAAAGAAAAACTTGTACTTTCAAAAGTACTACTCATAATCTCTTACTCAAAAGCTAAACTATCTAAAAAAAAAACTCAAAACATAATTTGTTGTTAACTAAAAATATCTAGTTTCAAAAAAAATTAAAAATATTATCAGTGTTATCCTACTGAAACATCTGAATTAGAACCATAATACGGTTTTAAGTTTTTCACATGCCATTCTCCGGCGTCGCTACCATCGCTATTTTTTAATCCGTAAACTAATTTACCAGTTTTTCTAACAACTGTACATAATGTGTATTTTGGCGCAAGTTTAGCCGAAAACTGATTTGCCGCGCTAGAGAGTACTTTATTACTCTTCCAAACTTTATCGCCTACGTTAAATTCGACTTCACGTCTTCTCAAATTATACCGCAATGCATTTCGATTGTATGCATTAGAAATGCGCTCTTGAACATTGTTCATTATTTTGCCAAAATCGCTAAATTCGTCAACTATAACTTTTCTTTCTACCGGCTGAGTTCTATACCTTTGGTAGAAGAAACTCGACCGTAATAATTTCCTGACGAGGGTACGTTTCGAGCAAAATTTAAAAACGCAGGACTATATCCTGTAACCTCATGTACTGCAGTTCTTATCGCAAAGCCAATTTTATGAATATTTTTATCCCAATGACGATGATTATCGGTAATGTAACTGCGTATAGCTGGACCTAACGTTTTGTTCACACGCTCTGTAAAATTCACCTGCGCGTGATAACGGGCGTTGTACCAGATCTTTTGGACCTTGTACTCGGCACACAACTTCTTAAATACTGAACCCGCAAACTGAGAACCGTTGTCACAAATGACAAACTGTGGTACTCCATATACTAAAAATACTTGGTTTTCAATAAAACGCGCTATACTAGAAGCAGTAGCTTGTCTCAACGGTTGCAAAAGTACATATTTAGTTAGCCAATCGGTAACTACTAATAAATAAGAAAAGCCTCCACTAGACCTAGGTAATGGTCCCATAATATCAGTAGAAATAATTTGCCAAGGAAATTGAACATTTTTCTCTCGACCCATCAACCCATATGGAGGTTGGTTAGAAACCTTTTGCGCATTACATACTTTACAACACCTAACATACTTTAATACGTCTTCACGCATTTTTGGCCAATAATACTCTTCTGCTAAACGCTTTAATGTTTTATAAAACCCAAAATGAGCAGCTGTTGGCTCATCATGACACGACTTAAGAACAGTTTTTCGTTGTGCTTCTGGAACTAATAATTTCCATTCGGATAAATTAGATCGCAACGGAATCTTTGCAGCTATATGTTTGTAAATACTATCGCCCTCTACTTTCCATTGTGGATATTTTTCAGGATCTCTATTTATTCTTTCCCTCAAACTAACATAATATTTCTCTAAATTTTTTATATCAAAAGTAAGTACATCAACAACATTTGATATACGCGAAACAACATCCGACACTACATTCAATTTATTATTTTCACTGAATGAAGGATATAGTTCTGGAACTTCCTCAATAATTTTTTGTTGTTCTTTGCCGCAAACTTGATTTGAATTACTCGTATCTACTGTACTATCAGACAAAATGTTTAACTCAATATTACTCGCTTGTGAACGAACATGCCATGATTTTGAATGAAAATCTACTACTAAACCAAATTGATCACAAAAATTCATTCCAAAAATAATGTCATAATCTAATGTTGGCACAACTAAAGCTTCTATCATCTTAGACTTATTATTGATAGTAACAGGTAAACAAACTGAACCTAAAACACGATGTTTTTTACCGTCTGCGGTAGCAACATATCTTTCACTAAGAATTTGAATATTAATATTTATTTTTCGCAAAAGTTCTATACCTTTATACCCACAACACATTTATTTGCACCAGTGTCCAAAAGAACAGTTATTTCATGATCCAAAATTGAAATTGAAATATACGGTCTATTATCAAAAGGTTGCGTTAAAATGGTAGCACAAATTCTATCAACTCGCAAATTTTTTGTTGAAGGTTTCTTAAACTTATCAACATTTCTCAAATTTACATCTCGACTCATAGATTTATTTGTTTGATTTCTTAATTTATTTACAAAATTTTGTTTACTATTTACATATCTAACTCTATCATTACTATTTACAGGATTGATTTTCTATTTACAGGGTTATTTCTATTAAAACAAGAAAATCTACGGCGTATGACCTTATCATCACGACGAAATGTATCCCGGTCATATGGATTCATTTCCGCTCTAAGTTTTTTGAACAGTTTTTACAAGTAATTGAAGTGCAGTTAGGACTTCCGCACTTAAAACAAAATTTTCTCAATTTACTAGGACACGCTGAAAACTATGACCTACCCGCTACAGTTCCAACAATTAAAAGCATTTGTTCTTTTATTATCTAATAATTTATGAGAATTATTACCCAATGATCTGTGATGGCTATCATTTCCACTGACTTTGCACGAGAATGTGATGTCTCTGTTTTTTAAGATGTCGAAGGAGTTGAGGAATTTATACCCACAAACGCTAGAGATGAATCTAGAGAAACAGATTCTAACTTAGCTCGTAACTGCGCATTTTTCTCTTTTCTACTTCTTCATCTATCGTGCGACATTGCTCTAATAATTCAGCTATCGAATTTAATTTTGTAAAGCCAATGGCTGATAGTACTTCTCTAATAAATTACTTTTAGGTGACTCAATTTTGTAACCTCTGCAGGTTCGGTTATCAACCGGCTAAAAAGTGTTTCCATTACAGATACAAAACGTGGGTAGGTTCATTTGGACCTTGTAAACGCGACTTTATCTCTCTCCATATTTTTCTTCGGGATCGCTAGGTAGATAAAATGTCTTAATCTTTTACAAATGAAGACCAGTCGGTACAATAGATTTGTTTTGTCTTACCCAAATTTTGGCTGAACCCTCAAATAATTCATGAGCTGAATTAAATAGCTCACTTTCGCTAACGCGACGCGACACCCTTAGTTCTTCTATTTCCTCTAAAAATGAATATAATTTCGATGGATTTCCATCGAATTTTATTCCCATTTATAAATCGGATAGGATTTACTACTAACATTAGTGATAATATTTGTATAGGAGCCGATGCTGTTGCTTCTTCAACCACTGCACTAGTGTTTGAAATGGAGAGACGCTCGCGAACTAATTTAATTTCTAAATCGGCCTCTAATTCTAAACAGGTAGCATAAGAGTCATCTTTAAAATCCTGTTGCTCGATTGCAACAGTAGCGTCAGTAGATATCGGTAACCTTTTTACTCTATTTGTTACATGAATTAATCTCGTACAAATTCTTTTATAAAATGAGTCACTCGGTGGACCTCCCTCAAAATCTATAATCAATGTACAAATTGATTCCAAAATTTTATTTATATTGTCTCTTTCTGTCTCAAAATTAAAGTTTGGTATCTCAAATTCTAATACGTTAATATCGCGATTTCTAATTTCTTTTTCTAAAGCATTACGTAAAATTTTTCTTCTTGTGTTAAATGTTTTACGACCTGCATTAACACCTCTTATACTTAGTTCGTAATCTAATTCAGATTCCTCTAAATAAATTGGTTGCATTATTTGCTCCATGATAAAGCGATAAATCAAAATTATAATATTTAAATTAAAGTAAATTAAATTTACTTTATTCAAAACCAAAACTTAAAATGTACCTATATCGAAAAACTTTCTAAATTGATATCAATTGATAAGCGAAGAAAAGACTGTTCGAAACTAAACGCAAATAATTTTATCTCAAGGTGAACAACCTTATTTCGCCTGCTACAATTAAATTATAACTAAACGAACTCAAAACGAAAACTAAGTTTTTCTAAAATTACTCAAAATTGGAAAATTTTCGAAAACTGGAAATAACAAAATTTCAACTACTAATATGGATTTGAAAGAAAATCAAATTGTTTTCAAAATCAACACTGTTTCGCGATTCTAAATAAACAACTTCAAAAATATAAGGTCTCTCGCAAATTACTTTATAAAAAATTTTACCGAAAAATCGTACAATTTGATCAGGCTTTCCACGTTGTGCGCCACTTTTTAGTGCACCGTCCTGAGGGTTTCCAATCCTCCAAGACTTTCCACTAAATTGCGAACGGCAGCTCAGATGGTGTCGTAGAGCGAGTCGTGGATTACTCAAAAAAGAATAATGTAGGGCGCCAGAAGTTTTAGGTAAACGCAAATTATCAAATTGACTAGTCTTTCATAAACGTAAAACAACAAAAGTTTACTAAAGAAATTTTTACAGTCAAATTCATTAACAAATCGAAGATAAACTGTGCTGCAAGTTTAACATGTAAATAATTACAAAATTGATTATTTACCCACGCGTATATAGCTATATACCTGTTCACAAAATGTGGTATGTAAACTCAAAAAAATCGTCTCAAAGTTTTGTTTCTTCTTGAACTTGAACAAATCTGACTGGTGGATCTTATCGGTGATTGATAATTTAATGTTGATCGGTGTACGACGCTTCGGTGTGTAATCGGCGCAAGAATTCGGCGACAAAAAAATAAGCATATAATTGTCTGACCTTATCGTACGTGTTGTTGATTTCTGCAACTTGATACGACTTCCAAATACATCCAAAATCATGAAGGTTTCGGTTCCAAAAGAAATTCCTCCATAAATGGTTTTAAACAAAAGGACCAGATTCCGTGAAACTGGATACAAGTAACGCTAATTTCCATTTGACCCAACAAAAACATCCAAAATCGGATTGAAACCAAATTGTGTAGCCAAATTGAAGCGGAAGTGAATTCCAAAGTGAAGCGGAAGTGAATTCCAATTGAATCACGATTGAAGCAAAAATTGAAGACAGGTTGAAGTCCTAGTGAAGCCTAAAATGTTGCTTGGATTTAGAGAGACGAATTTAACAGAAAAAGTATAATTACCAGATGGTCGGCTTCTATTTAATAAAAATTTAGTTCGTTTCTGAACATTTGCTGTGTTTCGAACTAATATAATAAATAATCAAAATTCTCTCTCTAAACCATATCGAAGGCATATCGCTTTAGCAACAAATTATTGCTGCGCTATATTCAAAATTAATGTCTATGCGCCGAAACACAAATAATCAGCGCACTTACGAGGTGTTGTCCAAAAAATATATATTATTAATAAAATAAAACGTTACACAATTACGTTTAGTTTAATAATTCAATTGTTTTTTGTTGAATAATTCATTTGTTTTTGGTTCAACAATTCAATTATCTGTGATTCAAAAGTTTCTATTTTAAAATTTTTTGGTTGAAAAAGCTACTCCGTTTTTCAAAAAATGTAACTTTTTGGTTCACTAAATTTAACTGTTGTGTTGAATAAATTCAGTTGTTTGATTTAATAGTTTAATTGCTTTGTTCAACATTTTAATTAATTATCTTTAGATTAATAATTTAAAGGTTTTTGATTCAACAATTCAATAATCCCTAATTTAACCATTTGATTTTCGGTAATTCAGCAATACAACTGTTTTTTGACAGATTTTTCAATAATTTTCTATTTTTTTCAACAATGAACTATTTTATGAAAAGAAGCTACTACTTTGTCAAAAATGCAAATATTTTATTCAATAAATTTAGCTGTTTTGTTTAATAAATTGAACGGTTTTGTTTAATAATTCGGTTGATTGGTACAATAATTTAACAGCTTTGTTCAACATTTTAAATAATTTTAGTTTAATAATTCAATTGTTTTCTCTTGAATAATTCAACTGTTGTGCTTTAAAAAGCTACTCCTTTATTCAAAAAATGTAACTTTTTGGTTCAATAAATTTAGCTGTTGTGTTTATCAAACTCAGTTGTTTGATTCAATAATTAAATTGCTTTGTTCAGCATTTTAATTATTTTTAGCTTAATAATTCAATACTTTTGATTCAACAATGTAATAACCCTTTGATTTAATAATTTAATTTTCCGTAATTCAGCGATTCAACCGTTTCTTTGACAGGTTTTGAACTATTTTCCTGTTTTTTTTCCCAAAATTTAATTGTTTTGTGAAAAAGTAGCTAACACTTTGTCAAAAACTGCAACTGTTTTATTCTATAAATTAATTTTTTTTTTTATAAAGTCAGCAACTGTTCAATATTTTCATTATTTTAGTTTAATAATTCCATTGTTTAGTCTTGAATGATTCAATTGTTTGGTTTAACAATTCAATTATCCGTGATTCATAAATTCCTATTTCTTTAACAATTTAACAGATTTTTAAAAAATGTTCATGTTTTTCAATAATTCAATTGTTTTGTAATGTAACTTTTCTTAATAAATTTTGCTGGTGTGCTTATTAAATTCAGTTTGATTCAATAATTTAATTGCTTTATTCTACATTTAAATAATTTTTAGTTTAATAATTCAATAGTTTTAGTTCAGCAATGCAATAACCCTTGATTTAACAATTTAATTTTTCGTAATTCGGCAATGCAATTGTTTCTTTGGCAGATTTTTCAACAATTTTTTTTGTTTTCCGACAATTCAACTGTTTTATTCAATAAATTCAGCTGTTTTGTTTAATAAATTCAACTGTTTTGTTTAATAAATTTGGTTGATTGGCTCAACAATTTAGTTGCTCTTTTCAACATATTAATTATTTGTAGTTTAATAATTCAATGGTTTTTGGTTCAACAATTCAATAATTGCTTTAATAATTTAATTTTCCGTAATTCAGCCATTCAACCGTTTCTTTGACAGGTTTTGAACTATTTTCCTGTTTTTTTTCCAAAAATTTAATTGTTTTGTGAAAAAGTAGCTAACACTTTGTCAAAAACTGCAACTGTTTTATTCTATAAATTTAATTGTTTCGTTTAATAAATTCCGCTGTTTTCTTTAAATAAAGTCAGCTATTTTGTTTCATAAATTCGACTCTTTTGTTTATAATTCGGCCGATTGATTTAATAATTTAGCTGATGCTTTGTTCAATATTTTCATTATTTTTAGTTAAATAATACCATTGTTTCGTCTTCAATGATTCAATTGTTTGGTTTAATGATTCAATTATCCGTGATTCATAAATTCCTATTTCTTTAACAATTTAACAGATTTTTAAAAAAATGTTCATGTTTTTTTCAATAATTCAATTGTTTTGTAATGTAACTTTTTGGTTTAATAAATTTAGCTAGTGTGTTTATTAAATTCAGTTTGATTCAATAATTTAATTGCTTTATTCTACATTTAAATAATTTTTAGTTTAATAATTCAATAGTTTTAGTTCAGCAATGCAATAACCCTTGATTTAACAATTTAATTTTTCGTAATTCGGCAATGCAATTGTTTCTTTGGCAGATTTTTCAACAATTTTCCTGCTTTTTCCAACAATTCAACTGTTTTATGAAAAAAATCTACTACCTTTGTCAAAAACTGCAACTGTTTTATTCAATAAATTCAGCTGTTTTGTTTAATAAATTCAACTGTTTTGTTTAATAAATTCGGTTGATTGGCTCAACAATTTAATTGTTTTTTTCAACATGTTAATTATTTTAATAAATCAATAATGGTTTTTTGTTGAATAATTTATTTGTTTTTAGTTCAACAATTCAATTATCTGTGATTCAACAACTCCTGTTTCTTTATCCCGATTTAACAGATTTTTCAAAAATTTTCCTGTTTTTTTTTTCAACAATTCAATTGTTTTATGTATAAAAGTCACTACTTGATCAAAAAATGTAACTTTTGGTTCAACACATTTAGCAGTTGTGTTTTTTAAATTAAGTTGTTGGTTCAATAATTTAACTGCTTTCTTTAACATTTTAATTATTTTAATTTTAATAATTCAATTGTTTTTTGTTTAAAATTCTACAGATTTTTCAACAATTCTACTGTTTTGCCTCGAAACAAACACTTTGATTATTTTTCTTCTCCAAAATATGATTTTTGTTTACTAACATTTCTAAAGTTAGGAAAAATTATCAATTTTATTTAGGAAAATCCGAAAACTGTAGAAAATTCGGTGGAAACTTCGATCAAAATTGTATCACCTCTTTTAAAGGGAAAGCATCGCCAAATTGAAAATAACTGTGAACGGGAATCTCGTTTATCCATTCATAGACTCATGCTCATGGTGGACGTACAATCTGTTCGTCTGTCCGTCTGCATATAAGAATTTGGAACGTTCAGACTGCTATACTATGTATAAAATCCTAGAATTAATTTTTTTCAGTTTTTACGGCAAATCAAATCACTGGGCTAAATAAATTAAAATTTTTAATGCGTGTCACAAAATTGGGCGCTTTAGAAATAATTACAACAACCCTTGAGGAGAAAATCATCCCCTAACTACAGAAAGATGTATTTGAATTCGAACGAAAGCTATTTTAATTTTTTATCTATTCGGAGCGATGGGAATATCCATCTTTTTGGGAATTTTCACGTAAAAAATCAGAATCAGAAAACAATAATGTAAATAAATGGCCCTAAAACTTTCTTTTTTATCTTTCCTCTGGAAGGTAGATGCCAAAACACGATTACGTTTTACTTCCCACCCCCCTTTCAATCACACTCAAATTGTAATAGATATATTTGCAAACTTATTGCTTTTAGTAGTGATTACTAAGTTAGTGATCAATTTTAGTATTCAACGGTTTAGAGGGAAGGGGGGAAGCAGTAGCTTTTTGTACTCAAATATTTCACTTTTAAATTTAATCCTAAACTACCGGCGTGTGGTCGTTATAATCGCATCGTGCCAATACGCTGAATGCCTAATTTTGACGAACAAAAAACACAAAAATTTATATTTAATGCGGTTATGGTGACCGCACGACGGTAGTTTAGGGTTAAATTTGATAATTGAAATCACTTCTATGAAACACATCGTGAGATTTTTGCTTACAAGGTAGGTACTATATAGGAGTTGATTATTATGAAAGTTATCGTAATTGTCGTCTGCTACAATGTTGATAATATTTATATTACGTTACAATCCGACCCACGCGCAGTGAGCTCAAAAAGTTGAAAATAGGTCCAGTTTTTCAAAACAAAATTTTTAAATTGTTTTATACGTAAGAGAGACGTAAGTTTTGCAATATGAAAGAATTACTATTATTGTACACATAAATATGAATCATTGAATGTTATATAGTGAAACTTTGTATGTGATCTAAAGTGCTCAAATGTAAATTTTTCGTGATGTTGGAATAAAACAAATTAACAATGCTCTCAATGCTACGACTAGCAAAAAGTAAACTTTGAAAGGTTCACGTGGAAAAGTGTATTAGTGCCGGAGACGTACTAAATGTACGAGAATGAACAAAATTAAGTTAAATTTAAAATAGAATTACAGTTGAGCTGCTAGATCATTTATGTACATTGTATGTATTATAACATTTACTTTGTAGATTATTTAAGGTCGACTATTTTGTACCTATGCCAATTTTGGCAGTTTTGAAAATTTTTATTTAAATATTTTTCAATTTAAATCGGCGTTGTTATTAAATTAAAAATATTTGTTATTCAAAATCATTTTCTAAACCTGATTTAAAATTTTAAAATATCCCTAAGCCAAAACAGTTGCATTGGTGTGAAATTTTACATTTACATCAAATTTTTGAATTACCGAAAATATTGGAACCATGCACCAATAATAATTTACACTTGGACAATTTTATTTACGGCTTTGTTTATTGTTAAATTTGCTATTATTGTCAATATTTTTTACAGAGCGGAACGAAAGGCAATGGCGCGTTTGATGAAATGTGACTTGGTATTCTATGTCCTGTGCCTTTGTTACTTTGTGTTAAAATAATTGTATCTATCATTATTATTTATTACGTGTAGGTACTATTTATAACAGTTGATAATAATAGCAAAGACTTGTGGCGGCAGCGCAACGCTACATTTGCACTCAAAACTTTTTGATGATTTTAAGATGGAAGTAATTCGAATTACCAAATATTCGGAACCGAGTTGAAAAGTTTAGATAGCTAAATATTTAAATTTTATCAATATCGGGCAATCGTAAACAATATTGAAAACAAATTGAAAGTTTCGATTAATGCTTTATAGCTTTTATCAAGAACATCTTAATTCCAACCCTCGCTATAATTCAACCCCCCTTCGCATCCATTTATTTTGATTTCTATCTAATAAAGTATTGTAGCATACAATAATAATTTATTACGCATGAATAAACTAAATTAAATAAATTAAATAGAGGAAGTATAAAAAATTAGTTTTCTCTTATTGCTTCGTAGATTAACGGGTTAACGAGACTTCTTTCAACCCAATACTTGAATGAAATTATTAATTTGATTTATTTATTTTTCTAAATTATTCATTAAAATTCTAAAATCGAATTGTTGGAGTGGAATAACGTGATAAATAGATTAAACGATCATAGTAAATTGAGACATAAATTTGGAATGTAGCATATGTACATTTATAATGGGACAATTTAACTTTAACCCAGTAGTCGCATGAAAATAAATTATTAACCACCTAATTAATAGGTACATTGAATTCTTTCGTGTATTTAGCTTATTTTTTAGCATTGAATAGTTTATGCGGCCCAAGACGAGCTTATAATGCCCGAGCTAAGCGAATACATCAACCTGAATTTAAATATTTCAGAGGCTTTCATCAGTTTATTAGTTATTTCCTTCTTCAGATCTTAAAATTAAAAATAATAAAAAATAAATTTTAATTTAAGCACCCAAGAAGTTACATATCCGTTGAATTCGAACTTGAGCTGTAGCCGGGTTTTGTTATTAAATATTATTATTTTATGTAATAAGTTCATATTAATCATATGTTTCTAAAGTTCTTTCACTGTTAGATAGATAGTATTAAAATAAGACGAATTAGATATATCAATTAATATTTAAAAAATCGATGCTAAACCATAGAAACTCATGGGTTAATTTTGATTCGTAGAGCGGCGTCTCATTGCCAGTCGACGAGCTACAATTTCACTCTTAGATTCCATGCCTGCAACATTCACCTTTTCGAGTTCTGTTTTGACTCAGGGTTATTTTAAAAAGTTTACCACCGCCACCTTCCGTTAATATATATATAAAATACTCTTATTTTAATGTTTTAGCCTTAAGAATGGAAATTCTTGTTAGCGAAATAATTAGAGCGGATATCTTTTGGGCGATTTAAATTGGATAACAAAGAAGCAATTGGTAAGGTAAGAATTAAAACATAATTAATAACAAAATTAAACAAAACAAAATTTTCAAAACGACAATACAAATTTATTATTTTGGAGTTTTTCACATTAGGAGTAAAATTAAGTTGAAAATTTCAGATTGTTTAGACATTTTCATGCAAAGATTTAAATTTTCTAATTTAGTTTTAAAAGAAAATTCAAGCTAAATTGTACCTCTATCAAAAATTAAATTGTTAATTGATTATTTCAAACAACAAAAATTCTAATTCTATCAATTATCGTACAAAGAGATAATGCCACCTAAGTTAGAAAAGTCGAGAATTTTATCAGAAGAATGGAGGCTCTAGCAGAAAATTAGTTCTGGCGTCGTACTTAAGAAAACAAATACAATCGAGCTGCGAAATAGTGACTAAAATATGGCAAAGACCTTTCAATTTTTTGAGGTTATTCACCATTTTGGTATTTACAAAATTTACCATAAACACGTATGACGTATATTAAGATGTGGGTATGAAAAATAATGATATTTTTGTTTGTAGTTGCTTTTTATTTAATTTTATATTTAATATTTTTGTTTTAAATTATGTTACCAATATCAGAGTTTCTACCAAATTTTCCAAAACAATTTCACTGACTTTTTCAAGGTTTTCCTGAATAACGTTGATAATTTTTTCAAACTTTTCAGAACTTGGTTCACAACAAAACAAAAATCCAATGCGGATCAATTATTAATATAACTATCAAAAATAGTTGAATTGTTAAACAAACCAGTAAATTTTAAACATAACATTAGAGTTATTGAATAAAAGAGTTGAATAATTTAACAAAACAGTTGCATTTTTGGATAAAGCACAGTCAAATCTTCTATTATGCGGCTTTATTATGTTTTTCAATTATTTGCCTCTACATTTTTGAATTAATGATGTGCATCCAGTTGTTTTTTAATTCTTCTGTCAATGTAAAAATTGCTAAATTGTCGAAATCAATAAATAAAAATAATTTGTTGAAACACTTTAAATGTAGTGTTCAAAAATAAGAAATATCATCCACATTACTACGAATTTTATTACGTGCACATGTTGCGTCATCTACCGCATTGGTCCATATTCGTCCTGTATTAACGTACCTACCTCTTGACCGTTATGCTGCATTTACATTAGTAAGCTCTCTTGAATGTATGAAATTACAATGCAATTTCAATGCTGATTTGAAACCTTGCAGAAAGTTTCAAATAATTAGCAGTGAAATTCGATACATTCAATTGATACAAATAAGCTGACTAATGTAAACCCAGCATCAAGACAAAATTAATTTTAAAAGGAATTAAAGGTAAATTTATTTTGATTTATACATACACGTTTTCTATGTGAGACTTCCCGAATAAGTTTTATTTAAAAAATACGTTGCAAACAATATATTTTATAGTTGCTGGAGAATAGTTTTTTTTATTCAATTTCATTTATACGCGCACTATCCCCCGTACAAAAATAGGTTTGAGTGTATTAGCTTTTCTGCTTAAAACAGTTGAATCAAGAATAATCGAATTAATGACCCAAAAACAATTGAATTATGAAATAAAACAAGCAATTACATTTTAAATAAAAATAATTAAATTGTTGAATAATCAGTTGAATTATTTGAACCAAATTACTAACAAAAAAAAACATTGAACTATACTTTTGAATCAAAAATCTTTAAATTGTTGAATAATCAAGTAGAATTATTGAACCAAACTGCTGAATTATTGACAAAATACTTTAAATTGTTATACAAAACAACTGAATTATTAAACAAAACAATTGAATTATTTAATTAAACAGTAGAATTCTTTGACAAAGCTTTTACATTGTAAAATGATTGAATTATTAAACCTGTTAAATAATAAAACTAAAAACTGTTTTAAACTGACTGTTTTAAACAAATTAAATTATAAAACCAAAAACATTTGAATTGTTGAATAAATAAATTGAATTATTGAACCATTCATTTAATTTATTAAATGAAACAACTGAATTTATGAAACCAAACAGTTGAATTATTAAACATAATAATTAAACTGTTTAATAAAGCAGTTGAATGTTTGAACTAAACATTTACCTTGTTGAACCAAAAACAACTAAATTTAATAAGCAAAGCAGCTGAATTATTGAATATAATAATGGAATTGTTTACTAAAACAGTTGAAGTTTTGGACCAAATAGTTACCTTGTTAATCCAAAAAACGACAGAATTATTAAACCAATTACATTATAAAACAAAAATATTTGAATTGTTGAATGAATAAATTTAATTATTGAACCAAACATCTAAATTATTTAATCAAACAACTGAGTTTAATAAATTAATCAGTTGAATTACTCAACAAAACAATTGATTTATTAATAAAATAGTTGAATTTTTGAACCAAAACTTACTTAATTATTAAAGCTATTAAATAATAAAACCGAAATTATTTGAATTGTTGAGTGAACAAATTGAATTATTGAACTAAACATCTAAATTGTTGAATCAAACATCTGAATTTATTAAACTAAATAGTCGTTTACATTGTACAAAGCGATTGAATATTTACAAAACAGTTGAATTTTTAGTCGAAACAGTCACATTGTTGAACCAAAACTTAATTAATTATTAAAGCTATTAAATAATGAAACCAAAATTGTTTAAATTGTTGAATGAACTAATTAAACTATTGAACCAATCTTTTATATTGTTGAATCAAATATCTGAATTTATTAAACAAACCAGTTGAATCATTAAACAAAACAACTGAATTATTTAATAAAACAGTTGAATTCTTGAAAAAAACACTTATATAGTAAAACGACTGAATTATTAAACCAATTTAATTATAAAACCAAAAACATTTAAATTGTTGAATAAATAAATTGAATTATTAAACCATTCATCTAATTTAATAAATAAAACAACTGAGTTTATGAAATCAAACAGTTGAAATATTGAACATAATAATTGAACTGTTTAATAAAACAGTTGAATGTTTGAACCAAACAGTTACCTTGTTGAACCATAAAACAACTAAATTTAATAAACCAATCAGCTGAATTAATAAACATGATAATGGAATTGTTTAATAAAACAGTTGAATTTTTGGACTAAATAGTTACCTAGTTGAACCAAAAGCGACTAAATTATTAAACCAATTAAGTTATAAAACAAAAAATTGTTGAATTGTTGAATGAATAAATTGAATTATTGAACCAAATATTTAATTTATTGAATCAAACATCTGAATTTATTAAATTAAACAGTTGAATTATTGAACATAATAATAGACCTGTTAAATAAAACGGTTGAATGTTTGAACCAAATAGTTATCTTGTTGAACTAAAAACAATTAAATTTAATAAACTACATAAGTAGCTGAATTATTAAACATAATAATGAAATTGTTTAGTAAAACAGTTTAAGTTTTAGACCACCAGTTTAATAACAAATTATAAAACACAAATATTTGAATTGTTGAATGAATAAATTGAATTATTGAACCAAACATCTAAATTATTAAATCAAAATTTATTAAATTAAGCAGTTGAATTATTGAACAAAAGAATTGATTTAGTAATAAAATACTTGAATTTTGGACTAAACAGTCACATTGTTGAATTAAAACTTACTTAATTATTAAAGCTATTAAATAATAAAACCAAAATTATTTGAATTGTTCAATGAACAAATTGAATTATTAAACCAAACATCTAAATTGTTGAATGAAGCATCTGAAGTTATTAAACTAAATAGTCGAATTTTTGTTTAAAGCAAATAAATTATTATTAACAAAACAGTCACATTGTTGAACTAAAACTTAATTAATTATTAAAACTATTAAATAATGAAACTAAAATTATTTTAATTGTTGATTGAATTAGTTGAATTATTAAGCAAAACGATTAAATTATTAATAAAACAGTTAAATTATTGAATAAAACAGTCACATTGTTGAACTAAAACTTAATTAATTATTAAAACTATTAAATAATGAAACTAAAATTATTTGAATTGTTGAAGGAACAAATGAAATTATTAAACCAAACATCTAAATTGTTGAATCAAGCATCAGAACTAAACAGTCAAATTTTTGTACAAAGAAAATGAATTATTATTAACAAAACAGCTGTTTTGTTTCAATTCGATTCAACAAAACAGTCACATTGTTAAACTACAATTTAATTAATAATTAAAGTTAATTAATAATAAAACCGAAATTATTTGAATTGTTGATTGAATAAGTTGAATTATTAAGCAGAACAATTAAATTATTAATAAAACAGTTGAAATTTTAAACAAAACAGTCACATTGTTGAACCAAAACTTAATTAATTATTAAAGCTATTAAATAATAGAACTAAAAATATTTGAATTCTTGAACGAATAAATTGGATTATTGAACCAAAAATCTAATATATTGAATCAAACATCTGAGTTTATTAAATTAAACAGTTGAATTATTAAACGAAATATTTGAATTATTGAGTAAAATAGTTGTGTTTTTTACAAAAGAGTCACATTGTTAAACCAAAAATGACTGAAAATTATAAAACCAAAAACATTTGCACTATTGAATAAAAAAATTGAATTATTGAATGAAATATCTAAATTTTTGAATAAAATATCTAAATTTATTAAACCAAACAGCTGAATTATTGTACAAAACAATATAATTATTTAATAAAATAGTTGAATTTTTGGACAAAACACGTACATTGATGAATCAAAAATGACTGAATTATTTAGCCAATTAAATTATAAAACTCAAAAGATTTGAAGAGTTGTAGAAATAAATTGAATTATTGAATTAAACATCTGAATTATTAAACCAAACACACATTTGAATTATTGAGTAAAATAGTTGTATTTTTGAACAAAAGAGTCTCATTGTTGAACCAAAAATAAAGTTATTGAATTATTAAACATATTAAATTATAAAACTAAAATTTTTTAAATTGTCGAATAACTAAATTGAATTATAGAACCAAACATCTAAATTGTCTAACAATTCAGCTGAATTTATTAAACAAAACAGCTAATTTATTAAACAAAACAATTGAATTATGTAATAAAACAGTTGAATTTTTAGACAAAACTGCTGAATCAAAAAAAGTTGAATTATTAAACCAAAAACAAGCAGGACTCCCACCAAAATTTCTAAAACAAATTATTTGATTTTCCTGGTTTTCTATGATTAAAATTGGCAATTTTCCAGAGTTTTCAATAGTCGGTAAATTTTAAAAATTAAATAATGCATCGACTAAACGAAATACATCTTAATAAGTAATATATGTAATACAATATCTATAACGTAATATATGTATAATATCATATTAAACTTACCCATAGAAAAACAGTTTAATGCAAATTTAAAAAACATTATTTTCATAAGTTTTTTAAACCAGATTTATTTTATTTTCTTTTGATACTCGTATTTCAAAGAATTTTACCTTACACAAAGGGTTAATTTCTTCAGTTTTTGTTTAAATATCAAATGGTCCCTGGCGTTTTCACTACAAAATTTCAGGTTACTTCAGGATTTTTTCAGGTTTTCCAGGGGACTTTTTACTTTAATTTTGCAAATAAAATGAGGTTGTTTTTTTTGGTTTTTGTTAAAAGTTGTCAAAAACAAAAACACCAAAAAACAATGAAAACGAAAACAAAAACTATAAAACAAAAATTTAGAAAACAAAAACACCGAAGTCAAAATGCCGAAAACAAAAACACCGATTTTTAAAAACAAAAGAACAGGTTATGAACGAACTCGAAACAAGTAACAAACAAGTACCGCGACGTGCAACTAAAATCAAGTATGGGCGTATGGTAAGCGCAACCTGGACGACTATTTAACTGGCATCGCCTTCAACTTTCAACTCCAAAGCAACTAAAAAGTCGTGATTTATTAATTTTAAGTAAATATAATGTACATATACCAATTATTTATTTTTGTTCAAAATATCTTTTATTATGTTGCAAATATATTTTACTCTATAAGTGGCATCTTGTTTGTACTAATGATGTTTTTTACTTCGGGATTTTTCCCAGATAGCAAGTAAGGTTTTGACAAGATTGTCACAATATTGTCACATGCTTGAAAAGCTTGTTACAACCTTGTGACAACCGTACAATGCTATAAGGGTTGTGTTCGGTGTTTTTTGGTTTTGGCATTTTGACTTTGGCAGTTTTTGTTTTCGGTATTTTTGTTTTTCGGTGTCTTTGTTTTCAGAGTTCTGACAAGGAATCAAAAATAATTGTATTCTGCTTGGAGATGTTCCCCAAAAGCCATAAGTGGCAGTGCATTTAACGGACGAAGTTCACGGTTATGTTAGATGTCAATAAACATAATAGTTCCTGGATTGACGATAAAGGTTAGGGGAAAAGAATTCAAATGGAAAGATTGTTTTGTCAATGGAGAGCGGTGCGGTATAACCTCCCTTCTAACATTCGGTCATGCCAATGCAAAAAGTTTTACGTAAAAAATTAATGTTTGTAACACCGCTTTGTGTAATTCTAAGTTAATTAATAAATAATTTTGTAAATACGGATGTTTGCAAACATATATTTATTTTCTTGATTGTGATTGAAAAAGTTAAACAAATAATTAAAATTTCGAAGTGAAAGCATAATCAAATTAAGTTCATTTAATTTAAAATTTTAAAAAGAATTAAAAAGTTCAAATAATAAATTGCCTGCTTTTTTTGCAATAATCAGTTTTCAATTTAAGATAGGAAATATTTATTGTTATCTACGGTTTTTTTAAAATAAAGTAGGTGTATAATTAATTTCGTTATATCCATCCGATGAGCTCCAGTAAAATCGAAACATAATTTTTATAAAAATTGCAACTTTTGTAGAAGTGTTATTTCTTTGTTGTGGTATCGCTTGCTGTGACCGTTATTTTAACGATGTAGCCCGGCTTTTGCCGATCGGCAGGGCCGCGCGGCAATGCCATGGCGCATCGAAATACGACCACCTAGAAACTTGTCGAATGCGTCTACATACGGTCAACCATACTATATTTTTGGTTGTGTCGTTTAAATTTTGCTGTGCATCAATACCAGTTATTTATAGCATTTAGTTAAGTGTGTAAATCGTGCATCATGGCCGAATGGACAAACAAAAATGTGATCAGATTAATAGAAATGTTACACGAGCGTGACTCGTTATGGAATTTAAAACATAGAATGTATAAAGACCGCAATACGAGGCACGACCTGTTGATGGAAATAGCGATTTCCTTTGGTTTGGAAAAAGAGGAAATCGAACGAAAACTCAAAAATCTGTACTGCCACTTCACGCGCGAAATAAAAAAGGAGGAAATGTCGTTGAAATTCGGAAGTGGCACAGACAGTGTTTACAAAAGCAAATGGTTCGCATATCAGAGTATGACCTTTTTGAAAGACAAGCATAAACCGCAAATTTTGAAAGACAAGCATAAACCGCACATAACATTTAAGATCGAAGACGAAGTATGTAATTTATTGATGAAATCAGTTGTTAATCTAACGAACCTTTGATTATCTACTGCAGAGGTCGGCAACCTTTTTAACTTCAACAACGTCATGCAAACTTTGAAACAGTTGAAGAGCGCATTTACGCACAATATTGTGGCTGCTAGGTTTCGACGGCAAGTCGAGTGAAAGGTCCGCGGGCGCCGCTTTGCCGACCTCGGTCTAATATTTATAATATTAATCCACCGGCTCTGGGTCGAGGATTTCCCTTTGATTAAAATTTTTTTGTTATTTATACAATGTTGAAAATTAATTTTATCAAAATAGCACAAAAAATTTACAATACATCCTACTAATCATCAGATATATCTACTAAAATTTGAAAAATTCGTACTAGAAAGGAGACTTGCGCTGTGAAGGTCTTGCCAGTAATTTAAATTTCTGCCAAACTTTTTTAAAGTTTCAAGTACAGCAGATCAATATTATGAATTATAGGAGTATTATGTTTATACTTACTATATCAGTCCCTCCTCCGCGCTTTTGTTTTCAATGAGTTTTTGTTATTTTGAAAGTTTATTTTGTTTTTTTTTCATAAAATTTTTTTATTTCGAACAGATTACAGTCTCATTATACAGAATTTTTTTCAACTAACTGTTTTTGTTATTTACTTTTTGAGTTATTAGAGAAAAATGGGGTTGAGCCACACGCGAGATATTATTGAGGTTTTTACTATCGGATGTGGTTCTTGACCATATGTGACGGTTTCAAATAGGGAGAAACTAAAGCACTACACATAATACCCCCGGGATTCTTTTCGATTATAATTTATTTTATTTAATGCAGAAATAATTATTGTATTTGTTTAGTTATAACCGTGAACATATTTGTAATTATTGAAATAAAATGTACTTTCAGCAAAGTCAGGAGCAACTTATAATTCTTGTACAAGGATATAATGAATTATATGATACTTCAGACCCTGATTACCGTAACCAACTAAGAAGGGAATTCATCTGGGGGGAAATTGG
Organism: Lycocerus yunnanus; assembly: GCA_036346125.1. Lineage (NCBI taxonomy): Eukaryota > Metazoa > Arthropoda > Insecta > Coleoptera > Cantharidae > Lycocerus > Lycocerus yunnanus. The sequence goes on from JARFIX010000135.1 coordinate 91,710, forward strand.
AAAAATTATGGACAAGTCAGGTGAGACATACAAATTTTAAAAATTAACAGGTTAAATTGAACAATAAAAAATTTTTTCACAAGACTTCGGCAAGGTTTCAGATATTTTATAAAAAAAATTAAACCATTGCTGAAAGCTTGGTTGAAAAACGCAAACTTAGATTAATATGAATCCCGTGCAAAGGAAAAAATCGAAGAGGGAATCGGGGCGCATTGGGCAAGAACATTTTAGCCCAATTAAGCGGTCGCCCAAATAGGCGAAGCAATTCGATATTATTTGGTTTTTTAAAATTTGGCTCCCCAATAAACCCTAATCGACTATAATTGCTTTTAATCTCATTAGAATATCACAAATTCAGTTAAATCAACATTGATGTACTTTTAGGTAGCGAATGTGAAGAGAACTGGCGAATACTTCGAGAAGATTATTGGAAATCCATTGTGGCACAAGATCCGTTAGATCCAAGCGCTTCTAGCGATCGGCCCTATAAATTTTCAAAAAGTATGAGTTTCATGAGAAGCCACTTACTCCAAAGGGAACAGAGAGGTGACTATTCTATGGAAGAAGTTGAAACGCCGTGCATCATCTACTTTGACGAACTCGATGAAAGAAAAACTGATAAAAAGAATTCCAATACTCTAAAAAGAAAAACCAAATCCACAGATAATTTTAGAGAAGACACCGAATATAAAAAAAACAAACCAAGTTCTGCAGGTAGCTTTACCGAAGACACCGAATGTATCCAAACCAAACCGAATTCTACAGATCACTTGGCAAAATATTTTCAATCCGTTGAAGAAACTTGCAGAACATTAACGCCCCAATTACAAATAATGGTCAAAACTCAAATTTCTCAAATAATTCACCAAGCTGAGTTGGAAAATCTAAATCTTCCTACATCATCGGCTAATAGTGATAATTTGTAATTTTACGAATTAAGTTTGAAAATAAAATATAATATATTGGTACATTTTTATTTTACCTTTAAAGTATTGCCGCCAGAATCTTTTCGGAGTTATAGACCACCTGTATTTTCAGCGTGCAAATGTAAAATCTAGTAAATTTAGTTAACAATAAATTGTAAATAGCTAAAAACTACCAATATTGGCGATCACAACCCATTATATGAACGAATTTCTATAGTAATCCGTCTTACTAGGTTCTATAATTGCATGATGAATATCTAATAATGTAAGTAATACTTCGGTTGAAAATTACAATAATTAAATTAAAGTTACAGTAACTTTTGTGATAATCAATTATTTTCCAAAAACTCGAAAATACAAAAAGGGGGCTTTAAAATATTAGAATTTTAATAATTTTAATTGTTAATGTACTGTTAAAAATTTTAAATATAAAATGGCGATTTCGCAATTGTTGAATCTCAAGCAAATATCATTAAATTTGAGTAAATACCGACGAATATTTCACTTCACATATTGTAATTCAAGGATTTGTATGGTCAAAAATTATTAATGTACTGTTAAAAATTTTAAATACAAAATGGCGGCTTTAATATGGGCGAATTAAAATAACACTTGTGCAAAATTTATTAAATACAGGTACTAACAAATAATTAATATTGTAGCCAAGGGGTTTATGTGCTCAACAGTTGTTGTTGAAAATTGAAAATACAAGATGGCGGTTTAAAAATTCTCATATTTAAGAAAAAACTTAGGAAAATTGTTTAAATACTTACAAATATTGTTTTGTCTATCTAGGGGTTTATAAACGATTATCAATAAAATTATTATTGTTATGTTCAAAATTGAAAATACAAAATGGCGATTTAAAAATGTCAAATTTAAAATAAATCTTATGTAAATGTCATTAAATACTAACAAATAATTAATATTGCAACTCAGGTGTTTATGCAGTTTTCAATTATTAATATGTAATTAAAAATGCAAAACGGCAGCTTTAATTATAGTCGGATTAATATAACTCTCATGAAAACTGCACTAAATAGTAACAAATACTTAATGTTGTAATTTAATTATTGTAACCCAGAGGTTTACGTGATCATCAATCATTAAATTGCTGTTAAAAATTAATGTGCACAATAACTGTTTAGAAATGGTCCAATTTAAAATAAAACTGATGCAAATATTCATAAATATACTGTATGTATAATAAATATTTTATTTTCTTGTTCAAATATTGTAGTTAATGAATTATGTGATCATGAATTATTAATTTCCTGTTAAAATTTGAAAATACAAGATGAGGCTTTAATATGATTGAATTAAGATGACACTCATCCAAACTTCATTAAATACTAACAAATATTTAATATTGCAGCCCAGGCGTTTATGGGATTGCCAATTATTATTGTGCTTTTAAAAATTAAAAATATAAAATGGCGGCTTCAATATGGTAGAATAAAGATAATATTAGTGCAAAATTTAATAAATATTAACAAATATTTAATATTCCAGTACAAATATTGTAACCCATGCGTTTAAGTGATCATCAATTATTCATGTGCTGTTAAAAATTAAGAATACAAAATGGCTACTTGGGGATGGTCGAATTTAAAGTAATTTTTCATAAAAACTACATTAAATGTAAATGTGTACATTCTATGTACTCTGCTGTAAAAAATTGAAAACACAAAACAAAAAATTAAGATAAAATTCATGCAAATATCATTAAATATTAATAAATAATTAGTACTGCAGTTCACATATTGCATATGCTCGTCGATGATTAATCTGCTGTTAAAAATTAAAAGTACAAAATGGCGGAAGTTTAGGAATTTTTGTGGGAACTATGTTTAATTGTTTTAGTTTAATAACTCAATTGTTCTTCGTTATTCAATGTTTATCTTTATCCAAAAATGCAATTGTTTTGTTAAATAATCCAATTGTTTTGTTCAATAATTCAGCTGTTTGGTTTAATAAATTCAGTTGTTTTGCTAAAAAATTTGAACGCTTTGCTCAATAATAAATTATTCACTTTATTTATTCAAGAATTCAAATATTTTTGGTTTAATAATTTAATTGGTTTAATAAATCAGTCGTTTTTTGTGGTACAATGTAACTGTTTTGTTCAAAAATTCAACTATTTTATTAAATAACTCAATTGTTTTGTTCAATAATTCAACTATTTTATTAAATAATTCAATTGTTTTGTTCAATAATTCAGCTGCTTGATTCAATAAATTCAGCTGTTTTGTTCAACAACCCAATTATCTTTGATTTAATAATCCTGCTGTTTTGTTGAATATAATTTAGATGTTTTGTTTAATAATTTAGCTGTTTTTCAATACTTCAACTGATTTGTTCAAAAATTTAATTATTTTAATTTGACGTTGTAATTTTTTTTTAGTTTAATAGTGTAATTGTTTTTTGTTTAACAATTGCAACAATTTAACTATTCTATGCAAAGAAGCTATTAAGAAAATATCTAAAATGTAACTGTTTTTTTAAATAATTCAACTGATTTGTTTAATAAACTCGACTGCTTTGCTTAATAAACTAACTAAACTGCTTAGTTCAATAATTCAGCGGTAAAAATGCTTTAGTAAAATACTTTTTCTCTATGTGGCATTAATTTAATTTATTGATAATTTATTTTCCTTGTGCAATTTTTATTTATATTTATTGTCTTTATTTAGTAAGTACATATTTTAATTTGTATTATTTTTTCTAGTCTTTAAGTATTTCGCTTATCAATTATTTTTATTTACTTATTATGTATGTGATAATTTGATTCCTGATTTAGTAAATTCAAATAAACATCTCAATAATTCTTTTGTCTATGTTTGTTAATGCAATAATAATAACATCATGACATAACATAACAATTAGAGTAAAATTTTGTTCTTACTTAATTGACTGATTTCATCTGAGATTGTAAGGAACCCACCATAGTTTACAATCCACCCCATCTCGGAATCCGTAGTTTGAAAAAACAAAGCTGATCTACTACTTCTATACTTTTTTTTTAATTTTCCATAGGAAGGAGGAAAATCTTAAACAAGATACCACCAGCCCGTACTAAATTTTCCTGTTTTCCATCACTTCTGCGCTCTCAGGTTTTTTTTCTCATAACCTTGATGGTCGTTCATTTTTGCCCTAACATCTTTCTTTAATACCGACAACATTTATTTCCTTCTTTTACTTTTCTTTTATTTCACAATAGATATTATATACTATGTATATCGTATATAAATAATATCTTTATTAATTAATTATTTACAGAATAATGTGACTAAAAACTTGCTGATAGTCGAATTTTTCTTAGTTAATCTAATCATAAAATTTTACCGATGTCAAGATACCTACTAAGCTATAAAATAAGATATTTTCCAATCTAATTGTTCACAACTCCGATTTGTACCATGAAATATCATTTGTCGTTGCTGGTACTTTGTAGTACCATAAATTTTATCGCTGCTTCAGTACTGCCGAATTCCGTAGAAGGTGAGTACCTTATTTTTACTAAAAACATTTTAAAGTTAACACGATTATTTGTAAGAATATTACTGGAGAGATTACCGAGGCCTTATACCAGCAGATGCGATACCTGGTGGAATAGAACATGGGCAGAATACTTATATAGGCCAAATAAACGTACCTATGGATAGATCGTCTGCTGCAACTTACTCAATGGACTTTATTCCAGCTGTAATCTCATTCGAAACGAGACTATAATTGCGCCTTATGGAGGAAAAACGATATATGCCGATCTTAATTGTAACGTAAAAGTAAGTAACTTATGGTTAATTTTTAATTTTCTAAAGCATATTTAATCTTATAGATATTATGTAGTCAAAATTCCCGACGTTATGTATGGCACACTGAGCCGAGTTTAGTTGAAAATAGTTGTCGTTATGTAGTAGCTGGCCAAGAAGCTTTGGTTCCTCTGTATATCGGCCGAGGGGTATACAACAAGCAGACATATTTTGGGAAGATATTTTCTGATCGTCGCAATGGTGGACTTTTAATTGTTCCTTTCGAAGGTGGCGAAAAGAAATTGGAAAACTACTCAACGCTAATGTATTGCTATTGATTTTTAAATCATTAAAGTCAATCACTGTTTGTCCAAAATGGACAACCAATTTCCTATATTATGTAAAACTGAAAAATGAATAATTAAATTTAAATTGCTAGAAAATTTTTGTTTCATGAAAATGCTATAATCATTCAATTAAGCACAATAGAAATAAATAAAATAAAAATGTAAAACCTGAATTTTTCTGATTCATCTACATTACACGACGACGACTATCAACTTGCCCGAAACCATATCGACTTGACCGGGAAATTCTGGAAAAAGTTTCTTTAAAGAAACGATTCAATTCTCTCCCCCTCAATTATAAAGCAACCAAAAAAAATTTTTAAAGTTAAATTAAATTAAAAAAGAAATTAAAGTTAAATAATTAAAAATTAAGTTAAAATTAAGATCGACTTCAAAATTCTTTTAAACCCCAATCACAATCTCAAAGTTCATTGTTTGGGACGTCTCCCTATATGGGCTGACGTCCTAAAATGCTCATAGCCCTATGAGAGCTCAACAGACATCCTGTATGCATGTACATACAAAACCATATCATTGCAGACAGACCTGTTGCTGGCCAACTACTTATCGATTTACTAGTAAAAGAACCACCGAAATAACTATCAAGATCCATCCGCCGAAGCTGAGTCATATGTGCAAATGGTCAATGAATCAACATAAATAGACTAAGATGCTAATTCCGTTGATATGTCAGTGGGTCATGAAGAAACATGGAGAATAGAGCTATTAAAATCACCAAGCGCTCTACAAAATGTGTATATGATTTCGATGTGATTACAAAAAATGTTGTTAGTTATGATTATAGTAACTTTTTTTAAATTCAATATATAATATTTTTTGTTTTAAATTATTACACCAACACTATTAAGGTTCCCACCAATTTTCCAATACAAATTCCCAAACTTTTCGGTATTTCCCTGATTAACATTAATAATTTTCTCCAACTTTAAATTTGGTTTTAAACGAAACAAAAATCAAATTAATATTGATCAATTACTATTTTACCAAAATTGTTGAATTGTTACATAAACCAGTTAAACTATTGAACAAAACAGCAGAATTGTTGAACAAAATTTAACGAAACAGTTTCATTTTTAGACAAAGTCGTTAGATTTCTTGCGTAAAATAGTTGAATTGTTAAGAAAAAGTCTCAAATTATTGAAAATTCTGTTGAATGGTTACAGAAACTGTTGAATCACAAAAAATGGAATTGTTGAATCACGAATAATTGAATTATTGAACAAAAAGCAATTGAATTATGAAATTTAAAAACTATTAAATTTTAAACAAAAATTATTGAATTGTTTAATCACCAAGTTATTTGAGCTAAACAGCTAAATTATGGAACTAAACAGCTTAGTTTATTAAGAAAAACAGTTGAATTTATTAAGGAATTATATTTTTGATAGTTTGTTAGTAGTTTTATCAAAAACAATTGAATTGTTGAATAATCAATCAAATGGTTGAAAAATATGTTAAATTGTTTTGCATTAAAGATAGCAATTGCACCATTAAACCAAAAATGATTAAATAGTCAAACCAAAAACAATTAAATTTTTGAACAAATCAGTTGAAGTATTTAACAACACAGCTAAATTATTTAACAAAACATCTCAATTATATTCAACAAAACAGCTAGATTGTTAAATCAAAAATAATTGGGATTGCTGAACAAAAATAATTGAATTATTAAACCAAAACTAATTAAATTATTAAACCAAATATATTTAAATTGTTGAATAAGCAAGTTGAATACTTGAATCAAATAGTTAAATTATTGACAATAAATAAAGCATTAGAATTATATAACAAAATAGTTGAATTTTTGTACAATATTTGCATTGTTGAACCAAAAATGACTTTGGCTGTAACCAATTAAATTATCAAAACAAAAATATTTGAAGTGTTGAATAATAGAATTATATTGAACCAAACTTTTAAATTGTTGTTCAAAACTGCTGAATTTATTAAACCAAATAGCTGAATTATTAAACAAAACAGTTGAATTATTTAATAAATCAGTTGAATTTTAGGACATAACAGTTACAATGTATCGCAAGAAACGACTGATGTATTAAACCAATTAAATTATAAAACCAAAAATATTTGAATTGTTGAATAAATAAATTCAGTTATTGATCCAATAATCTAAATTGTCGAATCAAACATCTGAATTTATTAAATTAAACAGTTAAATTATTGAACAAAACAATTGATTTATTAATAAAATAATTAAATTTTTGTACCAAACAGTCATATTGTTAAACCAAAACTTACCTAATTATTAAAGCAAAAAAAAATTATTAAAGCTGTTAAATAATAAAACCAAAATTATGTGGATTATAGAACGAACAAATGGAATTATTGAAGCAAACATCTAAATTGTTGAATCAAACATATAAATTGTTTTATTAAACAATTCAACTGTTTTTTCAACAATTTAACTCTGTTTTAAGCAAGAAAGCTAACTGACTCCAAAAATGTAACTGTTTTGTCAAATAATTCAACTGTTTTGTTCTGAAGTTGTTTTGAAGTGGATCTTAATTTTTGTTCTTCTTCTTCTGGTGCCTATCCGTTTCGGATGTTGGTTATCATATTGGCTATAATTATTTTGTTCACTGCTGCGCGGAAAAGCTCTTATCTTAAGAAAAAAATCTTAATTTTAACTTTTTGGGTTGCTTTATAATGACAATATCCTATTGAAGGGTGGGGCAGGAAGGAGGATTCAATTTAAAAGAAAAACTATATTATATTAATAAATTAATCCATAATAAATTTCCCGGAAAATCATATTGGTTTCGTATCAATCAGAATCGTTCGGTATCAATCAGGATTTTTATTTTATTTCTATTGTGATTAATCGAACGATTATTTATAGCAACTTCATGGAACAAAAAATGTTCAAGCAATTTAACTTTAATTATTTATTCGGTTATACATAATACATATATAGGAAATTGACTCTCTATTTTGAACAAACGATCATTGACTTTAATGATTTAAAATCAATAACAATACATTAGCGTTGAGTAGTTTTCCAGTTTCTTTTCGCCACCTTCGAAAGGTACAATTAAAAGTCCACCATTGCGACGATCAGAAAATATCTTTCCTAAATATGTTTGGTTATTGTGTACACCTCTGCCGATGTACAGAGGAACTAAAGCTTCTTGACCAGCCACTACATAACGGCAACTACTTTCAACTAAACTCGGTTCAGTGTGCCATACATAACGTCGGGAATTTTGACTACATAATATCTATAAGTTTAAATGTGCTTTAGAAAATTAAAAACTAAGCATAAGTTGCTTACTTTTATATTAGAATAATTAAAATCAACGTATATCGTTTTTCCTCCATAAGGCGCAATTACAGTCTCGTTTCTGAATGAGATTACAGCTGGAACATAGTTCATTGGGTAAGTTGCAGCAGACGGTCTATCAATATATATATTTATTTGGCCTATATAAGTATTCTGTCCATGTTCTAGTCCTCCAGGTATCGCATCTTCTGGTATAAGGCCTCGGTAATCTCTCCAGTAATATTCTATAACGATTCTTGCAGATTACCTTGTAAAATATAGAATGTTTTAGTAAAAATAAGGTACTCACCTTCTACGGAATTCAGGAGGTCTGAAGCAGTGATAAAATTTATGGTACTACAAAGTACCAGCAACGATAAATGACATTTCATGGTGCAAATCAGAGTTGTGAATAATTATGATTTGAAAAATATCGTATTTTATAGCCATCCAGTTATAGTATCTTCGCATTAGTAAATTTTTATGATTAGATTAACTAAAAAAATCTCGACTGTCAGCCAGTTTTAGCCACATTATCTTGTTAATAATTTATTAATTAATAAAGATATATCTATATATTATCTATTATACGATTATGAAATAACTTATATGGATAGGATAAAACTAAAAGATAGAAAAAAATGTTGTCGGTATTAGAAATTGGTGTTAGGGCTAAATTGAACGACCATCAAGGTTATGAGAGAAAAGACCTGAAAGCGCAGAAGAGATGGAAAACAGGAAATTTAGGACCCAGCTCGGGCTGGTGGTGTTTTATGTAAGATTTTCCTCCTTATGGAATACCTAAAAAAATTTTAGAAGTAGTAGATCAGCTTTGTTTTTACCAACTACAGATTTAAAGCTGAAGTAACCTTGGTGGACTCCTACGAAGTATATAAATATTCTTATACTAACAGTACAATTCCTGATGCAATCAGTTCACTAAGTAAGAACAAAATTTTGCATTAATTGTTATGTTATCTCATAATGTTATTATTATTGAATTAACAAATATAGATAAAAAGAATTGTTGAGATGTTTATTTGAATTTATTAAATCAGGAATCAAATTATCAGGCATATATACTAAACAAATAAAATAATAGATAAGCGAAGCACTTAAAGCCAGGAAAACAAAAAGTACCTAATACAAGTTAAATTTGTACTTACCATTATAAATAAAAATAATAAATATAAAAAATAATTCTCAAGAACAATAAATAACCAATAAATCAAAATTATTTGATTTTATAACAACAACTTAGACATAAAGTTATTAATTTATCTATTGCTGTGTGTGTTGCGGTGCTGAAGGCTAAGCGACAAATTTGAAGAATTTAAGTTTACTTCAAAGTGCATTCCATCGTTTATGAGAGGTTCAATTATTGATTCACTGTTTTATTTTTCAAAATCCACATTATTATGTTAAACAACAAGGTTAAAGTTAAAAACAGATTAGAACTTTCAACAAAGATTTGAACAGCAAAAATTGAGCACATAAATTAGTTTCCAACAAAATGCTAAACAAAATTGAATTAATAGATTCGTTTAACACGGAAGGCATCAGCGGCTGCTCCGTAGTTCGTATTCTTGCATATTAGAACCATCAGAAAAACCGCGAATTTGTATGTCGATAGGTTTTTTACACAATACGTATATAAAATAAAAATACAAAATGGCGGCTTTAAAATGGCGTAATTTAGGATAAAAATAGGACAAGGATAAAACTATTTGAGTACAGTGGTTTTATGATTATCAATTACAATTCTATCGGTCAAAATTGAATATCAAAAGGGGGCTTAAAAATTATAGAATTTTAACAATTTTAAAATTTTGCCCAGGGCTTTCTGTGGTCATCAATTAATAATGTGCTGTTAAAACTTCAAAATGCAAAATGGCGATTTTATATTGTCGAATTTAAGATGAAATTTATGCAAATGTCATTAAATTTGAGCAAATACTAAACAATATTTAATATTTCACTTCAAATTTAGGGGTTTGTATAATCAACAATTATTAATGTTTTATTAAATATTAAAAATACAAAATGTCGACTATAATATGGTTGAATAAAGATAATATTCATGCAAACTCCATTAAATACTAACAAATAATTTATATCGCAATTCAAATATTTTTAATGCTCATCAATGACTAATCTGTCTTTAAAAATTTAAAATACAAGATGGCGGAAATTTAAGAAGTTTTTGTGGGAACTATGTTTATTTGTTTTCGGTTCAACAATGTAACTGTTTTGTAGAAATATGCAACTGTTTTGTTAAATAATTCAATTGTTTTATTCAATAATTCAGCTGTTTGTTTAATAAATTCAACTGATTTGTTTAATAATTTAGCTCAACGATTTAGTAATTTTATTTATCCAAAAATCTAAATACTTTTGGTTTGATAATTTAATTGGTTAAAGTCGTTTTTGGTTCAACGATGTATCTGTTTTATCAAAAAATTAATTACTTTGTTACATAATTCAACTGCTTTGTTTATTGTCAATAATTCAATTGTTTGGTTTAATTATACAACCATTTAAATATTGTTGATTTAATAATTTAATTGGTATTGGTTTAACTGTTTTATTCAATAATTCAACTACTTAGTTTACTGTAATAATTCAACTGTTTGGTTCAATTACTCAACCATTTAAATATTATTGGTTTAATAATTTAATTGGTTTTGATGGTTTAACTGTTTTATTCAATCATTCAAATGCTTTGTTTGTTATTAATAATTAACTGTTTGGTTTAATTATTCAACAATTAATATTTTTTGGGTTAACAATTTAAATGGTTTTGGTTTAACTGCTTTGTTTAATAATTTGAGACGGACATTGGTCTGGGTGTTAGCGCAAGGACTGCTAATGCAAGGCGCCTCGGTTCAAATCCGGGTGGAGTTCACTTTGCAATGACGTCTCCGTGCTTCGGAAGCCACGTAAAGACGGTGGTCCTCCTATGTTAATGAATTGCCAGCATTAACAATAAAAAATAGGGTAACAGACACATCTGAAGCAAACCTAGCAAGCTACTTCAGATGTAAAACAAGTAGTGCTCAAGGTACTGACAGTGGCTTCGGATATCGCCAACAGATCTGGGCTCACAGGGGTTATCCCTATCCAAAAGTAGAAGAAGAAGAAGTTTAATAATTTAACTGCTTTGTTTACTGTAATAATTCAAATCCTTGGTTCAATTTTTCAAACATTTTAACATTTTTAGTTTAATAATTAAATTGGTTTTAATGGTTTAACTGTTTTATTCAATAATTCAACTACTTTGCTTACTGTCAATAATTAATTATATGGTTCAGTTATTCAACCATTAAATATTTTTGGTTTAATAATTTAATTGGTTTTGGTTTAATAATTCAATTGTTTTTGATTTAACAACCAATTGTTCTTGATTCAATAATCTAAGCGTTTTGTTTAATATAATTCAGACGTTTAGTTCAATTATTTAACTATTTGATCAATAATTCAACTGGTTTGTTTAAAAATTTAATTATTTTTAGTTTGACAGTTTAATTATTCTTGGTTTAATGGTTCAATTGTTTTTTGTTTAACAATAATTGTTTTCCTTAATCCAACAATTCAACTATTTTATGCAAAGAAGCTACTAAGAAAATATTTATAAAAAATGTAACTAATTTTTGCATAATTCAGCTGATTTGTTTAATAACTTCTGATGTTTTGCTTAATAAACTAACAAAGCTGTTTAGTTCCACAATTTAGCTGTTGGGATGAAATAACTTGATTGTTTAACAATTCAATTATTATTTTTTAAATTTAATTGTTTTTTGGTTTCATAATTCAATTGTTTTTGGTTCAATAGTTCAATTATTCGTGATTCAACACTTCCATTTTTTGCGATTCGACAGTTTCTTTAATAATTTACCAGAATTTTTAATAATTTTACTGTTTTAAACAAGGAAGCTAACTATTTTTGTCCGAAAATGCAACTGTTTCGTTAAATAATTCAATTGCTTTGTTCGACAATTCAACAATTTTTGGTATAATAATAATAATTGATCTATTTAATTCGATTTTGGTTTTGTTTTGAACCAAATTTTGAAATCGAGAAAAATTACCGATGTTTATCAGGGAAATCCTAAAAAAGTCAGGGAATTTGTTGAGAACCCAGATGTTGGTGTAATAATTTAACACAAAAAATATTAAGTATTACATTAATTAAAAAACCACTACCATCAAAACTATCATCATTTTTCATACGTACGTTGTAATCATGTGCATAATCATGTTTGTTCTTTTAATATTAATTCCATATTTATAACTAATTTTTTCTGCTTTATGCTAATATATTAACTTTTTTTTTAAATTAAGCTTATGTTATAGCTAACTTTTTATTTTAATATTTGATCTATAAGAAATGAATATTTCCTGCAAACTTTTTTTGGCAGATGACGATGTCATGCTGGGCTGTATCGATTTTTTCATGCAAAAATTCCATTCGTTCTCGAAATGAACCCAATCATGGCTACGTTCTTAAATTCAAACAAAGCATTCTTAACTTAAAATATAAAATTACTGATTGCTTTCTGCAATGATGATAATTAAGTACAACATTCTTAAATTGTGTTTTAATTTAAGAATGTTGGATGATTGGATCAATTTTAAGAACGATATTCTAACCGGGTAAGAACGGATATTTTGAGTGTTCTTAATGTTTACATCTCTTGTTTTTGTTAAAACAGCCATGTTTGTTGAGCGCTTGGTAATCTTTAATAGCTTTATACTCCATGTTTCCTCATGACTCCATGGTCATATCAACGGAATAAGCTCCTTAGTCTATTTTTGTTTATTTTGTTTATGCCTCAGTTTCGGCAAATGAATCTTGATAGTTATTTTGGCAGTTTGTTTACTAGTAGATCGACAAGGTTGGTCAGCAACAGATCTGTCTGCCTGTAGATTAGGATGTCAGCTCATATAGGAGTACGTACCAAACGACGGCCGTTGAGATTGTGAAAAGATATATTATATGGGTGCGGTTAGTTGGGATTTTAAAGAATTCCGAAGTGGATCTTAAATTGAACTTAACTTGAATTTTTTTGGGTTGATTTATAATTACAATATCCAATTGGAGAGGCGGGGGGAATTCAATCTTTTTTTAAAAAAACTACTCATTTATTTTCCGATAACAAATTGCCTGGGCAAGTCATCTTGATTTATTTAAGCAACTTAACTTTAATTATTCCTTCAGATTTACATAATACAGGAAATTGGTTGTCTATTTTGGACAAACGCTGATTGACCCTAATGATTAAAAATTATTCGCAATACATTAGCGTTGAGTAGTTTTCCAGTTTCATTTCTCCACCTTCGAAAGGAATTATTAAAAATCCACCATTGCGACGATCAGAAAATATTTTCCCAAAATATGTTTGGTTATTGTGTACACCTCTGCCGATATACAGAGGAGTTAAAGCTTGCATGCCACCTACTACATAACTACAACTACTCCCTACTACGCTCGGCTCAGTGTGCCATACATAACGTCGGGAATTTTGACTACATAATATCTATAAGATTAAATATGCTTTAGAAAATTAAAAAATAACCGTAAGTTACTTACTTTTACATTACTATTAAGATCGGCGTATATAGTTTTTCCTTCATAAGCCGCAATTACAGTCTCGTTTCTAAATGAGACTACAGCTGGAACATAATTCATTGGGTAAGTTACAGGAGACGATCTATTGATAGGTATGTTTATTTGGCCTATATAAGTATTCTGCCTATATTCTATTCCCCCAGGTATCGCATCTGCTGGTATAAGGCCTCGGTAATCTCTCCAGTAATATTCTATAACGATTCTTGCAGATTATCTTGTAAACTATAAAATTTTTTTAGTAAAAATGAAGTACTTACCTTCTACGGAATTCAGCAGTACTGCAGGAGCGATAAAATTTATGGTACTACAAAGTACCAGCAAGGATAAATGATATTTCATGGTGTAAATCGGAGTTGTGAATATTACGATTTGAAAAATATCGTATTTTATAGTCAGTCCCAGTATCTTCCCATCAGTAAACTTTTATGATTAGATTAACTGAAAAAATCTCGACTGTTAGCCTGTTTTAGCCACGTTATCCTGTAAATAATTTATTAATTAAAAAAGATATTATTATATCTATGTATATTATCTAATATACGATATATATAATATCGATTATGAAATAAAATATATGGATACGATGGAAAAGAATGTTGTCGGTATTAAAGATAGATGTCAGGGCGAAAATAAACGACCATTAAGGTTATGAGAAAAAAGACCTGAAAGCGCAGAAGAGATGGAAAACAGGAAAATTTAGGACAAAATTTTGCACTAATTGTTATGTTACATCATGATGTTATTATTATTTCATAAGCAAATATAGATAAAAAGAATTTTTGAGATGTTTATTTTAATTTACTAAATTAGGAATCAAACTATCGCGCACATAATAAGCAAATAAAATAATAGATAAGCGAAACACTTAAAGCCAAAAAAACAACAAAAAATAATTCAATATTAAATTATGTACGTACTTACTAAATAAACATAATAAAGATACATAAAAATTGCTCTATTACAATAAATTACCAATAAATCGAAATTAAGACCATGTAAATAACGATTTTATAACAACAACTTGGACATAAAGTTATTAATTTACCTAATGCTGTGTGTGTTGCGGTGCTGAAGGCTAAACGACAAGATTGAAAAATTTAAGTTTATTCTAAAGTGCATTCCACACGACACAAATAAAACGTTTAATATAGAAATACATAAATAAGACATATAGTATATATAAAATTGTGACATTATAGTTCAACAAGATTTTATTTAAACCTAAAAAATCACTAACAAGAAGAGACCGGCAACTTCCCTCACTGAATTGATCCATTTTCATTGAGGCCCTTTTTCATTGTGCGTGTAGGTCTTGTATTAGACTTCAACCTTGTTAATGGAATTGCGTAAGATTGTAAAAAAATTAAAACAAATACAACAGGTACTAGGATCACATCCAGTTCCTACCAATTTTTTTTCATTTATTTGATTATTAATTCCCCCCAGTATAATATGTCATCGTTCTCAAGAAAACCAAAACGCTATAATAAACCCTACTCATAATCTGAAAACATTGAATGTTTTAACTTTTAGCAGTGAGGCACTGGAGGGTGTTCCACACCCCCCAGACCCCCCGGTTTGTGCAGTTTATTTTTTATTAGTAGTAAATTGAAGATATCAGCATAACCGATCTAGACAAAATTTCTAGAAAAACTAATTAACCCTAACATTAACAAGTCACACTCAAGTAAGTACTATCCCAATAACCCAAAATATAAAGCAAAGTTGTAGAAACCGGGGAGCCTGGGGGGTGTGGAGCACCCCCCAAGAACACTCAAACTGTGATAGATAAATTTGTAAACTTATGGTTATCAGTATTAAGCGATAATGGTGAAAGCTTTTAGCACAAAAAATATAAAGCAGTAACCAAGAATCGGGGGAGGGGGGATTATAAATTCCCCCCAGAATAATATATCATCGTTCTCAAGAAAACCAAAGCGCTATAATAAACCCTACACTTAGTCTGTAAACATTGAATGTTTTGCCTTTCAGGCAAAAGGGTGTTCCACACCTCCCAGACCCCCCGGTGTCTAAACTTTTGCTTAATATTTTTGGTTAATTGGAATATTAGTTACTTGAGTGTGACTTGTTAAAGTTAGGATCAATTAGTTTTTCTAGAGATTTTTTTCTAGATTGGTTATGCTGATGTCTTCAATTTATTACTAATAAAAATAAACTGCACAAACCGTGGGGTCTGGGGGGTGTGGAACACCCTCCAGTGCCTCACTGCTGAAAGGTAAAACATTTAATGTTTACAGATTACGAGTAGGGTTTATTATAGCGCTTTGGTTTTCTTGAGAACGTGACATAAATTATACTGGGAGAAATTAATAATCAAATAAATAAAAAAAAAATTGGAAGGAGCTGGATGTGATCCCAGTACCATTTGCATATGTTTTTAATTTTTTAGCAATGTTACGCAAGTCCATTAACAACTTACCAAATAGTTCATCAGTAATATATAATTATTCAAATTCAATTTTCTCGAAATTGGCAAAGAAGCGTGCCCTTATACTAGCACATGTTGAGGTCCAATACAAGACCTACACGTACAAAAAAATGGATCAATTCAGTGAGAGGAAGTTGCCGGTCTCCCCTTGTAAGTATAAAACGTAGTTAAATGTTCACTGGAATAGGGCAAAGTTTTGCAAATGGCCGACGAGAAGTACCTCTGAAAGGGTGAATTATAGCAACTCGATTGATGTTGTCCGTACCAGGATGAAGTTCGATCACTCAATTTCCATTTAAGTAGATTCACATTATCTTACATTTGTAGTGCCATGGATTTAAACCTCAAAGTGAATTTTGAGTTTTCCATTTTTGCTTCTGTTGGAACTGGGAAATGGACTCTTTGTTCCATCTTTTCCAAATGAGTTGGTAAAACAATTAAATTCGTTGGAACGAAAAACAACGAATTTCCTTTAGATGTGTCACATCTGGGTCTGGAAGAGCTTACAAGAAATCTTCTAAGCAATTGAGCTGGTGGTTGAAGGTAATTTGAATTACTGACATGAAACGTGAATTTTGGAGCGATTCTATCTGTACCTTCCTAAAACGTAAGTACCATTTTAAGTAAAATTTGCAAGATTTGACACCTGCTTCTGATAAGCACCAAAGTGTGAACTGCAAGCTGGGATAAAGTGCCAAGCAATTTCTTCATTTTCACCAGTTTCTACGTTTGGAGTTTTGTGCTTAATTATAAACTTTCTAACTCGCACAAATGTAAGTTAGCACACACGAAAGTAGTCGCGTTGTCGGAAAATACTTGGGATGGTTTGCCTCTGCGAGCTACAAATCTTCTGAATTACAGTAAAAAACAGTCAGTGGATAGATCACTGACTAATTCAAATATAAGCCTTTAAAGTTTTTTAATTCCCCCAATATTGCCATTCCCAGAGCCAATATTGTAAGTTTATGTGGTCATCAATTGTGTTAAAAATTAAAAATGCAATATGGTAGCGTTAATATCGCCGAATTAAGAAAACACTCATGGAAACTTCATTTAATACTATTAATACTGCAGTTTAAATGTTCTAGCAGCCTAGAGGTTTATGCGCCCATCAATTATTTTTAATGTGTTGTTAAAAATTAAAAACACAAAATGGCGGCTTCAAAATTGTCAAAATTAAGATAAAAATCATGAAATATCGTTAAGTATTAACAAATAATGAATATCGCAGTTCAAATATTTTTAATGCTTATCAATGATCAATCTGATCATTAAAAATTAAAAATACAAAATGGCGGAAGTTTAGAAAGTTTTGTGGGAACGATGTTTAATTATTTTTGGTTTAATAATTCAATCGTTCTTGATTTGTTCAAAAATGTAACTGTTTTGTTAAATAATCTAATTTTTTTGTTTAATAATTCAGCTGTTTTGTTTAACAAATTTACATACGTAATAGTTGTTTTCTTAAATAATTTAGCTGCTAGGTTTAGTAGTTCTATTTATTTATTCAACAATTCAGAAATTTTTGGTTTGATAATTTAATTGGTTACAGTCGTTTTTGGTTCAACAATGTAACCAATTTGTCTAAAATTCAACTATTTTGTTACATAATTCAACTGTTTTGTTCATTGTCAAAAATTTAACTGTTTGATTTTAGTATTCAAATCGTTTATTCAATAATTTAAATATTTTTGGTATAATAATTTGAATTGGATTTGGTTTAATAATGCAATTGTTTTTGGTACAACAGCCCAATTATCCTCGATTCAATAATCTAGCCGATTTGTTGAATATAATTAAGATGTTTTGTTTAATAATTTAGCTGTTTTGTTCAATAATTCAACTGTTTGTTCAAAATTTAATTATTTTTGGTGTGACGATTTAATTATTTTTGGTTTAATAGTGCAATTGTTTTTGTTTAACAATCGTTATCCTTAATACAACATATTCTTTATTTAACTGTTTTATTCATGGAAGCTACTAACAAAATATCAAAAATTTAACTGTTTTTTTTTTAAATAATTCTGCAGAATTCTTGAATTAATTTAGCTGTTTTGCTTAATAAACTAAGCTGTTCAGTTCAATAATTTAGCTCTTTGATACAAATAATTCAACTAGGTTATTCAACAATTTCATTATTTTTGTTTATTTAATTGTTATTGGTTCAATAATTCAATTGTTCATGATTCAACAATTTTATTTTTTGTAATTCAACAGTTTATGTAGCCATTCGACAGAATTTTCAATATTCGACTGCTTTTTCAACAATTCAACTGTTTTAAGCAAGGAAGATAACTACTTTGTCCAAAAATGTAACTGTTTTGTTATATAATTCAACTATTTTGTTCAACAATTTTGCTGTTTTGTTCAAGAGTTTAACTATTTTATTAAATAATTCACTTGTTTTCTTCAATAATTCAGCTGTTTTGTTTAAAAATTTGGATGTTTGGGTCAATAATTAAGAATTCAATTTATTTATTTTACTTGGAAACGTTCTTAAATTTAAATAAAACATTGTTAACTTAGGATATCAAATTAATAGAAATACTCAAAATGAATAACTCAAAAATTTCCATTTCAAGTAACTTGAACAAATCTGACCGATGTTGGAAGCTGTTTAAATTTTATTTTGGTAAATGATTATGTTGATCAATGTACTTATGTTTGGGCGATAAGAAATGTAAATGTCCCGCGTTGTAAATAATTAACAAAATTATCTGACCTTAATCTGTGAGTGGTTGATTTCAAACAATTCCCTGTGACTTTCGAAAACCTCCAAAAAAATTAAAATTGATCTTCAAGAATTTACAAAAATTGCAACAAAACTCAAAAGCTTCCCTCGAATGCCAGAATCAAAACATTGAATTTTTATCTTTTGAAGATTCAAATTTGAACAACCATGTTTGGAACGACTAAAGTTGTAGATCAAAATTAAAGAGTTATTTTACTCAAAATTGAAGTTATTCACAAAGTTATACTCAAAGCCTAAAATGTTGCTTGGAATTAGAAAGACAAAATTAAACAAAAAAATATATTTACTAGATGGTCGACTTTTATTAAATTAAAATTTAGTTTGTTTCTAAAAATTTTCGTACATATATTTCGAACTAATATTAAGATCAAAATCGCTCTCCAACCCATGTGGCGGCCAGTATCTTTAGGAACAAATATTTGCTGCGCCAAACTCATTATTGCAATACGCCGAAATATAATATGTAATTAATGGGAGAAGTTACGAGGTGTTTTGATGAAGTAATTCGTCAAGGAAAAATAAAACGTTACACTAAACTACGAACGTTGAGATTGTGAGAGAGGAATTTTGAAGTCGATTTTAATAATTTTAATTTAACTTTAATTTTTTTTTGGATTGCTTTATAATGACAATATCCAATTGAAGAGGGGAATTCAATTTCTTTTAAAGAAACTTCTTCTTTGAGTGCCATTATCTTAGCTAAAGCTAAGCTGACTTTACTAGGGAATACTATTCCTGTTGTTTTCCCCATGGTCCACCGATTGTTATTGGACCTTTGATCACAGCAGTGTATCCGACGTGACTAGGACTATAAACGCGGTCTACAGCTTTCTAAATAGTTGGCCGGAATACTGCTGGTTTAGTGGAGGATAAAGAAACTACACTTTCATTTTCCGATAATAAATTTCTTAGGCAAGTCATCTTGGTTTCAGCCCTGGTGTAATGCTGGTAAAGCACAAAAAATATCAACCAGGTTTTTTATTTTTGTTTTATTTATTTCTATTGTAATTAATTGAATGATTATAACAATTTCATGGAACAAAAAATGTTCAAGCAATTTAACTTTAATTATTCATTCGGTTATACATAATATAGAAAATTGACTGTCTATTTTGGACAGACGTTGATTGACTCTAATGATTTAAAAATCAATAGCAATAGGTTAGCGTTGAGTAGTTTTCTAGTGTCAGTTCTCCACCTTCAAAAGGAACAATTAAAAATCCACCATTCCGACGATCAGAAAATATTTTTCCAAAATATGTTTGTTTGTTGTGTACACCCCTGCCGATATACAGAGGAACCAAAGCTTCTTGGCCAGCTACTACATAACGGCAACTACTTCCAACTAAACTCGGTTCAGTGTGCCATACATAACGTCGGGAATATTGACTACATAATACCTATGTATGTATATCATTAAATAATATTCTTTAGAAAATTTAAAATAGCCGTAAGTTACTTACTTTTATATTTGAATTACGATCGGCGTGTATCGTTCTTCCTTGATACGCAGCAATTACAGTCTCGTTTCTGAATGAGATTACAGCTGGAATAAAGTCGATCGAGTGGTTTACATAAGGGTATCTATTAACAGCTATATTTATTTGGCCTATGTAAGTATTCTGCCCATGTTCTATTCCACCAGGTAGCGCATCCGATGGTATAAGGCCTCGGTAATCTCTCCAGTAATATTCTGAAATGGTTTTAAAATCTTGCCAGATTATCTTGGTAACTTGAAAATGTTTTTGGTATAAATAAGGTACTCACCTTCTACAGAGTTCGGAAGTTTTGAAGCAGCGATAAAATTTATGGTACTATAAAGTACCAGCAACGATAGATGATACTTCATGGTGAAAATTGGAGTTGCGAATAATTGGGATTTGAAAAATTCCTTATTTTATAGCTCAGTTTTATCTTGGCATTAGTAAAATTTTACGATTAGATTAATTACAAAATACCGACTGTAAGCAGGGTTTTAGTCACATTTCCTGTAAATAATTAATTAATCAAGATATCTATTGTGAAATAAAATATATGGATGCGGTAAAACTAAAAGAAGGAAAAAACGTCGTCGGTATTGAAAAACTATCAATGCTATGAAGAGAAAAGATCTGAAAGTGCTGAAGAGGTATAACATTGAAAAGATGGAAAACAGGGAGATTTAGGACTTAGCATGGGCTGGGCCTTGTTTAAGATTTTTCTTCTTCCCACGGAAAACGAAAAAAGTATTGGTGGATAAGTTTGTTTTTTCAAACTACAGGTGGCTTGCGAAACTCATTGGATTCTCTTTAAATAGGCTTCTCAATCTCAGATGTAATCAATCAAACAAAATTTTGCACTAATTGTTATCGATGTTATCATGGAGGCCAATTAATACTAATAAAATTATGAAAAAAATATTAGTCACTTAATTGCAAATATAGATAAAAGGAAGTGTTGACATGTTTATTTGAATTTACTAAATCAGGAATCAAATTATCATACACATAACAAGCAAATAAAATAACAGATAAGAGTAATACTTCAATCCAAGAAAACAATAAATAATGCAAGTTAAATACTTAATAAATAAAAATTATAAAGATAAATAAAAATTGCTCAATGAGAATTGCCAATAATTTAAAATTTATGAAATATGAAGAAAATAGGTCCCTTCATCAGGTACCAATCAAAATTAATAGCACTCGGTACAAGCAGTTTGCAAGTATTTCAGCACAGCCATCCAAAGTTATTAATTTATCTATTGCTGTGTGTGTTGCGGTGCTGAAGGCTAAGCGACAAGTTCGAAGAATGTAAGTTTATTTTCTTTATGAGAGGTTTGATTATTGGTTTATCGTTTTATTTTCAAAAATCTACACTATCAAGTATAATTTAAAAAATTAATATCAGACAAGCAACATAGAGGGGAGGCAACATATATACACTTCTATCTTATACTATAAACAGGAACTTTATTTATTTGAAAATTATATATATTATAAACATAAAGCAATATACTCTCAAGTATGCAAATAGCAATACAAATTTAAGATGTAAGCCACGAGCAAACTGATAAGAATTTTATGTTATGAAATTTCTTCGTTATAAATTCAGCAATAAATCGAGTACAAGTTTTACATGTAAAAGGAACGATCCCGAGTTTACCAGATAAGACCAAAAATAATTTTTCATTCATATTAATTTCCAAAATATTTATTTGCAATAAAATTTCCGAGTAGGTTAGTTCGAACTACCAAGTAGTAAATAAAAATATTTTCAGTTTGACGTTGAATTTGAGACACGAAATTTTTCGATATGACTGACATTGTATGAATAGAAGAATTTTGATTTGCTAATAATAATAATGTTGAATCCAATTACATAATGAAATACGATCGCATACGACCTAAGGGTTGATTGTACGAAATACAAAATTTAACAATTGTTTATTTTGGCAAAAGCGAAGGTACGTAAGTGTAATTTGTAAAATTGGATTTATATACCTCGGGAATTTTTTGTTAAAACATCATAAGTCGAACCGATAGGATTTTAAGCAAAAAATTGAAAAACTGCAGAGTCAACATTATTGGCGATCATCTTGTCGAATATTATCTGTTGAAGATGAATTTTAGAGTTAAAAAAAATTAAAGCGGTTGGACGAACTACGATGCAGCATTTTTATTTCCACGCTAAAATCACAAAGAATGAAAGTTCGTACAGTGTGGGACAAAAATGTGTAGTAGTACATCCTGAATTTTAAATTTATCTAATAAAATCACAGAAAATTGCTTTCGATTAAATTAAAACTTCTAAACTAGCACTTCCATTAAGCACATCAAATTTGCTGTGGGAGGAAAAAATTGCCTAATAAAAATTTAAAGTGATGAAATGATAACTCCGGAATAATTTATTGTTGCAAACTTAACATACACTAACACAATAGTAAGTCCCATGTGTTTTAGGGTAACTGTAGTTTATGGTTCCATTATACCTATTACTTACTGCTATGGCACCCCTTATGTAAGAAGACCCCATTTTACCACGAAAATGCACTAACTGGATAGGCTTTCAGTTAAGTTGAGGTTTCAATTTATGTTCATACACCGCAACGATGTAAAGTAAAACAAAGTGAATTTTTAAATCAAAATTTCCTCCCTTATTTTTGTAATTTTTTAAACTAAATATTTTCATATTTAATGATTTCGTAGCAGTGGAACCCGAAATTTCGGCCAGTACCTTGATAGTCCAAACTTTTTTGCTACGAAATAAATTATTAAGTAATAACTTAAGTTTTCCAAAAATTCTAAGTGGAAAATGAAAAAGCGTTATTTTTTATAGTACTTTATGTAATGGATTATCCATTAAAACAAATTTGTTACCATCAAACTTTATTGGAAGTAATTTAGGTTATCGAATGAAATTAGAATGTTGCTGTTAATGTGTTTATTACATTTTGAATTACAATTTATTTTTTGTAATACATAATAATATACCTCAATGGATTATCTAAGACCTATAACTTCTGATATAAAAAAAAGTAACTTGCATGCCATTAATCAATTGGATGGAAAAGTGGGTCACGATAAGTTATTCAATATTGGCGTTTCATTTTTTTAAAGGTCTGGTGCGTTTGCCGGATCGTCGAGTAAATCTGAGCGATTTATAATTAATTATATGACTTCGAGTAAATCTACCTGTTATTTTTGTTTTTTTACACAGGTGAAAAAAAACAAGAGGAAAAAATTATAAAGAGTTGGATTTGTTTAATTTTTTGGTTGGAAGACGTTGGGGTTATCATTTTATTTCAAATTTTAACTTATTCTGTTCATGAATTTTTACTAAACAGTCAAAACTGTTTTTATGCGGTGTTTTTATGTTGTAGTATAAGTTTAATTGTAGTAATTTTAAATTTAATGTAAATAATTAATATGTAAAGTTTGGAACATGCCATAAGTAGAATACATTGAACTGCAGTCAAAGTATTTTCTGATGGAACAGGAACGAAGTTTAGGGGTAATCAACTCTGAAAAACGCTGATTACGTTATTTTTGGTTGACGTCGATAAACATACGTATTTTTGCAAATGGCGCCCGATTATGTAATTGTTAATTAATAAATAAGTATTAACTCAACCGGGATTTTTCAGAGAGAACCAACGAATTTTCTGTTTTTTTCTGTGCTTTCAATGTTCTTTCTACGTTGGAATTTTTTTAAGCGATCCCTAGCTGCCGAATTTTTTTTAATGTGTTGCCAACACCTTTTTTTAGTATTTTATAGCTTATGAAGTTTCAGAATATTCTTTTTATGCAATTTCATGCGGTTCTTACAATATCCGCCGTCTAAAAACAGGTTTGACTGTATGTTTTTTTGCTGTTACTTTCTTACTTTTTGATTGTGTTATGATAAAGACAAATAGGCTAAAGAAAGGCAGTTGAAATTTCGAATTTAATTAATTAAATTTTGATTGAATAATTAAAATGTTGAATAAAATATTTTAAAAATTACAAGAAAATTTTCCAACTTACATTTTAGTCTAGGACACCGTTGCGCATAAGTGGTTTTGTCGTTTCAAGACGAAAAGTTGGAAAATTTTCAAATTTCATTCAACTTGTAATTTTTAAAATATTTTATTCAACATATAATTTCTCAAGTTAATAAGCATTTACAATAATTAAAATGGTGATTTATCAAAACAATTAAGCAAATTGAGACTTGATTGGGGCAATATGGTAATTATTATCATTTAATTAAATGTAACATTAATTATAATCGAGGGGTTAACCGCTGGTGAAGTTTTTTGTACACATCTCATGAAGTACATGACATCTCATGTAAAATACATGAAGTACTTGTGAAATACATAAAGTACATGAAGTACTGGTAAAATACATGAAATACGGGTAAAATACGTGTTAAGTATATTGAAGTACAAGTGAAGTATTATGAAGTTAGTACATTTTTGGTGAATTACATGAAGTTGAAACTAGCTTATGCGCATGCGCTACGGTCAATGTGTATCATAGATAAGGCACGTGTATTCAATAATAATTATTTGATAGCAAATTATCTTATATCAGTAGATTTTCTTAACATTTTTATAAGGATAAGGTGCGTATCATCAGCCCTCTTCCATTGCAAATTTTTAATTCAAAAAAGTCTATTGTGCATTCTCTAATTTCGGTTTGACCTTTTGCTTCTATTTGTTTTTGAATTACTTAAAAACTAGTTGGGGGGGAGACCTGCTAGCTCTACCCTCTCGATTTTGATATTAATCTTAATAATCGTTTGTGCATGATTGTATATAATTTATTTTGCTTTACTGTTTTTGTTACCCCCTCCAAGAATATGTCATAATTTTTTTTAGAAAACTAAAACGGTAGCGGAGAGTTTCTACTAAATTTTCAAACCTTTAATATGTTTGCCTGCATTGTAATATTTGGGTACTGAAGGATATTGCACATCCCCCAAATCCCCCAGATTAATTAGTTTACTTTTTATCAGAAGTAAACTGTAGATATCTCCATACTTGGGCACTGGGGGGTGTTCCACACCCCCCAGATCACCCGGATTGAGTAGTTTATTTTTTATGAGAAGTAAACTGAAGATCTCCCGTTGCAGAGGCACTGGAGGGTGTTCCACACCCCCCAGACCCCCCGGTTTAAATAATTTATTTTTATTAAAAGTGAATTAAATGTTTAAGCATATCTCACGTTTATTAAAATTAGCTAGGCCAAGTAAATGTGTTTAATTCGTAATCTGACATTTAATTATAAACTGCGTAATTATATATTCTTCCGTCCCCCTGGAGGCAGATCTCTGCAATAAAATAAAAAATAAACTACTTCATCCGAGGGTTTGGCGAGGGGGGAAACACCTCCAGTGCCTCTGCAACGGAAAATCTTCAGTTTATTTGATAAAATAAACTACTAATCCGGGGGTCTGGGGTGTGTGGAACACCCTCCAGTGCACAAATTCTGGAATAAAGAACATTGCAGAACATGCAGAACCCCTCAGACCGTGTAAAAGTGAATTAAATATTTAAGCATATCCTAGTCCAAGTAAATGTGTTTAATTCGTAATCTGACATTTAATTATAAACTGAGTAATTTTTCCGTACCCCCTTGGAGGTAGATCTCTGCAACGGGAGATCTTCAGTTTACTTTTAATAAAAAATAAACTACTCAATCCGGGGATCTGGTGGTGTGGAATACCCTCCAGTGCCTCTGTAATGGAAAATCTTCAGTTTACGTCTGAAGATTTAAAGATATTTTAAAGATATTTAAGATAAAAAATAAACTACTCCATAGGGGGTGTAGGTGGTGTAGAACACCCTCTAGAGCTCAAATTTTGGGATCTCGGTAAGTCTCTGAAATACCAATGAAGTACCTGAAATACAATGAAGTATCGATGAATTAGGTGAAGTACCGTGAATTATTGATGAAGTAAGGTGAATTACTAGAGAAGTACGTAAAGGCCCATAAATTACTGCTGAATTATATGAAGTACGAAGAAGTATGGAGAATTATAATGAAGTACGTGAAGTATGAAGTTAATTGTACACGATTTTCTCTAGCGGTTGACCCCTTGATTATAATAATAATAACAGAATGGAGCCCGTTTTGGGTCTCCAAATTGTCGCAAAAATCTTTCCCATATTAGGTGCAGCGCTTGAGCTGGTTTGCGGTTCTGGAGTTTCAAGATACTTCGAAGGCGCCTTCAGCAGCAAAAGTGTTTCTTAACCAGGGAGATTTATCTCTAGTGACTTAAGTGCGCCTTTTGCTATTTAAGGAAAAGTAAATTTTTTAACAAAATTTGTGTGTAAATATAGCCAGTGGCGTGAAAAAGTTTTTGATTTTAAATTTTTCAGATTGCTTTTATTTATAAAATTTTGGGTTTTTTTATTCTGATCTTACATGTATTTATGTAAGTCATAAAGGGGAGTAAAAGATTGAATACAAATTATTTTTTACCCCCCCCTTCCGGCTAAGCAGATTATTTTTTAATTGTAGTAACTTCTTCTTCTGCCGTACGCTGGAATTTATTTTACCTCGTTGATATTTCAAAGTTATTATTAGTAATACTATGTGCATTTTACATCTGAGGTAGCTTGCAAGGCTTATCTCAGATGGGTCTGTGACCCCGTTTTTATTTGCCAATGATAGTAATTTATTAATACACTAAAATCTGTTTTTATACGGCTTTTTATGTGAGTTTTTTTGTGTACGATTTTTTGTGTGCGACTTCTTTTTGCACGAAATAGCATCTTTAAGTGTTTTGAACAAGTTCTCTATAACAAAATCCGCGTACTTGACTACCATGAATAGTTTTAAATGCACATTTTGCAATCAACATAAGCAAATAAAACATTTAAAAATATGTTCTGCTGTGCAAATTAAATTTTTTCTTGTTTGTGAATTTTTTTTATAAATAAATATTATTTTTTTGAATTTTATAAATAAAAAAATTATTTGAAAAACGTAATTTAAAAAAACAACAGATATTGTACAGTCCTATTTACCGCATAAGAAAATTTTTTAAATTTGTTGTAAACAATATGTTTTATACCTACTTATGAAGTTTCAGAATATTTTTTCTGTGTAATTTCATTTATGCGCTCGTACCCCGCTCAAAATCAGGTTTGAGTGTATAAAAACCTGTTATTTTTACGTACCCTCCGAAACACAGCGAACGACACAAAAAAGTTTAAATTCTTCATGGATTTCAACCCTCACTTAGCATTAGCATAAAAATTATTACAAAAATTGTTAAAATTATTAAATAACCCCGTGAGAGTAGTTAAATAGAGTCGTTTCTAGACCACTTTTAATATCGATTTAATCCAGATTTTGATTTGCGGTTTAATTACAATAAATCCGCGGTTTTGCTATAATTAAAAATAAACTCGCGGTTTCGGAGTTAAACTATAATAATTTTATTGTATTGTAAGATTGGATTAAAAATTTTTATTGATTTTATATATAAATTTCAATGTTTTGATATGTAAATTTGAAATAATTGGAAATAAGGTATAAAAATTGTACCTCTTTGGTTTCACTTTTAAAAAATTTAAAAATTACTCTAACCTACGGCCTGATCTACTTTTTACACAGATTCCACGCGTTTTCTAGAGCATCAACTCTAGAAAATATTAAAATATAAAATCGTTGGCATTGAATGCTAAGAATTATAATCAAGCCCTCTTGGGGGTAGTAGTGGGGTTATCTCTTTGGTATTAATTTTAAAAAATATAAGAAACTACCAAATAACAAATGGATTAGCGCAAACTAAATTGTCGTAAGTTTACTGGTTTTTCGTTTTTTTGCCATTTTTTAGTTTTTCTTTCGACGCACCCATGGGATTTCTTTCTATTTGCGTATAATTTACAATATTTTATAAACTAATTAGCTAAGTAGTAAACCAGTAATGTCCAAAAGGTAAAAGATTAAAATACGTGAAACTTTTTTGGCGCAATTTACTTGGAATTCACATAATTCTCTGCTAGGTTTGCCCATGTGCATCAGTCAAAATCTGAATTGAAAAATTTTAAAATCACAGAAAATAAGGATTTTTAAAATTTTCTGTGGGTTAACAAATTAATTAAAATTATTATTTTATATCATCTCTTTGTTCATATCTTCGGATTTGTAAGATTTACCAGAGCTCTTCTCTTCCAAAACCCCTTGTTACTTATTTGAAAGCTTAAGCATTGTTTTATTATTTCATGCAATGGAATTAAAAATTACAAATTATTTTGAAATTGAAATACAGACAAACCTGTTTTTAGGCGGTTTTTATATGGGCAATTGTTTATGAGCGATTTTTTTATTTTTTGTACGATATATTATAAAAGTCCATCAAATGCATAGTATGAATAAAAAATAAAATATTTTTGAAGCAATTTCCTTTGTGTGGTTCCTATCCCCCGCATAAATACAAGGTTGAGTGTGCAGTTTCTCAAATTAATAAATTAAAATTCCGCTAAAACCGTAGATTTAGAAAACCATCGACGATGATGTTTTTGATTTTAAGTTTGGCAACTCAACAAAAATTAATTATTATGAAAAAATTAAACGTTAGAAGGATTAAAATTGAAACGAAAACGTACTTTTTTTTTCGAAAATGTTTTAAATACTGCAATGTTCGAAAGGACAAAAAAAAATCAAAATTCTATCTAGAAATTACTGAATTAGGAGCTAACGAAGATAAATCCTATTGGGACCTCATCAAAAAGGTGCGTTTTTCTATTTAAATTTTTTAAAATTTTCTCGTTATTTCTTGCTTTTAACATTAGTTTTGACTGCACATTTTCGGTTGCATTTGTTGCAGATTAATTTTAATTTTCTGAGTTTTTCAATAGTTTTGGAAGTTTAAATCCACGTTATTTTTTGGTGGAATATGATATTATATTTTTCAATTTGTATTAGAGCTGAGACGGATTATCCATATAAAATCGATTAAATTAGGTTAATTTATAACCTGAAAAGAAGAATCTTAAAATAAAGAAAATAAACAATCAAGATACTTACATTGACCAGGACACTCATTTACTAAAGCTACAAGTTTATATTTGGACAGTTAAACGGAAAGTTAGTAAACAATCTTTAAGAACTGTTTTATTGGCTTTTCTTTTAATGAAATGAGATAAACTTCGCAGGAAATTGTTTGGAAGAAAAATTAATTTAAAGAATTTTCCAAGTATCGACGCGTATTTTGCTGGTTTTAAATAATTAAGTTAATTATGTTTTTTGTATTGCAAATTTATTCTAAAATTATTAAACTAATTAGAGATTTTTTTAATTAAGTTAAAAAATGAGCCTTACAGATGCTACTTTTACGTTCGCTGGTCAGGAGAAAATCAGTAAAACCTTACGAGGGTCAGATTAATAAAAAGTGAATTCTGTAGCAATTTTAGCTTCCTCCTTTATTGCGTTTGTTGATCTTTAATGGTGTTTGTGTTTTACACGGGATTTACTAGGTGGCATCAAAATATTTATGGAGAAATGTAATCTCGGCAGTTCATAAAAAAACAAATAATCCAGTAAATTTATTTTTTGAAACAAAACAGTAAACTAAATTAAATTAGAATTTCCAGAAGTAACCTGATTAACCCTTCTGTAGTACCCTTCAAGTTGTAAGTTTAGGTCAAAGGTAATCAAAATTTAATCTAAGAAATTAATCTGATCTTATGCCACTTAAATTTTCCGGTATATGTACAGTGTGAACCAGTAGGTTGTGAGTAATACACAACCAAACAGAAATGATTGAAGATTAAGATGCTAGTAACAAGGGCGTGGAAGATGGAACAAATTTTTCAGAAGTTGGTGCAAGTGAGGAGGGTAAAAGTTGTACGCACAAAGTACGGGCAATTGTAACCAAGGAAGAACATTTCCCCTATAGTTTTATGCTATATGAAGCGTAGCAACACCATTACCATAAAAATAATTCATCTTATGTGACATTTTCCTATCAAAAATTCGTTGCTATTTCTAGTTTTATAGCGAGAAGTCTTGCACAAAGACACTAACTCCCTAAACGTCTTCGCATGATTTATTTTAAGACCGAGTACAAGAACACGAGGAGGCGCGCAAATTTTACATTCAAACAGCGTCGATGTTAAAAGATCACAAACGCACCTACAACATTTTATTTTTTTATATTCCTTTTGGAAGTTTATTATTTGATTTGTAGTTGCAGTAACGCACAACTCCCCCCCTCGTTTCGGGCTCGTTATTTAAAAAAAGGGCATGGTAGCAAATTAATATTAAAATATATTACATAACCTGTGAAACGAGACCTCGTATAACAAAGTTGTTAAAAGTTTTCATAAGCTTTTGAGTGATAGATTCTGATTAAATCTATTACAGTCTTGCTACACGCCATAAAATTTTATTTTAAAATAATACTTTGTTTCTGCAATCAACTAGTGACTGCAATAAAGGACCACAATGTATTATTCAGCTTTGCGTGCTGGTAAAGTTGATACAGGTAATTTACAAAAATTTTGGAGCTTTAATCGTTTTTATGAATTATTTTATATGAGAGCTTTTTATTAACTTATCAGCTGTTGTAAGTTATTTTTGATTTTAAAAATATAATTATCCTGAGCCTGGGTTAATACGTTCGAGCCCGCTAGAATTAATACGAGGATTTTACGAGGATGTAGTACATACATTTCAAATAACTTGCTCCTCGATTAATTTCTATTTGAATAAAAACTAACTTGGGAACAGTAAAGAATCAATTACTTGGCTGATATGGTGCTCAACGGAAATAATGATATAGATTATGCTCAGGATTAAGCTTGTTAAATGCAAGTGGAATTTTATAAAATTTAATAAATTTTACAATTTGATCACATTTTTTTTCCTTCCTTTAATCTTGAGTTTACAATAAATAACACTGGTAAGTGGTAAATGGCGAGTAGAAATTAAATTGCGTCTCCAATTGTCTCCAATTACAGCCTTTACAAAATTTCGACAATCTGTCATCGGCAAAAACAAAAAATTAAACGCAAGAAGAACAAGACAAATAGAAGAAAATGAAACCGAAAAATCGAGAATTGCCCTGGAAATAAGAAAGTGAAAAAGATGGAAACTCTCGTCAAAGAGGTTTTTAATTTTAATTTATTATTAAATAGTATTAAAAGTGCAATTATGTGTTTAATTATGTTATTGCTAAGGTATGTAAACTTTTAACAATATTTTATAATATTTTAATTGTGTTAACAATTACAGTGTTTTAAATTAATCCATAAAATGTTTAATTTTTTAATTAAAAAGTAATGAAATTTAGAATATAAAAGCGTCTTTTTATTAGTTTTTAATTAATCAAGTAAAACACTATGATGGTGTTGAAAAGTGGTGGTTTTCTGTCATTCGAAATAGTTGATGTTACATCAGAAGAGAAGAATGTACCATCAAATCAGGGTAGCACTACTAATTTAATTGGATTACCTAACGATGGTTTCTATAACAAAAGATATATTAGAAAAGTTAGGGAAACTGATAAATTAACCGATGGCATCATTTATCGACTAAACGACACAGCAGGAGTATTAGAATATGAAGTAATTATGCAAAAATATTCAAGTTTTATTTAATTAAATGTGTTTCATTTTCAATAATTTTAAGCAAGCAGTGAAAAATTTGTAAAACAGCGATTTTGGTTGATATTTTTGCTATCTATATCGGTGGCAAAAATTACTTTGTTTTTTACTAATTTTTAACACCATCCTCTTTTGGAACACCTTATATTTAAATGTATTTTACATTTATTTTAAATGCATTGAAAATTATTCAAAATATTGCAAAGGTGAAAGTAAATTTTGATTGTGGAGAGTCAAGCGGAACGGTTAGTTAGTGTAACATCTTAAATATGGTTAGCGTTTTAATTTCGATGGTATTAATTATTTAATGGTCCGACTAAATTTTTTTGGAAGCTGGTTAATCTGTGCATGTGGTGGCTTTATGTATTTTTTAGCCAGCGAGTTATAACGCCATGTGTGGAGTTATCGTTTGTGGTTTTTGATATCCTTGTTGGTCGTCGGATTCAGATGGTGGAAGTTGGCCGTTATTTTATTATGGTAGAGAGATGCTTGAGACGATCTTTGTCCTGGTTGTTAGCGCAATTAACTGCTTATGTAAGGCGCCTCGGTTCGAATCCGGGTAGAGCTCACTTTGCAATGAGCTTCTCGCACAAGGTGCTCTTTTATAGGTCTGCTATGTTGTTAGCAAAAATTACCCTATCATTGGCGTACCTAATGTTACTTATACTACATTCTCCATTCAACACAATTCCGCCATCTACGTCATACAGTGCTTCTTTAAATATTTGTTCAGAGTAGAGATTAAATAATAAGATTGCCACTAAAAAGGATATTGTCTATATATTTTCGGACAATATCCATAGGCGATTTTCGCGTATATAGTCTTCTTATTGGCAGTTTGAAGAATGTATTCATTATTTCCAGTCGTTGTTCTCCTGCAAAAAGAAACTGCTCAGTTGATCTCCCTATCATTTCTAATTCTCAGTCCAAATAGACCAATATGTTCTTCAGTCCTTCCTCTCCCTACTTACGCGTTAAAGTCTCCCATCAAGATGATCATGCGTTATTTTGAAAGCGCCTTAGTACATGATTTACTTCAAGATACATTTTTTTTAGCTCTTCGAAGCAAAAAATAGAAGAAAAGAAGAGAAAAAAAAAAGAAAACACAAAAGTAGTTACGGGTTCTTTTTAAGAAAATGGCGTAGGTGGCGGGGTTGGAAGTGGAGCGGAGGAAGTAATAGAGAATCTTGTAGCGGATTTATCTGGTGAGAAGGGCAGGATTAAAATGGTGGTGGAGGAGTAATAGAGTTGAGTAGCATATTTAGCTTTGTTCAAAGTTTGCGCAAACATAGAGGCGGAGACTAAGAGATGGAATGGGTAGGAGCGGTTCCACTGATAAAGAAGCTCATCATTTAATTCAGTCTGACAATTATGTACGTATATAAAAATTTAAGTAGTATACGTTTAGCCAGGATTTACATAAGATTATATAGCCAGGATTTCATTTCGAGGGGAGCACTTGTAAAAATTTTCCAACTTGAAAATACCTACAATTATTTATTTTTAAAATTTTTTACTTTTGAAAAAGAATTTTTTTTAGCATTTCAGAAGGCGACCCCCCCCCTCCCCGGTTGGTCACGGGACTGATTACTTATTATCTATAAACATTGAATGTTTTGCCTTTCAACAGTAAGGCACTGGAGGGTGTTCCACACCCCCCAGACCCCCCGGTTTGTGCAGAATATTTTTTACCAGAAATGAATTGAAGACGCTAGCATAACCGATCTAGAAAAAAGAAGTTATCCTAACTTTAAGAAGTCATACTCAAGTAACTGATATTCCAATTAACCCAAATAATAATCCAAAATTTTAAAGATCGAATGGTCTGGGAGGTGTAGACCACTCCCCAGTTTAGACTCAAACTGTGATAGATAAATTTTCAAACTTATGGTCTTCAGTATTATGCGATTAATAGTGAAAGTTTTTAACACAATAAATATAAAGCAATGACCATAAGTCTGGGGGGAAAGAGGATTATGAATTCCCCCAGAATAATATGTCATCATTCTTAAGAAAACCAAAGCGCTGTATTTCAAGAAAAACTAATTCATCCTAACTTTAACAAGTCACACTACTCAAGTAACTATTATTCCAATTAGCCCAAATTATAAAGCAGAGTTTGAGAGACCGGGGGGTCTGGGGGGTGTGGAGCACCCCAGGTACACCTAAACTGTGATTGATAAATTTTAAAATTTATAGTCTTCAATATTAAGCGATTAATGGTGAAAGCTTTTAGTACAAGAAATATAAAGCAGTGACAGCGAATCTAGGGGGAGAGATGATTATAAATTCCCCCCAGTATAATATGTTATCATTCTCAAGAAAACCAAACCGCTGTAATAAACCCTACTCATAATCTGTAAACATTGAATATTTTGCCTTTCAACAGTGAGGCACTGGAGGGTGTTCCACACCCCCAGACCCCCCGGATTGTACAATTTATTTTTTATTAGAAATAAATTGAAGATATCAGCATAACGGATCTAGAAAAAATTTCTAGAAAAACAAATTAATCCTAATTTTAACAAGTCACACTACTCAAGTAACTATTATTCCAATTAGCCCAAATTATTAACCAAAGTTTTAGAGACCGGGGGTCTGGGGTGTGGAGCACCCCAGGTACACTCAAACTGTGATTGATAAATTTCAAAACTTATAGCCTCCCAATATTAAGCGATTAATGGTAAAAGTTTTTAGTACAAGAAATAAAAAGCAGTGACAGCAAATCTAGGGGGAAAGAAAATTATAAATTCCCCCCATATAATATGTCATTTTTCTCAAGAAAACCAAAGCGCAGTAATAAACCCTACTCGTAATCTGTAAATATTAAATGTTTTTCTTTCAACAGTGAGGCACTAGAGGCACAATTAAAAATCAAAGTTTGAGAGACCGGGGGTCTGGGGTGTGGAGCACCCCCCAGGTACACTCAAACTGTGATTGATAAATTTTAATATTTATAGTCTTCAATATTAAGCGATTAATGGTGAAAGCTTTTAGTACAAGAAATATAAAGCAGTGACAGCGAATCTGGGGGGAGAGAGGATTATAAATTCTCCCCAGTATAATATGTTATCATTCTCAAGAAAACCAAAGCGCTGTAATAAACCCTACTCATAATCTGTAAACATTGAATATTTTGCCTTTCAACAGTGAGGCACTGGAGGGTGTTCCACACCCCCCAGACCCCCCGGATTGTACAGTTTATTTTTTATTAGAAATAAATTGAAGATATCAGCATAACGGATCTAGAAAAAATTTCTAGAAAAACAAATTAATCCTAACTTTAACAAGTCACACTACTGAAGTAACTATTATCTTAATTAGTCCAAATTATTATCCAAAGTTTTAGGACCGGGGTCTGGGGTGTGGAGCACCAGGTACTCAAAATGTGATAGATAAACTTGCAAACTCTATAAACTAAAAAGAAAAGATGTCCGAAATTGAATATATTGTTGTTGATGACGATATTAATGGAACGGAAAATATTAACGAGTGTCATAAAAGAAAGTTATCTATAACAGATATTTCAGAAACACCTTCGCCTAAAAGAATTAAACTTGGAAAGTCTTCAAATACGGCTCTTAAGCAAGAAAAATCTGATGAGGAAGTAGCGGTCCAGAGAGAAGCAGTAAAAAGACGGAAGGCGGAGCGAGAAAAGGCCCGTCGTGAATATATCGTTATAACTGAAGGAAACGAAAATACTGCCTTGATTCGACGTGAAGCTAATAGGTTGAGAATAGCCAATGCTAGAAGTAAAGAAAACGAAAATGCTGCCTTGATTCGACGTGAAGCTAATAGGTTGAGAATGGCCAATGCTAGAAGTAAAGAAAACGAAAATGCTGCTTTGATTCGACGAGAAACTAATAGGTTGAAAACCGCTAATGCTAGAAGTAAAGAAAACGAAGATGCTGCCTTGATTCGACGTGAAGCTAATAGGTTACGGAATGCACAGCCACGATTTCAGTTACTCTAGGACCCTAAAGAGGTTTTCCGCTAAAACGGGACCGAAAGCTTAATTTAAAAAAGTGAAAATTGCGGACGAGCATGAATGGATTAACGAGATTCCCATCGCCAATACCTGTAATTGATATATGGTAATTTTACGTTGGTATATTCACATTAGTACCTACACTATTATAAGTGATTTCGAAATACTGGAGAAGAAAAGCTGTAGAAAAATTGTAGAGTACAATATAAACCGTTCTGAAACACTCGACAACGGGAACACTAAATGATTCGAAACCTCTAGCAACGGGAAGCAAGATTTCGTCGAGAAGAAAACCTTAACGAAGCAGGATACTCGAAAATCTAAATACTTCACACAAAGGCAAAGTATTTTAATTATAGGAGACCAGGCGAAGCGTATCAATTCAATCATTCAGACAAAGGCAGAGTTCCACCTTTTATGAAACCCGCAACGGGAACTACTAAATATATTTTTCAGTGTGCGTGTGTGTGTTCGTGTCTTTGCGCTTCTGATTGGTTCGTTCATTTATTATACCAACCCAAAGAAAAATTTTTCGACCAATGAAATAGTCGAATCGAGATATTCTTCCAACTTCAAACACAAGCT
This sequence comes from Lycocerus yunnanus, assembly GCA_036346125.1. Classification (NCBI taxonomy): domain Eukaryota; kingdom Metazoa; phylum Arthropoda; class Insecta; order Coleoptera; family Cantharidae; genus Lycocerus; species Lycocerus yunnanus. The sequence goes on from JARFIX010000135.1 coordinate 128,520, forward strand.
TGCTATTCAAAGGTATTAAGAGGATTTTTATCAAAGAAGGAAATTTTATAAGCATTAATTTCTTTAAAAATGAGGTTGTTTAAGCTTTCCCAGAGTGTTTATCGTTTGATGGTTCGTTACATTTATTTACCAACCCAATTTAATAATAAAATTTATACAATGAAATAGCTCGAATCGAATAATAATTTAATTCAAAAAGCTATTGCTATTCAAAGGTATTAAGAGGATTTTTATCAAAGAAGAAAAATTTTATAAGCATTAATTTCTTTAAAAATGAGGTTGTTTAAGCTTTCTCAACAAGAGGCTGTATTATCACGTTATGGATTTCGTTAAACCGATAATCCATGTACCAACTAATTTATATATATATAAATAATTATATATTGTAATATCAGCCTCGACAGAAATAATAATTAATAATTTGCAAGATAAATCAACTCGTAATTGCATGTAAAGTTGCTAATGATAGATAAAACGTTACCTGTGACGTACTTACTTTAACGGCTCTAGCTGCAATCTTGTAATGAAACTTAGCTCCTGTTACTGTGAATAAATTTTTAAATAAACTGCCGCAAAACTTGGCCTTTTGTATTGAAATCTGTATTAACTTGAATAAAATTTTTACAAAATGACTAAAGATGTCACCAACATAACTTCTTTCTTGTTACAACTTTATTTTCTAACCTTATGTGTAATGGTGTAAACGTGTTTGATTAAACTAAGCAAACAAATGGTTATTTAAAATTAAAATTACTTAAAACTAATTAAACTAAAAGTGTTGCAAAATCGTTCATGTTACGAGTTTAAATCAAAGAACACTAACCGATGTTAACAGCTGTTACCCAGGTCATTGATTCCTCTTCGCAGACAGTGGTTCCAAAAATGCAGGATCGTCGTGGTTTCGTGTAACATTTACACAGGTAAATACGAAATTTTTATTTATTAACTTTTTCTTCGTTGTATTTTCTTGAAAATCACTTTTGTTACGTTAAATATCCATGACGTCACTAATGGCTATATGTTGCATGTCGACAAAATTATTTTTAGGTTATCGTTCATTTTAATTTTTCAGGAACGAAATTTTCACATGTTCACTCGGCAAGTGAAATGGACCTACTAAACGTATTTTTCGCATCGCGAAGCATATTAAATTGAATTTCTACTTTACATCTGGGTTTTCCAAAAAACTCGATTCCAATTGGCTGGGTAAACTTATCTACCGGATCTTCTTTTAAACTTTCACGAAAATTAAAGTCTTCAAAGCCGTCCCGCACAAAATTGTTAGAAAAATTCTAATTACACTGGTCGTTCTACAATCGACTGTCAAAGTACGAATTCTTTCTTTGCATCCCATGTTTATTTTCACACACTTTGCCTATTCTAACCACTTGCGTAACACTTAGTTTTAATTCCTCATCTTACAATACTAATCTCACTTAAATCCTTATCCTATTAACAAATCTATTACTAAAACTTAAAATCTGACATATTTGCAGGTTACAATTTCACATTTTTCAATGTAGAAGATTCAATTTTGCATCTACCATCCTCACTTGGATAGCAAATCGTTCTACAAATTAATCCTCAACTTTTGGTATGCCTTATGATCTAATTACAATTTTTATGTTATCTAAATCTCTTTTTAGATTTTCCGAAGGATGAAATTTTTTTTGCTCATTTTAGCCTTATTTGAATCTTTTGGATTTTGGATTCACTTACAATAGTGCCAAGAAATGCGGACGCTGCTATTGGATATGCAAAACAATTCCAACTTTGATCTGTGCTACCCGTAGGATAAATTTTAATTTTAGAATGCTAACTGCTCTGGCCAGCTTATGAAATGAAATTTTGTATTAAATGGCTCTAATGGTATGCCATGAACCTTCTATAAATGCTACATGCCAAATATTAACAACCCGTTACAACAAAAGTTCCATCCGAGGTTACACTTTATCTATCGAAGCTGCGGTTTTTAACCGGAAGATGCAATTACTTTATTAAGGTTATTTATCTTAGTTTTTAAGTTGATAACATGACAATATATCATCATATCTATAAACTAAAAAGAAAAGATGTCCGAAGTCGCAAAATTGTGTTTAGTTACACCATTTATAACTCGAGAACAGGGTGAACCGATTTTCATGATTATATGTAAATACGGTCCTGTATTAATTTAGTGTAATAATGTTTTATACAGTGTATATGTAAATAAAGCATAACGGATTAGGTATGGTGAACGGTGATTGGTGAATATTTAATATCTAAAGGTTGGTACATGACACAACCGGCAGATATTAAAGAGTCAGTCAGTCAGTCATGGACATGGAAATTAATGTAATCTAATCTCTACAATGCCGCGAGCAAGAAGATCGAATCCTTCACAACGAAGCCGTAATGCAAAGACCCCGCTTCGCCCGGGGTCTCATTAAAAAGGTGAAACTCTGCCTTTGTCCAAGATCGACCGCTGCGGATGAAATAAACGCTTGCCTCAAATCATCGACTCTGTGGCGCTATGTAAAAAAACTTGAGCTGACGACAAACATGCGAGTTGCATTGCTAAATGATCCTTCTGCCGAAAAGTTCTCTAAACAATTGCTGGATATCGGTAATGGCCGTATTCCTGTCGACGAATCGAGCGGATTGATTTCGTTTCCGCCGAATTTTGCAATTTTGTCTCAACGAAGAACGAGCTAATTAGTAAAGTGTTCCCGGATATCATTGCTAACCACAAAAATTACAATTGGTTGAGTGAACGAGCAATTTTAGCAGCAAAGAACAAGGATGTAGATGACTTAAACATAATAATTCAAAATCAAATTGTTGGTCCACTGCATTCCTTCAAATCTATTGACAGTGTAACAAACGAAGACGAAGCAACTAACTATCCCACTGAATTTCTAAACTCACTGGATGTGCCTGGCTTACCACCGCACAATTTACTACTAAAAGTTGGCTCGGTTGTCATCATGCTTAGAAATCTGAACCAACCAAAGCTATGTAACGGAACGCGTTTGGTGGTGAAAAAACTCATGGGCAATATAATTCACGCAACGATACTTAAGGGAAAATTTAAGGGTGAGGAAGTTCTCATTCCGAGAATTCCGATGATACCAACCGATATGCCATTCGAATTTAAACGAATTCAATATCCGATTCGTCTTGCATTCGCCATGACGATAAACAAATCGCAAGGCCAATCCTTGAATGTTTGTGGACTGAATATAGAAAGTAGTTGATTTTCTCATGGTCAATTGTACGTAGCATGTTCACGTGTAGGCAAACCATCCGCTTTATTCATTCTCGCCCCTAACAATAAAACCAAAAATATAGTGTATCGCAAGGTCCTTCAATGAAGATAATTGACGCGAGTGCAACCCATTCAGCACATGGTTGCTTTGCTGTACGTGAATTAGTTCCATTTTGAACTTTTATTAACTTTTTTATATTAAAATAAAATTTATAAGATTAAGAATCACCTAATAACTTAACACAACATTATTATTAATTCTAAGGCGGTACGAAGTTTGCTGAATAATTATTCAGTCTACCCATTTAAATTCTTTTTAAGTCCAAGAGCCTAAAGTAAAGTACTTCAGACAAAGGCAGAGTTCCACCTTTTAATGAGACCCAGCGAAGCCGGGTATCCAGCTAGTCTTAAAAAATTAATATAATTTGCTTTAACAGTAAGGCACTGGAGGTGTTCACCATCCCCAGTTTGTGCAGCTTATTTTTACCAGAATGAATTAAGACGCATAACCATTAGAAAGTTATCTTAACTTTAAATCATTAATAACTGATATCAATTAACCAATAACTAACCAATTTAGAGATCGAGGGATTTGGGATGTGGCATTCCCCAGTATACTTAAACTTTATCTAAATTTTAAACTTAATGTCCTGTTTATCGATTAATAGTGAAAGTTTTAACACATTAAATATAAGAATGACTTCTGGAAAGGATTATAGAATTTCCCAGATATTGTCATTAGTTCTCAGAAAACCAACTATATAAATACTAAACTTAAATAATTTTTATTTAACTGGATAGGTTTCCAACCCGACCGTTACCAGTTTATTAAGTACTATTGGATAGTCGTGCCGTGCCATTAAAAGGTGAACTCTCCTTTGCAATTGAAACTGGATACCGCTTAGCCGGTCTCCCTATAATTAAAATACTTTGCCTTTTAACTATTTGATTTTGTACCTTGTTAGGTTTCTTCTCGACGAATGTTGTTCGTGAAGGTTTAGAATATTTTAGTGTTCACGTTTCGATGTTTCAAACGTTTATATGTATCACAATTTCTCTACAGCTTTTCTTCTCCAGTATTTCAAATCATTATAATAGTTAGGTACTGAATGTGAATATACCAACATAAAATTACCATATATCAATTACAGGTATTGGCGATGGGAATCTCGTTAATCCATTCATGCTCGTCTGCAATTTTTCACTTTTTTTTTAAATTAAGCTTTTCAGTCCCGGTTTTTAGCGGAAAACCTCTTTAGGGTCCTAGAGAGTAACTGTGCAAAATTTGGTTGGGATCGGTCGAACGGTTTAGGAGTTATTAAAAGACGAACAAACAAACAAACAAACAAACAAACAAACAAACAAACAAACAAACATTCAATTTTATATAATAGATTAGAAATAAATTGAAGATATCAGCATAACCGATCTAGAAAATTCTCTAGAAAACTAATTAATCCTAACTTGAGCAAGTTACACTACTCAAATTATAAACCAAAGATTAAGAGACCGGGGGTCTGGGGTGTGGAGCACCCCAGGTACCTCAAACTGTGATTGATAAATTTCAAAATTTATAGCTCAATATTAAGCGATTAATGGTAAAAGTTTTAGTGCAAGTAATATAAAGCAGTGACAGCAAATATGGGGGAGAAATTATAAATTCCCCATATAATATGTCATTTTCTCAAGAAAACTAAAGCGCAGTAATACACCCTACTCGTAATCTGTAAACATTGAATGTCTTGCCTTTCTACAGTGAGGCACTGGAGGTGTTCCACACCCCCAGACCCCCGGATTGTACAGTTTATTTCGTATTAGAAATAAATTGAAGATATCAACACAACGAATCTAGAAAAATCTCTAAAAAACAAATTAATCCTAATTTTAACAAGTCACACTACTGAAGTAACTATTATCCCAATTAGCCCAAATTATTATCCAAAGTTTTAGAGACCGGGGGTCTGAGGGTGTGGAGCACCCCAGGTACACTCAAACTGTGATTGATAAATTTCAAAACTTATAGTCTCCAATATTAAGCGATTAATGGTAAAGTTTTAGTACAAGAAATAAAAGCAGTGACAGCAAATCTGGGGAGAGAATTATAAATTCCTCCCATATAATATGTCATTTTCTCAAGAAAACCAAAGCGCTGTAATACACCCTACTCGTAATCTGTAAACATTGAATTTTTGCCTTTCACAGTGAGGCACTGGAGGGTGTTCCACACCCCCAGACCCCCCGGATTGTGCAGTTTATTTTTTATTAGAAATAAATTGAAGATATCAGCATAACGGATCTAGAAAAAATTTCTAGAAAAACAAATTAATCCTAACTTTAACAAGTCCACTACTCAAGTAACTATTAATCCAATTAGCCCAAATTATAAACCAAAGTTTTATTGACCGGGGGTCTGGGGTGTGGAGCACCCCCCAGGTACACTCAAAATGTGATAGATAAACTTGCAAACTTATGGTTTCCATTATTAAGCGATTAATAGTGGAAGTTTTTAAAACAAGAAATATAAAGCATAGACCGAGAATCTGGGGAGAGAATGTGCGTGAAGTTAGCCGTGTCATTTTTGGAAAAATAAAAGTTGTACGGAGTTGTGCTCGATTTGTGCTGCCTTGTGCTGTAAATAAAAAAATTGTATTTTGAAAAATAAAATATTTATGGCCAAAAATGTACTTTATTGATGAAAGTTGGCCCTGCCATTTGATAATTTTCCTTGCGTTATTCTTTCCAAAATCAAAATAAATTCAGATCTTAATCGAGAATCTCGTACATTTCTGTATCAAATAAAATAAATTTGTTAATTTTTAACTGCTTAATTAATTCATAAGTGGCAATAGAAGACACTTTTGCTTAGAAGCAAAGGTTTTCTTTAAAAAAGGAGAGGACGAATCGAAGATTACTTCGAGTTTGCTTTTAAAACTTATCAAAAATGAATTATAAATCGATTTTGATTGTCGAAAAAGTTAATCAAAAACCTAAGAAGTAAATCATCAAATTGACGCACTGTTCTTGTCTTTTCTTTTCCCGTCAGTTTATTTACCTTATAATATACATTGAAATAGGAAAAACAACGGGAAATCACCCCATGAATTATACTCCCATGAAAATTCATTTTGGCTTCAGACAAGTTGGGTTACGCTTCTGACAACAAGCAAACAATGAAGAAGAAGAAGAAGAAAAATACATTGAAAGTGTCATGTATTGAAGTATCGGTATTTTTGGGTATTTATTTTTTACTTTCTGCTCCTTGGGTGATATAATTTTCTTAAAAATAATCTTCAGCTTTATCTTATACCTCGCTGTGTCTATGTCTTCTTCTTCCTATCAAATTCATCAAGATTTCATTCGTCATCAAAAAACTGCGTCAGCTGATGGGGAACGTTGTTTTGTTTGTTATCAACTTAAAACTAAGGCTAAAAAATTTTATTTTTTGCTTATTGCGTCACTGAAGATTATACTTTTTTAGTGCAAGGTTACTCTTTGTGGGCAAAATTTGACGGTTTTATGATAGTGTTAACGATCATATCAGCTCTCTCCTGTTCATGATCTCTACCTTCATCTCTTTCTATCTCTTGTAAAGCGTGGCGTCTCACATTCTATATTTGATTTTGATTGCCGGTTTCTGTTTTTCTACTCTCGTCTTCCACTCCGGAGATCCTATTGGGAACTTGAGATCTTGTAAAATTTTAAATCAACTTTAGCCGTCTTGATTACCGAAAATATCGATTTAGATCTTTAATGCAGCGGTTTGTTCTGTTGCCTTCTGCATTCTATGCCGTTAACCACATTTTTAGGTTCATACATGTTTAGGCTTGATTTCTCAATCCAGAGGTAAGACCAGGGTTCTCCTACGATACATGGCGCCCATGGGCTACTAACAATAACGCGCCTCTTTTTATAAGAAAATTCGCGGAAGAAAAGCGGAAGCTGGGCGATCTGTGTGTTTTACAAAATTTCAGACAATTTTTTACAATTGGGGGTATTCCATATTACTTATTACTTCAAGCTGTGTGTTTGAAAAAGACTTGGTGTTTTTCACACTACAGATTCGAAGCTGGATAATTCGAAAATCCTCGTAGGGTTTTAACTGTAAGGTCCGAATAATATTAAAATATTGATGTAAAACATTGCCAGGTTATATTAAATCAACGTAAGAAGAACATTAACGCACAGCTTGAACAAATGTCTGATTTAATCAAATTTACGGTTTCTCCCAACGGCAAATTTAAAGTTGAAGTTACAAACCCAAGAAAACTAAGTAATTTTAAGAATGAAATGGGAAAAATTTAATTAGAGCAGGAAATTGTGAAATAAAAATAAAAATATTTACGTTTTGGAATTATTAAACCTAGTAACTGTAAAATTGTCAAATTACAAAAATTTTCTTATGTTAGCATAAGCACTTTTGCAGGAATATTAAAGTACCTTAGTGGCTCACAGCGGTATCGGCTATTAGAAAAGCAAACCGTAACTAAAATGAAATTACATTTTGAGAATATCGGTATATTATAACCACTTTATTAGAAAATCAAGCCGACTTAATAGTGCATGAAATTGAGGAAAGTGCTACTTAAATTTATATTTTTGTCGAGTTTGGTATGAAATAAAATATTGTTTTATGCTGGTGAGCACAAAATAAGTGTTATTAATATTTCCCAATAAATTAACTTGCCCTCAACGGGCTACTAATTTGTTATTTCGATATTTTCTCTTCCATTCTTTGATTACGTTTTCTTGTAACAGTCAACGGCATGGTCGATTTAGCGTTATGGCCACTTGCGAAGATCAGATGAGCGATAAAATCTTGTTTATTGGCAAATATTTTCTTAAGGGAGTTGATGAATAGTCAGTTACAGAACAGATTTAATCAGAAAAATGATCGGTTTATCATGTGGATGAATATCTATTAATCACAATTCGTAATACCTCCGTATCGACTAAATCAAAAAAAAAAAGTATTGAACGTATTTTATGTGGGCTTGATCGAAAATTAATTTCTATCGTGAATAGCGTGGCAGTTCTTTATCCTTTCTATTCAAATTTAGCCAAGTTCTTAAACTTCATCAATCCTTGAAACTTCAATAATCCATTAAAATCATATTATAGTTCGGAAACTTACAAGTTACAAGTTCGAGGAATTTGACTAGGAAACTTATGCAGGGATTATTATGTTAACGCGAATAGTTACAGTTGTTAATTCACATAATATAATTTGAGTAGGTGTCGGCTGTCGAACACTAACATAAACATTTCTATCATTTTCATCCTAATATTTGCTTAAATTTTCATAAGAAAATTATAATATTCAGAATTCATACTGCATTATGTACATCTGTTCTTGTAAAAAAAGTTTCACCTCAGTTCTCGGCCACAAAAAACTGGCACTTATGCACCTTGGTGCATAAATAACTATTAAAAACATAAATTCTTCTTGAACCATGTAAAAAAAGTAATAAGTCTAGAATTTAATATACTTATATTAATTTAACAGGCATGTCCTTCAGAAGTAGGATCGATACCGTAAGATATTTTAATTAAAATTATTATTTTCCAGGTGGCACTGTTTACTCGGTCAATTAACTTAAACGTCGTCGGGGTGTGCATATATGATTTTTTTAATTAAATTGAAAAAACAACATTGCTATAAAAATAAATACAATAATTATCTGCTTATAATTCTTAAAGTGACACTACGGTTTACCTTTAGAGAGAGCAATTAGCATGGGTAATTGTATCAAGACTGAACACCCAACTCAAATCAAAAGAAAAATGCTTTCACATTTAATTGAAACAATCATTAGTTAAAATATATTAAGGAAACACAACCAAATAAATATTCAGATTGATGCAGGTCAGTCGTGGTTGAAATAAATCACCGAATCAAATTTGATAAAGTTCACAACTTATTTAAGAAGTGCTTTTACCCTTTCTCTTATTAGTTTTTAAATGTCAACTTATTAAAGGATCACGTACATCACAACTTTTAAACGTGTAACAGCTTTGCAAGTTTGCGCAAAGCAGAAAATTCTATTTCCTGGGAAACTTCGATCACGTATTTTGCTTATTTGTTTTGAAGACGTTTTCTTAAAATGTAGGGTCGTTTTCACGTGTAGCTGATATACGATTCTTATTTTTAACTTGAAGAGGCACTTTTTAAGTTGGAACCGAAAGTTTGAAGACGAAGGAGAAGGAAAATTTTATTTTTTTAAAAATTGCCGAAACAATTAAGTTAATTAAATTCAAATTTATGAAATAATATGTAAGTGTAAGATGAAATATTAAACCGTAAGTTACATGCATTTGGTAGCCAAAACAGTGTTTTGCGTTGATTTATGAAAAATGGAACAACAAAATAATTAAAATGCGCAATTTTAAGCGGTGAAAAATGCGACCTCATTTTTAGTTCCTCGAATAAAATTCTTTACCTCAATGAGCTGGAACATGGTAATATAAATCATTCGAAACGTAAGTAGAATTTTTAAATACAGTGGCGAAAATCCGAGAACGTGGAAAATTATTTAGACACTTTCAGATATAATCATTTATTTTCTGCATTATATAAAACATCGTCAAACTGTAATCCAATCCAGTTACTATGAAAAATACCTTGGCCTGGCAATGGGTTTAGAAACGAAGCTACATTGTCTTCTGAACAATGATTCGAAGCTTTGTCAACGTACATACACACACACAAAGGCTTTCTTTTATCTTAATTTAACCTTACTGCTATCCTAATATTTTATATTACAAATGTAACTCAATCTTGTGGTTTTATTACGTAATTTGATCTCTGAAATGTGAAGTTTCTGCAAGTTTTATTGACAAACTTTTCCGATAACTGCTGATTCGACTAAAATCTGTTTTGTTTTCCAGACTTTTCAGTAACTTTCAATTTTTAAAATTTAATTATTACGCTGTCAAAAAAAGAACACCCGAGAATACAATTATTTATTTATAAAATTGATAGTATGTTATTTAGCTTTCTAAAAAGGTGTTAAATCGAAGAGAGACAGGTTACGAACGACGAAATATGACAGGAGTATAAGGTAGCAAGAGTGGAAGTAGTACATATATCGGACTTCGCCAACTTTTTGGAAAAGCTATACCTACATCTAAATTATTAAAAATAATTTGAGAAAGTTTCTTACTTCAGCCAGTAAGAATTGAAAAATAAGAGGAAGCTCCCGTTTAAAAAAAAACAATGCAACCGATAATAGCTTTTTCTGATTATCTCACAAACGCTTGAAGATATCTACGTTGAAAATTCTCATGTTTATTTTCTTCGTAGAAGTGCCCGTCCAACGCTTTTTGTTTATTTAAGCACAAAAAAAATGTATTGCAACTAAATTGCAGACCGGGAAATTTTTACAATCTTGTTTTCCTTTATTTTTTTAAAAAAGAAAGTTATTTCTGGATAATTTAATAAAATAGAAACACAAATGTTTGGTTTTGCCTTATTAACTAGAATTAACAAGCAAATATTATTTGAATGTGCACCTGCAATCCCAGATTATATTTCGCTAATATGAATTTATGGGTTCAATCGTTCATCAAATATCTACCTGCTGGGTCCAAGAAAGATTGTATATCCAGAATAATTCATTGAAAAAATTGCTTATTTCTGTGGTTTACAGTCTACGTCTTATCACATGCAGAAGTTGATCTGGAAACAGTTTGCAATGGTGCAATAACAAATAGATAATTGGTTAATACTAAGTTTCTGAAGCAGAGGGGCAGTTTTCAAGAGTAACAGCTCGCAGGGTTACAGGGGCTGGGGCAGTTTTCACAGGTAATTGAATTTGTGACTTGGGTAGTTTTCAACACCTCAAATTGTACGGAATTCGATTAGTTGATTAACAATGAAAACCCAAATTATCAAATTGTGGAAATATAAAAAAATCAAATTGACAACATAAGTTTACAATGCCATTTTCAATTTTCATAATTTAAAAAATTAGTTAGTAGTTAGAAAAAAGTTTTCTATGCTCAGAATAGAAAAGATTTGTTTTGATTCCAAAATTTGATATTTATTTGAATAACTGCCATCTACAAATTTTTCGAAAGAGCTAAAAGGTCAGCTGAACAACGTCAGACTACCTTTTACATTTTAAAATTTTTATAAGTTCTCTATGATTATGCGATTCTCTTTGCAATTGTTTGAAAAGTCATCCTTTTCACTGACGGGTTTCTATGTACGCTAGGTATGACAATTACACACTTGTTGAAATGTAAAACTGAAAAAAGCAGGATAATTCTTAAAAAGGAAAATTAAAATTATTTAAAGAATTAGAGACCGGGGGGTCTTGGTGTATTATCGATACTCCCCCCCCCATCGATACTCAAATTGTAATAAATGAATTTGCAAATTTATTGCCTTCAGTATTAAGTCAGCAATAGAGACACTTTTTAAAACATAAAATACAAGATAAACAAAAGTTTAAAAGGGGGGTTTAAACTGCATTGCAGTTTAATTTTATCAGTGCATCGACCCGATTTCACGCGTCGCTACTGAGATTTACAATTTACGACGCTACAAAATGATCAGCTAATAATTTCAACTGTTCAACTTTATCAGTAATATTTCGAAAGATTAAATAGAACACCTTAGAAATCTATGCAACCTTGTACGAGTGCCAACAACTTATTTCAACATTTCAACAAAGAAATTTTTTCATTAACAACTATCTGTTCAACCAAAAAAAAACTGCTATTTGCTTTCGGTAAAATTGCTACTTTAACCTGTCGCCCTTTGAAGTCGACTTATGTTGTAGGTTTATGTTGCCGATGAAACACATCTGGCTGAAAATTTTCAATTTAATTAAAATCTCAGAGGATTCTAAGAATAGTTGTAAATTAATAATTCAAATATTTATAATAAGAAGTTTGAGAGGGGAAGGGTGTATAGAAAAAACGGTATCATAGATCTTCGACATAATTTGTAAACATTTGATGTTCAATATTTCAATATTTTGAGACGGTCATTGGCCTGGTTGTTAGCGCGATCAACTGCTAACGTAAGGTGCCCAATTCGAATCCGACCAGAGGTTCATTTTGTATGACTGTTCTCCTTGCTTCAGAAAGGATATAAATTCGGTGGTCCTCTCACAAGGTGCTAGCAACATCTTTGAGGTATTAAATGCTTGAGTATCCTCTTGGGGGAACGGGTAAACGACGTAAGTTGCATCCTTGCAAAAGAAATTCCGAAATATACAATATACATATTTGAATATTTAGGCACTGAAGGGTGTTCCACACCCCCCAGATCCCCCGGTTTGAGGAGTATATTTTTATCGGAAGTGAATTGAAGATTTCAGAATATGACGAAATGATTTATCAACTGACGGCTTGCCATGTGCGCTAGGCATGCCAATTGTTGAAATTTAAAAGAGAATATTAGTAAAACATTAAAAGTAAGGAAATTCATATTAACGAGATTTAAAATAATTTGTTATCCTAAATTTTACCATCACTATATGCCTGTTTCTATTCACTGCTGGATAAAAGCCTTCCTCATTGGGGAGTATTTAGCCATAATACACCACGCAGGCCATGCATCTTGGTGAGTGCGTTTGATACCTACTGCTTGGTAAGACGGTCAGAATAAAGTTTTCACTCCGCCCGGGTTTGAACTGGGGTCGGTTCAAACCCGTAACTTTAACAAGTCACACTGAAGTAACTAATTACAATTAACCTAAACTATAAACCATAGTTTCGGACACCGGGGAATCTGGGGGAGGGAGAAACTCCCCAGGCATACTCAAATTGTAGTAAAATAATATGCGAATTTATTGTCTTGAGTATAAAGCGATTAATAAAGAAACTTTTTAAAACAACTTAAAATATGAGGTAGTGACCAGTAATCTCAAGGTTGGATTAAGAATTATCCCCCCATTATAATGTATTATCGTTCTCAAGAAAACCAAAGCGCTATATAAAAAATTTTCATAATCTATAAATATTAAATGTCCGTTTGTTTTGATAGTGAGGCACTGGAGAGTATCCCCCCTTCAGACCTCTCGGTCTTTTCAGTTTATTATTTATCATGTGAATTGAAGATTTCTGTATATTCGCTGGGTCGTTGCTATGGTAATGTGGCATTTTTAATAATAGAAAATTATTCTAACTTTAGCAAGGTTAAATTTAAGTAAGAAATTCCAATAGCCCAAACTAGAAACTATAGTTTCAAAAACCGGGGGGTCTGGGGGGTGTGGAACTCAAATTGTAACGGATATATCTGCATACTAATGGCCTTCAGTGTTAAATGATTAAAACTTTATAAAACAACATAAAATGTAAGATATAGTGATCGGGTTGGGAAAAGAGGGGGATTATGAATTATCCCCCCAGTATAATGTTTCATCGTTCTCAAGAAAACCAAAGCGCTGTAATAAACCCTACTCATAATCTGTAAACATTGAATATTTTGCCTTTTAACAGTGAGGCACTGGAGGGTGTTCCACACCCCCCAGACTCCCCGGATTGTGCAGTTTATTTTTTTATTAGAAATAAATTGAAGATTTATCAGTTTATCATTTATCATTATATCATATTATTATCATCATATATATAATGTCATCATCATCATATAGATAATATTATTATCATTTTATTTTATAAATTGAAGAGTTATCAGCATAACCGATCTAGAAAAAATCTCTAAAAAACCTAATTAATCCTAACTTTAACAAGTCACACTACTTAGGCAACTATTATCCCAATTAGCCCAAATTATAAACCAAAGCTTTAGAAACCGGGGGGTCTGGGGGGTGTGGAGCACCCCCCAGGTACACTCAAAATGTGATAGATAAATTTGCAAACTTATGGTTTCCAGTATTAAGCAATTAAATTGAAAACGAAAATTTTTAGCACAAGAAATATAAAGCTGTGACACAGAATCTGGGGAAAAAGAGAATTATAAATTCTCCCCAGTATAATATGTCACCATTCTCAAGAAAACCAAAGCGCTGTAATAAACCCTACTTATAATCTGTAAGCATTGAATGTTTTGCCTTTCAATAGTGAGGGTGTTCCACACCCCCCAGACCCCCCGGTTTGGGCAGTTTGAGGTATGTTGCAGTTGAGGCAGTTGAGGTTTGAGGTATGATACAGCAGTTTATCGTGCTAACTACTAGATTTATGAGCGTTTGTTGATGTGAGCTTACTGAAACTAAATTTGCATATTATCTGTTTGTGAGAGTGAAAGGTGCCAGTATCCTCTCCATCAATGTTTCAGAAATTTAAATATAACCTTGTTGTTTTTCGAAATAGATAGTAATATTGAAAAAGAAAATATAGTTGAGGTGAAAGACTAGTGTAAATCTAACTAGTAGATATCTTTTCACATTCCATTACCAACTAAAAAATCATCTTCGATGATCGTCGAATGAAAAAAATAGAAAACAAAAATTTTAATTTCTACAAAATCTTACTGGATGACCTAGGTTTCAAACTTATCCACAACGTGGAATTAATCTTTTCAGACTCAGATTGATAAAGAAAATACAGATAAAAAAAATAGAATAGAAAAATAGATAAAGAAAAATCAAGTTTTGGCGCTGCTATACATTTGTGAAAACATGGTTTTTTCAGCTAGCCATTCTGGATAAAGTCCAAAGTAGAGAAACCTATAAGATACCTATTTACAAATTAATTACGCAATTCCAGCTGTTGTACCATCAAATACAAGATTAGCGGTTGGACTCATTCAGACAATACAAAAAACGTCAGCCAAATTAGGTTAATTTGTTTGTGTTGGTTTATGTACAAAAAAAGGTCTATTTTCGACCCAAATTAACTATCTGAATGGTTTGGTAAGTCTTGCGTCTAATTGGGTAACTTAAACGCCTAACTAGCATTGCGCCCAAAAAGGTATAGCACCGAACTAACGCATCCAACTCAATTTTCAGATTAATTACAACATTTTTATCATCAAAAAATGTTTTAAATATTCAAGTGTTTTGCCCATTGATTTTTTATAAATAAATTTATATTTATGATTTTTTTGGAAATTACTAAATTATTCCTTAGTCAATAATTGACTTCCCAGTCCTTCGTTTATCATTTCTTCAACGCTGAACACAATTTTACAAAAAAATGTACTAAATTCTCATTATGAAATAGTTAATTGAAAAATACTTGGCTGTTGAGTTTATACAGAGCCGTTTAGTAGAGCTTGGTAAACGTCTATTAAATTTACTATTTAGTAATAATAATAATTTATTTAAGGTAAATTCGAATATTTTGTAAAGGAAATATTAGATCAGTGCAAAAAATGGATAATCAACAAAGTTTACTTACCTTTCCTTTATCAAATTTAAACAGAATGGGGATTTTGTCTGAAAGGAAACTTCCAAATATTATATTGTTAATAATTGTTGTTATAGCGGGATTTTTGTTATTTGATTTCAGTGTAATGTTGGTTCAATATTTTTACATACAAGACAATATTGAACATCATATGAAAAATTGTGATGGAGTTTTAATAGTTGGACAGGTAAGTCTTAACAAACATATTAGTAGTTTACGTAACAAGTGGGAAAAGGGACCATTTTCTGAATGAGGAAACAAGTAGTCTGTGATTCTAAACGTTTAGGAACGTAAAACGTAAAAAGTCATCATTAGGAATATTTCACACGACTTTTTTCACGCGACTTGGCACGCTAGAAACATAACCTCAACTTTGGATGCTAATATATCAGAATATTTGCACCGCAGTTTTGATATAATAACTACCAGGTATTCCAATCAATACTGTTTTTAATAATTTAATTTTTTAAGGCTTTGGCGAAATGGCTTTTGTGTGTGTATAACAAGAACAAATTTATTAATCTTATTAAATTTACCGATTATTTTTGGAATGCAAGGGAATGCTCGAATATTACAAAACTAATCATTAAGAAGTTATCGGATCGCGTGCTACTCGCACAAAAGATATATATTGTATCCGTAATAGTTGCTGTCATATTTGGATGTATAGTGTCAGTGTTTACAAAAGAACTAATTGCTGGTTATTGGAGTATGGAAAACAAAAATTTATTATTTACGATTGTTTGGATTTCCTTGCTAATAGTTGGATACGCGGTGGTGTTTGTATTTGCATCCTTTGATAGCCTGTTTTGGGATTTTGTTATGAAGTTATAATCCAATGTAAAATTCTGTGCAATCGTTTGGAACAGTTAACTGTTAAGGAGATAAACCACGAATGTACGTTGGAAAGCTACTGTAAGGAAATGAAGAGATGTATTGAACACCATGTATTATTATTAAGGTAAATAGAAATTAACATATACATAGAATTGGACGAGATTATCATTGTTATGATGGTTTTTTCTACGCTTTGATTGTTAAAGTTTCATATTCCAATATCCTATGTCCTTCAATATTTTCCTTTATGGTTATATTCTATTACTGGATTTGCATTGAGACAACGTGAATTTTTCTCACGAATTCCTTTATGGTTGGGATCATAGCTGTTGTAAATGTTGTGTCAGAGAATTAATTAACGCTATTGTATGAGATCATTGGGATAGTGCTTGGGATTAGGTTTTTCCAATCAGGTTAAATTTTTGAATACCCATAATTTGAAAACCGCTTAAAGTACAGCGGTCGGAGTAGAATTTCACTATTTTCATTATTACCTTGTCTGTTTACTCTTTGATTTCTTTCTTTTTCAAATTTGCGGTCTTCTAATGCTCTTCACTATGCATGAAATTGACTCTCATCTATATCTTCTTTTCTCTTCTTTCTCTAGTGTTTGATGCTCAGTCTATTATTAATCTCTGCTTTCTATATTACTATAATATTTTGTATTGATTTTTGAAGCAGATGGCTTACTTAATCTGTCTTCTATTTTCTTTCTGCATTTATTCTTGCAACAATTTCAAAGGCTTGTTCAACTAAGTGCAGATAACTAAGCGTTCAGTTGGAAGTACACCCAATTAACCATGCTCAGTTGGTTAGACCAAACTACAATAAAGCTGATTTTCCTTTTTTGGGCTATGTTATATTCTATTGCAATCCTCACAAATTTATTAGTTTAAAATCAGTCATATTACCCTGCTGAATTTCAACTTTTTGAACCCAAAACTTCCTGTTGCACAACAATCAGAGATAATGTTTTAATGAATCTTTTTGTGTGTTACATATTTATTTTTTTTTTTAGATTTCATTCAGAAATGCAAACCGCTTTTTCGGTCCCATTAATGGTTCAATATATCACCATTGTGCCGTATATAATAGTGCAAATGTATGGATTTTCAGTAGTGTACGTACACATAATGGAAATAAATGCATTGGAAAAAATTTAAATTAAATCTTAGTTCTAGTTTCAACTCCATGATGTTTTTGTTCATGTGTAACGTATGTGCAGTGTTTCAAACATCACTTTATTGTTTTACAGCAAACCATTTGACTGATGAGGTAAACATTTTCTTAAAACGTACAATTTGAAGTAAAAATTTTGTTGCTTTTTGAATTACAGTTTGGGAGCAAGATTAATGAAAACAATAAATTTACTAACGTCTATTGAGCTTATCGAACTTTAGTTGAATTATTAATTTTTTCAGATTTATTCTTTATGAAAAATTACTAAAAACTACATAGGCAGTCAATATTATGTTAACCAAGTAGATTTTATTTATCATAGGTGTCTCTTCTAAGAGCTTCTGTGATTCCTTCCAACGTATTTGCGTAGCTATTTATAAAACAAAGTTCATTACATATCAACTAAGCTTAATTACTTGGAAGTCTCAACATTTAACGTTGATGTCAAATTATATCTGGTTGATATAATTTGATTTTTTTAAATAAAGAAAAAAATTTTAATAAATCGTAAGTACTCCCCTTCCCAAAACATCGTTTGTTTTAGTTTGCCTAAGTTTATTCTTCGAAGTTCAACCCATAAAAAATATAAAAATTCAGAATAATTGATTCTGGTTTGAGCTTTTCCTACAAACGCTGCTAGATTGGAACAAAAAATTGCAGATAAAAATTGCTATTTGTTTTTGCGGTTCAGCCTTTAGCTTTATTCCTACCATAACTTTAGATAATATAATTTGTGCTGGTACATGTTTATGATTTTGAAGTTTAAACACGTCACTTCCATTTATTATTTATTTTTGCGTTACAAAAGCATCATTCTATTTTTTCCTGTATTTTATAAGTTTCATCTGGCGCTCAACAAAATTAATTTTTTTTTCTCAGTTAGCTGTGCAAACACTGAAGTTAAAGAATGATCGACGCTGGATCGAAACGTTGCGTAATTTATTGTTTTACTGACCTTTCTCTTAAACTATAATATATTGAAAAATACTGTAGCATTTCATTTTTATTACAGTTATTATTAATATCCAATGCTGTTTATAATTCGGATTGGTATTCACAGCATTTCTCAATTGTATTAACATCTGCAGTACTAATGATTCGAAGAGCTCAACAGCCCGTTGCTCTCACTGCATGTGGTTTAATAAAATTCAATTTAAAAACTTTATTAAAGGTACTGCTGAAAGTGAATTCAATAATTTAAAATACATTCATTTGTTTATTTTAGATGTATAAGTTTGGTTTATCTACATTCATAGCATTAAAAAATTTAAAAAATATGCAGCTAGAACAAAATAACGAATAAAGGATTAAAATTACATTTATACTTAAATATAAATTAAGCCTCACTAGCAACTTAAGTCCTTGTTTTAAGAAAATGCCACTTCTGGATGGAAACCCTCAGCTGCGCCCCATGCAAAAAAAACCCAATTTCACTTTAGTCTCTTGGTATACAACATACAATTAGGATTATAATGCATTAAAATTTCTTTTTTGTATTTTATTTTATTTATAAAACTTTGTGCATTTTAGGTCTGAAAAATGTTTGGCGAATTTGTTGAAAACGTAATATAATAAATAACATACATATAATAAAAAGTAGTTCTTTTATGTAATTTTCCTTGTGCAACCTTCGGTTATGTTTTTCTCGATATAGTCATATCCCGATTAATATAATATAAATTAAATATAAATTTTTCCTGCTCGGCCTTCTGTCCTCCTGTCATAAAAATATCTTTTCTGAGGGTTTACTGTCAGAAAATATGTCTAAAATGCATTTTTTTGTTTGTAATACCACGATCGCATAAATTTGGAGAGTAATATAATTTTAATACTCTACCTGCTCGGTTTTCTGAGCTCCTGTCATCAAAATATCTTTTCTGACTGTTTTCCGTCAGAGAATTGTGTGTTTTATTAGTAATATCAGAGTCGCATAAGTTTGAGGAGTAATATAAGTTTAAATAATCTACCTGCTCGGCCTTCTGTGCTCCTGGCAGCTTCGAAATACTTTTTCTGGGTATTTTCTGTCAGAAAATCTGTCGTTAAATGATTTATTTTGTTTGTAATACCAGGATCGCATAAGTTAGAAGAGAAATATGTGTAAAAATAGTTTTCCTGCTCGGCTTTCTGAGCTCCTGTCATCAAAATATCTTTTCTGACTGTTTTCCGTCAGAGAATTGTTTGTTTTATTAGTAATATCAGAGTCGCATAAGTTTGAGGAGTAATATAAGTTTAAATAATCTACCTGCTCGGCTTTCTGTGCTCCTGGCATCGAAATACTTTTTCTGGGTATTTTCTGTCAGAAAATCTGTCGTTAAATGATTTATTTTGTTTGTAATACCAGGATCGCATAAGTTAGAAGAGAAATATGTGTAAAAATAGTTTTCCTGCTCGGCTTTCTGAGCTCCTGTCATCAAAATATCTTTTCTGACTGTTTTCCGTCAGAGAATTGTTTGTTTTATTAGTAATATCAGAGTCGCATAAGTTTGAGGAGTAATATAAGTTTAAATAATCTACCTGCTCGGCCTTCTGTGCTCCTGGCATCGAAATACTTTTTCTGGGTATTTTCTGTCAGAAAATCTGTCGTTAAATTATTTATTTTGTTTGTAATACCAGGATCGCATAAATTAGAAGAGAAATTTGTGTAAAAATAGTTTTCCTGCTCGGCTTTCTGAGCTCCTGTCATCAAAATATCTTTTCTGACTGTTTTCCGTCAGAGAATTGTTTGTTTTATTAGTAATATCAGAGTCGCATAAGTTTGAAGAGTAATATAAGTTTAAATAATCTACCTGGTCCGCCTTCTGTGCTCCTGGCATCGAAATATCTTTTCTAAGTGATTTTTGTCAGAAAATCTGTCGTAAAATGCTTTGTTTTGTTTGTATATAACGATCGTGAAAATTTTGAAAGTAATTGTAGTTCCAACTCTGATTGTAAGTTGTTTTTTTTTGGTATAGTATAACTCTTTAATTTCTTTAGAGATTGCTTTGTACAAAATATTTGTTGTTCTGGGAGTAGTAACTTTATAATATACCAAAACTTATGTATAAGTTTATTTATGGGTAAGAAGATAAGTGACACGATTATGCTACCATCTTGGGCAAAGGTGAAACAATCATCTGGATCTTGATCGAAGGACAATTAACTAGAAAGTTCACGTTGAAAGCATGTACTATAAATCCCCCCAAGGAAAGAGTGCGCAAAAACTTTCAGGAATAACGACAAGTTAGTGACAAATTGAACTTATTGAACGCAAAAGAAATAAAATTATATTTTTAAGCAAAGCTCGATGTTTGCGAAATTAAATTTATTTGCTATCATTAAATTTAATTTAATACGAAAATGTGATCAGGTGTTCGATCGAAAAACAAAGACAAAACGCTTGTAAAATTATTTGTTAAAACAAACTACAAATTTCAGACAAAATATAAATAAAGGTAATGACGGTTTTAATAGTATATTACATAGCGAGGCGGAAAGCAAGTCATTACTAACTGAGGTCTGTTCTGCTGACCGACGGCGAAGCCGGAGGTCAGCAATTCCGAAGTTAGTAATGACGCTTTACGCCGAAGCATGTATACTATTTTATTCGCAATCGCGAAGTTGGGGTTGGTTTAATGGAAATAATGCGTTTTCAAATTTATATTAAGTTATGTCATATTTGACATTTGTATCAGCGCCTCTACTTTTAATAGCTCATATCACGTTAGTGATAATTATTTTAGTAGGCGTCAAAGCAAAAATTACCGTGCGTTTTTTGACAATAATTAGTATTATTGTTTTGTCGCTTTGTGATTATGAGTGAATTATCTTGTACTCCACCAGAGCTTCAGAAGTTGCAGAAAATGCAGTAGGTGATTTGTTACCCAACAAAAGTAAGGCAAGGTATGAAAAAGCCTACAAAGCTTACATGGATTGGCGTTGCAATAAACAAGCACGGAATAATTCAGAAAGTGTGGTGCTTGCTTATTTTAGTGAATTGTCGAAAGACAAAAAACCTTCTACGTTAACTCTACGGGCAACTTATTCAATGCTACGAACAACATTCAATATTAAAGATAATACAGATATTTCAAAATTTGCGAAATTGAGAGCTTTTTGAAGAAGCAAAATGTTGGGTTCAAGCCAAAAAATCAGGTGTTTTACATAAAACTGAAATTGATAGATTTTTAAGTGATGCGCCTATAAATTTCTTCTACAAAAGGTAAAATTATAAATTTTGTACTCACATACAATGAACATAATTGTTTAAACTTTCTAGGTTGCTTTAATAATCGGAGTTAGCGGTGCATGCCGAAGTGATCATTCTATGTGAACTATCATTCTCGATCATTCTTAATAACGCGCCCGGAATGGATTGTAATTGTTAAAGAATACGTAAATCTTCGGAAGAAAACTTGTAAACATTAGTTACTCTTAAGTAATCTTCTTATATTTTCAATAATTTTCAAAATTGCATAATATTCCATAATAAAATTATTTAAACTTTCTAGGTTGGTTTTATGATAAGCTAGGCTAATCTAGGTTGCACTTCTGGTGTCATGTAGCAAATAAAGTGTGACGGTGTAGCCAATCGTCAGAAGACTTCTACGGTTCCAAACTGCGAACCCTGACTGTAACAAATAAATTTTAACAAGAAAATGAGAAAGTATTATAGGACTTACCATAAATAAGTATTCAAATGTCACAATATGTACTTATACATCAATAATTTGAACGATAAAATGCCAGGAATTGTTAACAAAACTTTTCGATGTCGAAGCTTAAACTTATCGGATCATCCAAATATTTTTTAAACTAGCAACAAATAAATCTTAGCGAAAATTTAAAAAAGGGCTATCACTTGCAATAAGCAATTATTCTAATTAAAATGTTTTATAATTTGCACGCCCAATTATGATTTCTAATTATTGTTATAACCTAACTATATTTGACATTTGTATCAGCAGCGCTTCTATTTACGTTAAAACCCCGCCCATTTGTTCATTACTGACCGCCACGTGATATAACGAGTGAATAATTTTCATTACACACCGGTTGATATTAGTAGTTGACAATATGCAACTTCCAAACTTTTTAAAAGTCGGGAAACGAGCAATTACCGACCGATTGCGAATAAACAAAATTACTTACCATATCATTTCGCTAACGATCTCGACGGGAAACAAACATAAAATCCCTGCTGTTAAAATTCTACTAGTTCCCAAAGCGATCATCGCAGTTTTACTTTTCTACATGAATTTATAGTTATAATTTTTTTTGTAATAAAACGAAATTGAATGACACAAACTGCATTTGTATCGTTTCAAAATATAAAAACTTAAACTACGTATGTGAGGATTAATGTGGCTGAGTTTGAGCTAGAGAAATTTTTCTCTTTCAACCATTAAGTTGATCAAAACGTAAAATAGTATCGATGTAAATTTTACGCATCAGGAATGAGAATTATATTGGATTGAAAATGAGTAACCTCAATCAGTCAAAGTCTGAAATGCTTAAGTAAACCGGTAATGGAATAGCGATGTATGTGATACGAAACGTACATACAATACACGTACCGATTATTAATGGTTCTGTTTCTGTGGCCAAGTATTGCAAACACGAAAGACGAAACCATAATCAAAAATACACCACAAGTCTCGGGGTTCCAAAGGAAGCACTGTTGACGCAATATTCTCTCGGCTCATGTTATGTTATACCTCGAGGGAATTTTGTTTTGAGTGACGATTTGACAAAATTAATATTATCTTGAATTTGCATTTTTTAGTGTAAGGAAAACGAAATATTGTGAAACAATTTTCATTTATAGAGATTCCGGTGAAAAGTAAAGCTGCTTTGTGTATTTTAAAAAGTAATTTTACCAAAACGTGTATTGCATAAAATTTTAAATCGGAAATGACTTTAAAAAGCTTCCATAAAATTCGACATACTTTAAATAAATTGTTAAAATTATAATTTAAGGAAATATTAAAAAACGAATCTTATACATTCAATTTATGCATGCAGAGGACTGTGAATATTAATTCCATCAGATGGAAAGCTTCTATATTCTTCTTCATTACATTTTGTAGTATCTCCGTACAGCATAATTTAGTGATCGTAGTTTTGTCACTTAATCGCATTTATGATAACAAAATAAGTTAGATAGAAAATTAAAAGCACTTTTCATTATATTTTCCATTAACTTTCATTAGAAAGCCTCGAGGTAAAATTAAACGCGAACTTTGTAGATTTGGTTTCATTCTGTCAACATACCGCACTATTAGAGCTTTTGAGTGCTTTAAATAAAATAAATATTATTGATTTCAATATTAAGTAATAATTTCAGGTGGCGTGGTGAACCCTTCAAGAGGGAGGGGTCAAATGTAATACTTAAAAGTACTTTATGTGTTAACTGTATTCATTTGCATGAACCTGGCAAATGTGTAGTACTTTTGATAACATAAAACTCGAATAAGAATTTACATTTTAGGCATTGCTACGCTTGCCAAATTTTAAATTACAAATTCAAACTATTGTAGTATTGACTTATACTTAGCACGAGAGGATCTCGAGTTAACTACAACATTCAAACATAATTTTGAATGTGTACAAAAGTTACTGTATAATTTTACAGGATACTACCATACTGAAACTTTCCATGCCTTCCCTAGAGAAATATGAAAGCTAACGTAACAAAACATTTACCATACATTTAAAGGCAGTATGTTCAAAACTTGAAACAATGCTAATGTTGCAAAAAAAATTACAACTAATTTAATCATTTAAACCAGATT
Organism: Lycocerus yunnanus; assembly: GCA_036346125.1. Classification (NCBI taxonomy): domain Eukaryota; kingdom Metazoa; phylum Arthropoda; class Insecta; order Coleoptera; family Cantharidae; genus Lycocerus; species Lycocerus yunnanus. The sequence goes on from JARFIX010000135.1 coordinate 152,871, forward strand.
TAAATTTTACATTTAGAAGCTACAAGGAAGTTTATTGCTGTGTTAAGCCTATTTAATTTTAAAATTAGCTCGAACGCAAGAATATGCATTATTCAGCAAGTAAAAGTAGATACCAATCTGAAGGTTTGTGTAATAACAATTTAAAATTAAAACTTTTCTAGAGGAAAAGCACAGAAAATGTACAATAATAAAAATAGTTACAGCAATTTAGTCTTTACAACTTTAGAAAATAACCATGATATTAATGAAATCACAATGGAAATTATACACAAACACATTAAACCTACAACTGATGTCATACTACAAAGAAAATTTTCATTGAATCACTGTTTTCACTGAACAACCATTCATTATATTTATAGAAATATCACACTAATGATAAAGTTTATTGTATTTATGACAGTTTTATAAAATAAATGAATTTCGTCCAATGAACCCGGCTTTGTTGATATTATGAATGTTACTGTTTTTAAAGCATAAGGGCGTGAAGCTAACTTTTCTTAAAGTGCACGAGATCGAGAAACTGCAGAAACATAATGAAAACAGTATAGTCCTGTAACGAAACTCGTTGCACGTTGTCGAAACGTACAATTTATTGTCAAGTTAATGCGGCTCTTAACAACAATAGGCCCGTCAGGGCCAATTAAGTGTTCTGAGAAATTTACCTAACTCTTTCTGTTTTAGCTTGTTTTTCTGATTGTACCCTTTTTATTATCTCAAAGGGATGGAAACACCAGGCTGTCAGAAGCTATAAGGGGTTTTGGAAAAGAAGCAGTCTTCTTAGGCTTTACCTTTAAACTAGTTGAGCTGTATTTGTATCTGAGTTGTATCTATGTTACCTGTATCGTCAAACCGTCGTGTTTTACCTTTGTAAAGTTTTTTTTGTGCAGAACAGTTTTATCGTGTCTTGCCTTATCGCAACTTTGGAAGAAGACCAAGAACCTTTGGCACGTGTATTTGTTTATAATTATTATCAGACTAGTACGTTATCGTAAAACGGTGATTGATGAACCATTGTCATTATTTGTCTTAATACCTGAGGGTTATCCTCTTATACACCACTCAAAAATCATCAAGAAAACATAAGGACCGCATCCAGTGCAAGGACCAGTAACGGGTGATTGGCGGTAAGCCTTTAGTTTGTAAACAAAATGTCTTTGTAATTTAGTTAATTTAGACTAAGCTATCGTTTGTTACCATTTAATTTTTGGGTTTTGTACATATAGTCTTAAATAAACCTCTGTTAAACGTATCGTTGATTGTAATTATACTCTTAGATAATCTAGAACATCGCGTGGCTCACGACCTCTGTAACCTCAATGCTACGGTACAGTTTGTTTCAGTCCTTAATAAATAACTCAATGTAGGGTTCAAATCAATATTTAGCTGTTCATTCTAACGATTTATTTGCAAATACAGATGATAAGATTGCAACTTGAATGTTATGAAATATCCATTAACATTTGCCTTTAAGGGAGGTTCTTGCTTGGCAAGTTAAAATATAATTTTTTTATTGTGAAAAGGATTTACCAATTATTTGCTATGTATTTTTTTATGACATTTATGAGTTTTTTTAGAGGTTCGGTAACCAAAACATACTTAAAACCGAATTTCTCTTTCTTATATTTAATTAAATTTAATATTTTCTTGTTTTCCTGTTTTTGTCTTTAGCTATTTTTGTTGAAGTAATTTCTTCATTTTTTTAAATACACACTTTTAATTGAAAAATAAACCCAGATATTCTTTAATATTATACATTAAAAATTACGATATTTTCTAGTAAAATCAAAATTTAAATTCGATCTTCTCTTTTTTTTCTGTTTAAACTCATATAGTTAAGAAATTCAAAAATTAGGTACGTCATTTATTGATACAGTAAAGTCAGAAAAACTACTTTGAAGTGCCACAAGTTTGTTAAATTTCAATTTTTCGTACTTAATTTAGTTTCATCTGTCAATTAACTTAATCTTAATTACATTTTTTTAAAATTTAAGTGTTCAGATCATTACTCGAGTTTTCTTTGTGTACAAAAGTTTTTACATTTTCTTTACATTTTTAATTTTAAAATGTAAATTTTAGTTCACGCCATAATGAAGTTTACGAAGAATCGCATATTATTGGTAATATCCATTTCCATTTCTTAAAAAGAAAATCACAAAAGATATTTATCTATTTTTCAGCGGTCTCAACAAAACCTTGGGTTAATGAACTTGGGTGTTTCAAAACTCTCAGTGTTAGCTAATATAAATTAATTTTGTTAGTATTTCACCGAAGCAAGCCAATTTTTACTCCGACTGTCATGAAACGCGTAATTTTTATAAAACGTGACATATAAATAAAATTCTCAGAAGAACCCCCCTCCCGTCCCGGCAAAATGTATTAATTGCTTGTTGAAAATGTTAGAATTTCCATTTATACTAACATCTTACTCGTGTTGGTTTATCTCTTTGCCAAAATTTTCTTCCCCCTCCACTATATCATTTACAATTTTATTGGTGACCTGTTCTACAGAAGAAGTTCTTATTTGTAATTTTAATAAAAGTTATTCGTGGGATAAGTCCTACTTAATTTTGGTATAGTTGAGTTATAGGTAAGAAATGAGTATAATAAAAGAAGAACGATTGGAAGTAAGTAAAAACCGATTAAAAGTGTCAACGAGTTCTTTTATTTTGATTTTTACTTTAATTTATCGTAAATCTATTCATCGCGCCAACATAATATACCGAAGTGACCAGAAAACAATTTAATTTACGACAAAAAATGCAAGATTTTGGAATTGAATAATTTTGAAAATATTACGGTTAAATAGACTGATTTATAAAGTTAAGATTGTTTACACGAAGAAAAAGATATTATTCAATGAATTTTAATTTAAAATTGTGACCACTAAATTTAAGCAGTAAAATTTAAACTTTAAAATAAAATTAAAAACCAAAAAAAGCCTTAGTTGACAATTTGAATTTTGTAATGGCTTAGCAGTACCGAGTCAGTTCCATAACAATCAGCAGTACGTATGCATTCAAAAATGCGTTGAGTTTAAAAAGTTTTCAAAAATTACTTTTTAAAGTTGGGATTTTACAAAATCAAAATTACGTAAAAGTGGAGAACCTAAAGTTTAAAAAAATGGATGTCATTTAAAATAATTTAAGTACAGTCAAACCCGTTTTTATGCGGCTCTTTAATGTGCGTATGCTTTGTGTACAATATTTTTTGCGGTGTAGAGTTTTTGACTATCAATTTTTTGCCTTTAAAAAGACAACAACAGATTACTGTCAAAATAATATGCAAATAAAAAAAATCGAACAACAATATGATATATCATCATATTACTGCAAATTTTATTACGTGCACATATTGCATCATCTATCACATTAGTTGATAGCCATCTTGTACCTCTTGACCGTTATACTGCGTTTACATTACTCAGCTCTCTTGAATGCAGCAAATTGTGAAAGTTGAGCATGGTCAACTTTTTAACGCTTCAAACAATTAGCATTTGATACATTTAATTAACATGAATGAACTGATTAATGTAAACGCAACATTAAGACAAAATTAATTTTAAAGAAAATAAAAAGTAAATTTATTTTGATTTTTTTGCTGTCTAATATTTACCAAATAAAAAACATTTTTTTAAATGTGTTGCAAACAATATATTTTATAGGTACTTGTGAAGTTTGAGGATATTTTTTTAATGTAATTTCATTTATTTGCTCTCTATCCACAGCACAAAAACAGGTTTGGGTGTGCTAGTTTTCTTGCTTAAAACAGTTGAATTATTGAATCAACGATAATTGAATAAATAAACCAACAACAAGAATTACGAAACTAAAAACAATTAAATTTTAAACAAAAATAATTAAATAATTCAATAAATTATAATTGAATTGTTGAACAACAAGTTGAATGATTTGAACTAAACAGCTGAATAATTCGACTAAACAGCTGAATTTAAAAACAGTCTAATAGTTGAAAAATATGGTAAAGAAACAGTTGAATTTTGTTGTTGTTGAACAACAAAAAAACAACAAAAAAAATTGTTTTCAATTTTGTTCAACAACAAAATTGTTGAACAAAAACGCAATTGAACTGTTAAACCAAAAATATTTAAATTGTTGAATAATCAAGTAGAATTATTGAACCAAACAATTGAATTATTTAATAAAACAGTTCAATTTTTGGACAAAACAGTCACATTATTGAACCAAAAATGACTGAATTATTAAAACAATTAAATTACAAAACCAAAAATTTTTGAATTGTTGATTAAATAAATTGAATTATCGAGCGAAACGTTTAAATTTTTGAACAAAACAATCGAATTATTTAATAAAACACTTGGATTTTTAGACAAAACATTTACAATGTTGAACTAAAAATATTTTAATTGTTGAATAAATAAATTGAATTATTGAATAAAACAATTGAAAAATGTAGTAAAATAGTCAAATTTTTAGACAAAACCGTTACATTGTTGTACCAAAAACGACTAAATTATTAAACCGATTAAATTATGAAACCAAAAATATATGAATTGTTGTATAAATAAATTGAAATATTGAACCAAACTTTTAAATTGTTGAACCAAACATCTGAATTTCTTAAACCAAACAGCTGAAATATTGAACAAAACAATTGATTAATTTAATAAAACAATTGAATTATTGGACAAATCAGTCACATTATTGAACTCAAAATGACAGAATTATTAAATCTATTAAATTATTAAACCAAAAATATTTTAACTGTTGAATAAATAAATTAAAATATTGAACCAAACTTTAAATTGTTCAACCAACCATCTGAATTTTTAAACCAAGCAGCTGAAGTATTGAACAAAACAATTGATTAATTTATTAAAACAATTGAATTATTGGACAAATCAGTCATATTATTAAACCAAAAATGGCTGAATTATTAAATCTATTAAATTATTAAACCAAAAATATTTTAACTGTTGAATAAATAATTTGACTTATTTAACCAACATCTAAATTGTTAAATTAAACATCTAAATTTATAAAACAAAACAGCTGAAATATTGAACAAAACAATTGATTAATTTAATAAAACAATTGAATTATTGGACAAATCAGTCACATTGTTGAACCAAAATGACTGAATTATTAAAACAATTAAATTACAAAACCAAAAGTTTTTGAATTGTTGAATTAATAAATTGAATTATCGAGCGAAACGTCTAAATTGTTGAACAGCTGAATTGTTAAACAAAACAATCAAATTATTTAATAAAACACCTGGATTTTAGACAAAACAGTTACATTGTTGAATCAAAAATGACTGAATTATTAAATCTATTAAATTATTAAACCAAAAATATTTTAATTGTTGATTAAATAAATTGAAATATTGAACCAAACTTTCAAATTGTTGAACCAAACATCTGAATTTCTTAAACCAAACAGCTGAAATATTGAACAAAACAATTGATTAATTTAATAAAACAATTGAATTATTGGACAAATCAGTCACATTATTGAACTAAAAATGACAGAATTATTAAATCTATTAAATTATTAAACCAAAAATATTTTAACTGTTGAATAAATAATTTGAGTTATTTAACCAACATCTAAATTGTTAAATCAAACATCTGAATTTATTAAACAAAATAGCTGAAATATCGAACAAAACAATTGATTAATTTAATAAAACAATTGAATTATTGGACAAATCAGTCACATTATTGAACCAAAATGATTGAATTATTAAACCTATTAAATTATTAAACCAAAAATATTTTAATTGTTGAATAAATAATTGACTTATTTAACCAACATCTAAATTGTTAAATCAAACATCTAATTTATTAAACAAAACAGCTGAAATATCGAACAAACAATTGATTAATTTATTAAAACAATTGAATTATTGGACAAATCAATCACATTGTTGAATCAAAATGACTGAATTATTAAACCTATTAAATTATTGAACCAAAAATATTTTAATTGTTGAATAAAATTTTTTTAACCACATCTAAATTATTGAATCAAACATCTTCATTTATTAAACAAAGCATCAGCTACATTAATAAACAAAACAATTGAATTCAAAACAGTTGAAATTATAGACAAAACAGTTACATTATTCACCAAAACAACTGAAATTATAAAACAGCTAAATTTATTAAACCAAACAACTGAACTATTGTACAAAACAATTGAATTAGCTAGTAAACCTATTGAATTTTTAGACAGAACATTTATATTTTTGAACCAAAAACAACAGAATTATTAAACCAATTAAATTATAAATCCAAAATTATTTGAATTGTTGAATAAATAAATTGAATTATTAACCCAACTCAAATAACGTAAAAGAAAGACAAATAGAAATAAAATTAGGAATTTTTAAATCAACAACGATAATTTTGGAAAAATGCATACGAATGAAACTTATCAATACAACAGAAAAATTAAAACAAACAAAAACAATTAACAGCTATAAGGCATTAATCAATTCATCACCACAACAAACTTTATTATTAACGAAAATTTAAAAAGAAAAATAAAAACTAAAATTGAAACTTTTTATTTTATAATTCAAGATTGATTGTTGTACAATTATTGGGGTAGATTTATTTAGTTATTTTCATAGGAAGTCAAATAATTGTTATCTGGTTTAAAGACAGTTTTCACACAACTTAAATTTTCTGAAGATTAATTTAAAATATATTTTTTTATACTTTATTAAACTGTACTCGATTTAGAAATAAAATTGAGTTCTGCATTTGAAATTCAGAAGGATTTTATTTATGTCATGGTCAAAAGATTAAAAATTGAAAGAGCTAAGCTGGAAGAGCGACAACAAGGTGCAACAGGTAGGAATCTGGCCTAGTCTATGCTTCTCTGCATTTAAAATTTTTATATTATAAAAACGGAACATAGCAATATATAATAAAACAGTTTGCACCTACTGTCATAGTCAAAAGCTTGTTCCTACAACTTAAAATGTTACCATTTCAGTATAATATGTCCTGTTTCCAAGAGAACTAAAATACTGTTATAAAGGTTTTGCATAATTTGTAAGCATTTTATGTTTTTCTAATTCTGCACATGTGTTTGTAGGAGTGAAATGATCTTTAAGTAATTTAAGTTGTCACATGGTTTACCCAAAATTACTCTCACAATAAAAAAATTTAAAAAATAAAAAAATGTTCACAATAAAATTATTAAACAAATCAAGAGCCCTACGGCTCCACGTTCAGGTAAAACGGACCAAAAGTAAGAAAATTCAAAATAACCTCCCAGTAAGCACATAAAAGTTTTTAATGAATTTTTTACCAAACCACAGTTACGTATGAAACATTAATAACTTAAGTACAGGGAGCATTGAATTAGTTAATCATATTAGACTAAAGTAAAGCATACACAAATTTGAAATTTATTGATTAATATCTTGCAAGGTTAATGGTCTGGTACGAATGTGTCTGCTGTTGTCGTATTTTCTGGGATGCAAAAGTTGAAATTGTTATTATATTTGTTATGACAAAAAGTTTTATGGTTGTTGTGTTCGATACAACTACAAAGTTTGGTATCCGTCATCATCTGGTACATTTGTTGTCAGCTGCAGATATTTGTTAGTTTATAATTTTGACAAAAACATCATATTTAGTTGTTGTATTTCTACGTAGGAAACAGGCCATTGATGTGATTGTTAATAAACTATATTATCATCAGTTTTAGTGTTATTTGGAAATCTTATATTCTGTGATGAAGGTATTATTTGTGATCTTCCTTTTGACTACTTTAATTCTTTGAAATATACATGATTCACACACACAGTATCGTTCCACCCAACTGCGACCATTTAGTAAACTACCAAGGCTTTTGACAAGAACATATTTTAAATAATCCAACATCAAAGTTTAAATGTAATAATAAATTATATTTTGATATGAAATAAGTGATATGCAAAGTGTGCGACGTGCCTTAAGTAGATTACATTGAATTCACATTACTAAAACGGATGTTTAAATGTTAACAACTCTAAGAACACTGATCACGTTCTTTCTGTTAATATCAAATTTGATTTTATTCACAAACGGAAGCTATGCCGCTCGATTTCATGTAATTGTTAATTAAATAAATAATTATTAACCCAACTGGCATTTTTCTGAAAGAAGCACAAATTTTCTCGCAGTCAATAGCGATCCAATATTTTAATAAAACTGATCATATTCACACCAACACTGGAAGAAGTAAGATTTTAATTATTTATTTATTATCTAACGTACATTGCTGTCTCTTTATGTTTTTTTCAAGCCTTCTGCAGCTGTTCACCTATCCCATCAACTCCACAATTCATTCATTTCAAAGGACTATAAAAATTTTCAAATCAATCGATATGTTTAAAAGGTTTTATTAAAAATCAATTTCCTTGCGCTTCTGTTGTTGTTGAAAATCATTATATCCGAATTTTCTATGTAGGGCATCCTGATGAGTTATTTTAAATTTTATTCGTTTCTTGAAACAAATTTTCAAACCGAATAACCCCCGTAGCCTACTTTTGTTAAAAAATTGTGATTAATTTTATTACTTTAGAGAAAAACATTATTTCCACTATGTTATCTTTTACGCTTAGCATTACAATTCGTGCTCGTTACACGCTTGCAAGAATTATGTTACAAACACGTTGTTAGGGTTCTCGAGAGACTGATTATTACAATAGTAACGAATATTAACATGACACTAATTTACTTATCTTTACGTAAAACTTAAAATAATGGTAAATATTTGTAAACTATTTATAATTACAGCTTAAATTACGGCTTAAAGGAATTTAAATATCAGTGCGAACAAAGTTGATCGATAAAGAAAGAAATGTATTTAAAAATTTTCTGTGAACCACGAGAAAATTAAAATTTTCCGCCGCACCCTGTTTATAACATTCATTAACAACTAATATGGCTCGTGCAGTTGATATTTTTTGCAAATTTGATCTTAAAACTGTTATTATTATCAGACAACACCACGTTTTCGTACAACAGATTAAAGCTTCAAGTTGATAATGATGTAACGTTGCAAGCACGAAAGTTATCTAAAATAAGCTTAACGTAAATTTTTATTAGGTACTTCTTGAGCTTTAAAAAGATGCTAAAATTTCAATTCAACGTTTTATTAAAATTTGTACTACAAAATCTTGAAGGGTTAAGAAAATATATGAATAATAATGATTTAGCTCAAAAAATTTATTTTAGTTTATTGAATAAATTTTAAAATTATTATTTTTGTAGTTCTAATAATTGTTTTGGGTGTTTTTAATAGTTGTTTATACGGAATTTTTACTCTATGATGAAGTGGCAGTCACAGTAAGCCACATGTGAGCGTATGTTTATCAATATTCGAGAAGTTGATGTCCACGTTAAAAAGTCAAAAAAAAACTCTGAAGTCAAAACGCTGAAAACAAAAACACCGAAAAACAAAAACGCCGAAGTCAAAAATAGAAAACAAAAACACTGAAAGTATCACTGGTACAAACAAGATTCTACTAATAGACTAAAATATATATTCATGGGTGTCACCAGAAAATTTTCGAGGGGGCTTGAAATATAATAATATTATTTTTTTAAATTTATTGCTTTTAAAAATCGGCGTTCTTTTATGCTGAAGTGGCAGTCACAGTGAGCCACATGTAAGTTTATGCTTATCAATATTCGGGAAGTTGATGACTAAGTCAAAAGTCAAAACAAAAACACCGACAGCAAAACTCTGAAGTCAAAACGCTGAAAACAAAAACACCGAAAAACATTAATGTCGAAAAACCAAAACACCGAAAACAAAAACGCCGAAGTCAAAAATAGAAAACAAAAACACTGAAAGTATCACTGGTACAAACAAGATTCTACTAATAGACTAAAATATATATTCATGGGTGTCACCAGAAAATTTTCGAGGGGGCTTGAAATATAATAATATTATTTTTTTAAATTTATTGCTTTTAAAAATCGGCGTTTTGACTTCAGCGTTCTTTAGGAAATTTAAGTTGTGTGAAAACTGTCTTTAAACCAGATAACAATTATTTGACTTCCTATGGAAATAGCTAAATAAATCAACCGCAATAATTGTACAACAATCAATCTTGAATTATAAAATAAAAAGTTTTAATTTTATTTTTTATTTTTCTTTTTAAATTTTTGTCAATAATAAAGTTTGTTGTGGTGATGAATTGTTTAATGCCTTGTAGCTGTTAATTGTTTTTGTTTGTTTTAATTTTTCTGTTGTATTGTTAAGCTCCCTTCGTATGCATTTTTCCAAAATTATCGTTGTTGATTTAAAACTTCTTAATTTTATTCCTATTTGTCTTTCTTTTACGTTATTTGAGTTGGGTTAATAATTCAATTTATTTATTCAACAATTCAAATAATTTTGGATTTATAATTTAATTGGTTTAATAATTCTGTTGTTTTTGGTTCAAAAATACAAATGTTCTGTCTAAACATTCAACAGTTTTACTAGATAATTCAATTGTTTTGTACAATAGTTCAGTTGTTTGGTTTAATAAATTTAGCTGTTTTATAATTTCAGTTGTTTTTGGTGCAATAATGTAACTGTTTTGTCTAAAATTTCAACTGTTTTGAATTCAATTGTTTTGTTCATTAATGTAGCTGATGCTTTGTTTAATAAATGCAGATGTTTGATTCAATAATTTAGATGTTGGTTAAATAAGTCAAATTATTTATTCAACAATTAAAATATTTTTGGTTTAATAATTTAATAGGTTTAATAATTCAGTCATTTTTGGTTCAACAATGTGACTGATTTGTCCAATAATTCAATTGTTTTATTAAATTAATCAATTGTTTTGTTCAACATTTCAGCTGTTTTGTTTAATAAATTCAGATGTTTGATTTAACAATTTAGATGTTGGTTAAATAAGTCAAATTATTTATTCAACAGTTAAAATATTTTTGGTTTAATAATTTAATAGATTTAATAATCGAGTCATTTTTGGTTCAACAATGTGACTGATTTGTCCAATAATTCAATTGTTTTATTAAATTAATCAATTGTTGTTAAATATTTCAGCTGTTTGGTTTAAGAAATTCAGATGTTTGGTTCAACAATTTAAAAGTTTGGTTCAATATTTTAATTTATTTATACAACAATTCAAATATTTTTAATTTCATAATTTAATCGGTTTAATAATTCAGTCGTTTTTGGTTTAACAATGTAACTGTTTTGTCTAAAAATTTGACTATTTTACTACATTTTTCAATTGTTTTATTCAATAATTCAATTTATTTCTTCAACAATTAAAATATTTTTAGTTCAACATTGTAAATGTTTTGTCCGAGGGGTCAACCGCTACAGGAAATCCTGTACAATTAACTTCACATTCTTCGTCAAAATTTACCGTATTTTATATTCTTCATCAGTAATTCACCGTACTTCATCAATAATTCACTGTACTTCGCCTACTACATCGATATGCTTCATTGTTTTTCACCTATTTTACAAGTACTTCATGTATTTCATGTATTAATTCACATGAGATTTCATGTACTTCATGAGATTACAAAAACTTTACCAGCGGTTAACCCTCGGTTTTGTCTAAAATCCAAGTGTTTTATTAAATAATTCAATTGTTTGGTTCAATAATTCTACTTGATTATTCAACAATTTAAATATTTTTGGTTTAACAGTTTAATTGCGTTTTTGTTCAACAATTTTGTTGTTGAACAAAATTGAAAACAATTTTGTTGTTGTTTTTTTGTTGTTTAACAACAACAAAATTCAACTGTTTCTTTACTATATTTTTCAACTATTAGACTGTTTTTAAATTCACCTGTTTAGTTGAATTATTCAGCTGTTTGGTTCAAATCATTCAACTGGTTGTTCAACAATTCAATTATAATTTATTGAATTGAAAAAAGTAATTATTTTATTTATTGTTTTTAAAAATCGGCATTCTTTTATGCTGAAGTGGCAGTCACAGCGAGCCACATGTAAGTTTATGCTTATCAATATTCGGGAAGTTGATGTCCAAGTCAAAAAGTCAAAAACAAAAACACTGAGGACAAAAACTCTGAAATCAATACGCTGAAAACAAAACACCGAAAAACATAAATATCGAAAAACAAAAATACCAAAAACAAAAACGCTGAAGTCAAACAATGAAAACACTGAAAGTATCACTAGTACAAACAAGATTCCACTTATAGAGTTAAATATAATATATACATGGGTGTCACCAGAAAATTTTCGAGGGGGCTTGAAATATAATATTATTTTTTTAAATTTATTGTTTTTAAAAATCGGCGTTTTGACTTTGGCGTTATTGTTTTCGGTATTTTGACTCAGCGTCATTGTTTTCGATGTTTTTGGTTTTCGGTGTTTTTATTTTTGATGTTTGACGTGGTACCCAATATTCTCATTTATAATTTATAATTTTAAATACTTTATATTAGATAAACTTTAGATAAAGGAGCTGTTCTCTTTATATATTTCTTTTGGATGTACCCATCAGTTCGTTTAAAAACAAATCAGTTATATATTTTATTTTATTTTTCTGAATTTAAAATTTAAATTATTTCAAGTGAAAAGTAACACATTGGTTGACATTTTAAAGGACAATAGCGTATCAAATTACATTTAAAATAATAAAGCAGATAAAGCTGTCACCTGTTATCTATCTACCACTTTTCGTGACAAAATTGACATCAGCTTAAATGGAATACCCTAGAGAATTAACTTTTTTTGTGATAATAGCAACGAAGTAAAATAATTACAGCAGTTTTTTAATTAAAGCGATTATAACGATTTAGTATCTTTCCGGTTCTATTTAACGTTAAAGTTTAACACGAAGGTCCTTCTTAAGGACATAGCAATGAAAAAATTGATTTTTTTTACTAAATAATTCAATTAAATTTTCACGGTTTGTTCAATTATAAAACAAATCCAGGAAAGTTGAACTTAAATTTTGTTAATTCTAACAAAGCTTTCTACAAGCCAATGAGATAGTTTAACCAGATTTTCGCTAATGATAAAAACGACTTTAGCACAATTAATTGAAATTGATGATCCACCCCTCACGTTTCAATCGTGCATAATGCATGAACTTGTAATTTTGAAAATAATCGATCTTCCATCATCACTTGAAACTAAATAAAGCGTAACTGATTAAAAATTTGAAATTTGATACAATTTCAGCTGCTCAATTTCTCTTCAGGTTAATTATAATTAAATAAATTAAAAAAAGTAATCAAACAGCGTTACTGAATCTTAATGTCATTGAATTGAAAATTAATGGGAATTTGTTACTTTCAACTGAATGTGAATCCTTTCTGATCTGTCGTTGTGTATTCCGATTTGCAAAAGAAACCAAAATATGCACAGAACTTGTCAACCATTAAATACTTAAAATTAAAATAAATTAAAACCAAAAATAAATTAAAATAAAAACAGTTCTGAATTACCGTTAAATCGCCAAACCTTTCCCACAAGGAAGCCAAAAGGGCGAAAGGGTAACTTTGCACCAAAAAGCATGACGCAATGTCCTTTGAAGGTTGTCTTGTTTGTTATCAACCCGAAACCAAGGCATAAAAATTTCCATTCTTCGCTTATTACGTCACTGAAGCTTATAATTTTTGGTGCAAAGTTACCCCTTGTGGGCAAAGTTTGACGGTTTTACGGTAATAAAATCGATGTCAATAAAAAAAAACTTATGAATTTTGCATTTTTAGTGTGCAGAAATGTGATAATCTAGAAGCAAATAGGTTTCTTGCTAAATCATAATCCGAATTAACTTAAATTATAAGGTACCTGTCTCACTGTTGCCTGTTGGACAATAAATAAACCCGACGTCTACTAATTAAAAATTAAAAAAACCAAACTTTTTACAAATTTTTGCTTCTCGTTTGTTTTCAACATTGCACTCAATGCAAAACTATGCTGTTTTTGGTGGATAATTCAATTTAATTGCTATTACTTGCAGTTGATGCTGTAGGAATAACGAAGGTAGTGAATTAATGATTTCCGTAACTATAAAATTTGGCTACTTCCCGACTTCCTGGAAAGTAGCAATTTTTCACGAATGTAGCCTCAGTGCAGCATTTCAATACAAATCTCACCCTCGAAAGAAGTTATCAGCGTTTCTCCGATTTTATTAAATATACCTCGTACGATGCTAAATAGCTTGTAGGTTGGTTTCCCATGTGATTTATTGAGGTAAACTCGAGCAAAACAAGATTTTCTCTTTCAAGGTTTTTCTAACTCTGACAATCGCAAATCGGACATGCGGTTCTTGGACTCTATACAAATAACCTGAATAATATTTCTTAGAAAACACTGTCGAATACGTGAGGAACTTTCTATATTAGTTAATTCGGTGGATTAATTTTTCTTAATCGTGTACATTGTGGCTTTTAAAGGCTTTCGAAACAAATTATCTCGGGGGTTTGTGATTGCCTTCAAGAAAAGACGGTCAAAATACAGTTTTTACTTCGCCTGTGCTTAAACCAGGTTTATTGGTATTATTTAAGTATTAAGATTTAGCGCAACCCATTGGTAACCTAAAATACCATAGCGAGGCCTTCGGGCCGCACAACCTTAGAAAGCCAATCAACAATGTCAAGTTAAAATGAAGTGATGCTGTATAAACACAATTCTATGTACAAAGTAACAATCGGCTTGCACTGAAAATAAAATAATTACTCAAAAGTATTATTTTTTGGAAAATATATTATTATTTTATGAAATCAATATGTTTTTAAAAAAGTTTTTAAATTTTTACAACCAAAGTGAAATTTTTTATTAAATATTAAATTTTTTTACTTACAATTTTAGTTTAAGCCATCTTTGTAGAATTATGCTTCAGTTAAACTCAGCACTAAATGATTGAATAAGGATTAAAATCCGTTACATAATTGAAATCACAAAACCTATGTAGAAAATTTAATATTAATTAAATGACATAATATACTATATAATAAAGTTTTTGTACGGCACCAAAACCTCAGAATCTTTTGCTTAATTTGAAATTTTCTAGTAATTTAATCAGCTTACCCAGTAGCCAGAAGGGGCCACTGGAAGCAGTTGGTTTCATCCAATTTAATTGTTTTTGAATTTGCTCATTGAATATTAATCATTTAATATTAAGGACTTTCAAGGAATGAAAAACGTTCTGAAGGCCCCCTCTCTCTTTAAAAAAAATTTGTTTGGAATTTGTCATTACATATTCTCTAAACCTCCCTCTCGTGCTCCATGTAAGTTGGAGCTGTATGCTATCTCTAATTATTATTCCCACTTTAAACTCATTAAAAAAACCAGTTATGTCAACAACACAAAATAGAAAAGGGGGGGAAGTAAATATAGAATATTTCAAGAAAACTGAAGTGATATCATAAATATTTTGTTCTCTAAACCTCCTCTCTTCCGCTCTGTGTAAGTTTGAGCTGTATGCTATCTTTAATTATTACTCCCACATTAAACTCATTTGAAAAAAAACAATTATGTCAACAACACAAACTAGAAAATAGCAACAGGGAGTCCGGGGGAAAGGGTAATATAGAATATTTCAAGAAAACTGAAGCGATATCATAAATATTTTGTTTTGTTTTTCGATTCTGTGGCACTGAGGGTATTCTCCTCCGAAATCATACTTATTGAATGTTAGGCTTTTAGAGTAAGAAAGAAAAAAGGTTTTATAAACCTCGAGTGTCTCTTCCACGTAGAAAAATCTTGTTGTTGTTGTTGCATTCCATATTCTCTAGATCGGAAACCGTCACTTGGGTGACCGTCAATTAGACGACAATAATTGGGCGACACAAGGTAGGCGCCGATCAACTGGACACCAGCATAAAATTGCAACACCAGCTAAGAGAAAAGTTCTGAATAACGGAATTAACGGTTGAGGAGTATTCCAAAAGTAGTTAAAATAAGCTGAACGAGAGGTCAACCGCTAAAGGAAATCGTGTACAATTAACTTCACGTACTGTACCAGTAATTCACCGTCCTTCATCAATAATTCACGGTACTTCATCTAATTCATTCATGAATCTAATGAATGAATCTAATGAATCTAATGAATCTAATGAATCTAATGAATCTAATTCATCTAATTTATTTCAGAGACTTACCGAGATTCCAAAATTTGAGCACTGGAGGTGTTCCACACCCCGGATCGAGTAGTTTTTTTTTATCAAAAGTAAACTGAAGATTTCCCGTTGCAGAGGCACTGGAAGGTGTTCCACACACTCCAGACCCCCCGGATTAAGTAATTTATTTTTTATTTTGTTGCAGAGATCTGCCTCCCAGCCATAGGCCATAGCTAATTTTAATAAACTTGAGATATGCTTAAATATTTAATTCACTTTAATAAAAATTAATTATTTAAACCGGGGGTCTGGGGGTGTGGAACACCCTCCAGTGCCCCTGCAACGGAGATCTTCAGTTTACTTCTCTTAAAAAGTAAACTACTCGGTCTGGGAGTTCTGCATTGTTTTCATTCCAAATTTGTGCACTGGAGGGTGTTCCACACCCCAGACCCCCGGATTGAGTAGTTTATTTTTGATCAGAAGTAAACTGAAGATCTCCCGTTGCAGAGGTACTAGAGGGTGTTCTACGCCCCCGACCCCCGATCGAGTACTTCATTTTTATTAGAGTTAAACTAAAGATCTTCTGTTGAAAAGACACTGGAGGGTGTTCTAGACCCCCGGATTAAGTAGTTTATTTTTATTATAAATGTACTGGACTTGGCAGAGATCTATCTATGTAATTCATCAAAAATTTACTAACTTCATAATACCTCACTTGGACTTTAATATACTAAACACGTATTTTACCTACTTTACAAGTACTTCATGTATTTTACCAGTATTTCAAGTACTTCATAAGTACTTTATGTATTTCACAAGTACTTCATGTACTTCACATGAGATGTCATGTACTTCATGAGATGTGTACAAAAACTTTACCAGCGGTTAACCCCTCGAAGCTGAACGATCTATTTCATAACATAAAATTTAAAAAAAATCACTGCGACAGTTTGGGGGAATTAAGTGCTTCAGTGCATTCCAATTATTACGTTATCATAAAGCTTCTGTACTATTTTCTCTAGAATATATGTATAAACTCGCCCCTCCTCCTCCTCCCCGGTCTATTTAATTTATTTTT
Source organism: Lycocerus yunnanus (assembly GCA_036346125.1). Lineage (NCBI taxonomy): Eukaryota > Metazoa > Arthropoda > Insecta > Coleoptera > Cantharidae > Lycocerus > Lycocerus yunnanus. The sequence continues at coordinate 170,009 of JARFIX010000135.1, forward strand.
TCAATAATAATAAATTAGTGAGTGGGGACGGGTAACAAGCCTGATCTTTGATTTTAGCAATTTTCAAAGTGGATTATGTAAGATAAAAAAATAAAATTTTTGCGGTCGGCACACAAATTTTGAAAGAAAACGGCTATAAAAATTAATTTTGAATGCAATTTTCTCATTGGCTCTTTTGAAACTGTAACTCTACCCATCGAAAATTAAAATTAGTGTTTAGCGCTAAAAGTAATTGTAAATAATTACTTTAATTTATATTAATTTTTAAAAGTATTCCAGGGCCCGGCAGAACTTTTAATTTTCCAAATCGACCCGTCAGACCTTAGGACCAACTATTAAAGGTAATAAAAAATACATCAAAGCGAAAAGTAAACTAGAAAATATTCGTTACGAAACAGTAATCCTTTGAAAAATATCTCAAAGCCCGAAAATACTCGAAATTTTGGATCCTTGCAGTGACAAATGCGAGGAACGACTGGTAGCTCCTCACTGGTTGTGAGTGTCCACCTACGTACAACGCACGGATTGGTGATAGAATGTGTTCAATTATGACGTAATATTGCCCAATAAATCACTTACATGTATTTCTTATAAAAATATCGTGATTTTCAAATTTAAATTGTCTGGACTTAATAAAGGACCCACCAAATTCTATCTCACCTTAAGGGTTAGCCACCCTAAATTTTCGAGATATCGATGTATTTTTTTTGTCTTAAAGGGTCCCTTAAGGCCTCAAGAATGATGAATGATGGTCGCGTGGTCCGCAGCGAGTCCCTTTTGATTGCGTTAGCAGAAGGTCCGTTAGGGGACTAGAGCAGGTATATGGCAGATGTTATACCTCTTTTCTGCTACTCAAAACTTTAAACGCGTTTATCTCAAAACTACTTTTTGGAGTTGGCCGGAAAGATTACTCAGACAATTTTCAACCGATTGACTTGAAATTTGGAAGATATCTTCGAAAATACATTGTCTAGAGAAGTACGTAGGATTTTTTTATATTGCATAGTTCATTTGTTATTAACAATTATCTGACGATTTTTAGGCAAATTCTTCACTTTCCACTTTAGAAGTGCGCCATTTTGTCAAAAATCAATGTATCGAAAAATCCTACGTACTTCTCTAGCTTATAGTATATATAATCGAAAAATTAACGCCCTAATCATGATTCATTAAATTACGGGGGCTGTTCTTCCGGCCGTGGAGCATTGAAAAAAAGACGTTGTCGCAAAACGCTGTACCGCTGCCATTTTGAAATAAATTGCCTCAAAAAAATATTGTATACAGTTAATGATATGTATAATAAAGTTTCATTTGTGTAATCTCGATTTATTTCGTAATACTTCTGAAAAAATTCCCAAAAGACCTCTTTTTTCAGCCTCTAGGGTGGCCTAACCCCTTAAATACTTGTAAAATTGTCTTCTTTCGTTTGGTAAAGCTATTTTTAAAGAAAAAAGTGTACTTTTGAGTTCAGGTTTATTACCTCTACCGTCAGTGAGTAAAATATTGTTTACAACTTTGCAGTACTTGATCCACCGGTTTTTTAGCAGGTGGCAGGAAGTATCAGTCATCGAACCAAAGAAAATAAATAATTATTCGAGAAAGCACGCACCTCAAACTTATACAAACCGAGGGGCTGGGGGGTATGAAATACCCAATATGCCCAATATGGATAATCCAATATGCGCGTCACTGCCATCACCACATAGTATTGATCACTTTTTGGAATAAACTCAAAGCAATTTTTTGAAAACAGAATGTTTGATGGAAATTTTGCAGAACAGCGCAGTTCAAGATAAACTCTGGTGCCCTTAATAATAATGTTCTGTATGCCGTGAGGCAGCATTAAAATATCCGGGTCGAATGAATATTCAATTTATCCCAATTACAAATGTAACCAACACTTACATCCTCCAGGAAATTACATATTCAAATACACGTTTCGTTTATGAAAAACGATTTTCAATTTGAGCTTCATCATAATAAATATGGCACAACAAAACTGGAAAACTTGAGGACACTTGTATAATTCCCTTAAAATAAATGACTCATGAAGAAGGGAAAAGCAAATTAAGATTGATATCAATACGGTTTTCTGAATCGAGTGCGCCTATAGTATCGAAGTGGAGAGAAGCCGTTACGCTTGAACTAAAATTTGATGATTTCACAGTTTTTCACAAAATCTGCTATCTTATCTAAAAGGCCAACGCTTCGAGCTTTTCTATAACCATCTAATTTTTGTATTGTGCATAATATCGTTAACGATTTTAATTTTCAAAAATCTAAAACTTTTTTCGCTAAAATAAACACAACAAAAATTTTGAATTTCACATTAACACACAGCATGCATAGTATATTGTTGTATGAAAAGTTATTAAAATCAAATTGAAACTTTCATATACAACAAACTACATAACATCAAAACGCTCTTAGAAGCAATTATATTTTGTTTGTCACTTTGTAAAATATAATAATATTGAAATTTTATTCTTGACATTTTATTTCATGTTTCTTATAAAATGTGCAACAATTTCAGAAAGGATCTCGAGTCCTTAATCATTTTAAATTAAATTTAAAATTATTGCAGTATACAGGGTGGATAGCCTAATTTTCGCTACGTTAAGATCCGATCCGATCATACGAAATAATTAATTACCTCTTGGGTGAGTCATTGGCGTTAAGTGAAGCGATAAATCCTTATAAATCCAAATTAGCGACATGTTAAAATCCTTTTATCGAATTAACACGTAAGAGTCAAGTTTGTAATCAGATTATTAGGTAATAACGTATATCGAGAGGACAAAAGACCCTGAAACAATTTTCTGAGATACTCTCGATTTAGCATGTTAAAAGGGATTACTAGTATCTTACCTACTGAATTTACTAAGCAACTTAAAGTAATTTACAACCGTAACAAAGGTTTATTGTATTTTTCATCATATAAATCCCGGCTTCCATGTGAAACAAAGACGATTATTACCAATTACCTCATAAACAACGATAAATGTCCAAAAAAAGCAACAGTAAATTGTTTTAGCCAATATTTGCAGTGTGTTATGACAAAATTTGCATTATTCTACAATGTAATTGTATTTTGAGTTTTAATCAGAACATTCAAAACAAATAATATCTACTTGAACTTCTGATAGTGTAATTGTAGAATAAATTACGTTATTACGTTCTTAGAGGTATCAAGACGTGTTTCAATTAAAGTTTCAACTAGATACCAAATGAGAAGGATTATATGGTTTTCATTTTATTCCTATTTTACAAAATTCAGTTCTCGTGTTTGAAATAAGTTTGAGATAATGAAAATTATTATTAAATTGTGTTTTGTACTGTCGTCAGACATGAACTTGCTGAAATTATGTTTTTTTTTATTACTTATCTTGCCGTACAGCCGTAAATCTGATGATCATTTATTTTCTACTTTTATCCAAATTGAAGGTACACCAAATCTTTACAGAAAAAAATAACTCTCCAATTCGGGATTTTAAGCGAGCACGATGACGTGTATGATGTTATCTGTCGTGTTAAAAGTGTTTTTTATATCTTTCACGTAAGATTAGTTTGCGGACCAATGATAAAAGAAAACGCTTACTCAAAAATTAGCTACGGAAGAAAAGTCCTTAGGTCAGAAAAATTTCAGATGTTTTTTGTATGGAATTTTATTTCAATTGAAACGTAAAAAAACCGCACCAAAATCGGTTGATGCATATAAGCAATGCGCCTTCCGAGTGCGGTTGTGAACCGACGGTGAATACCAGCAAGAACGTGAAGGGCTTCCAATTAAAAATGCTGTAATTTGTCAATTTTATTTCAATTGAAACGTAAAAAAATCGCACCGAAATCGGTTGATGCATATAAGCAATGCGCCTTTCGAGTGCGGTTGTGAACCGACGGTGAATACCAGCAAGAACGTGAAGGTCTTCCAATTAAAAATGCTATAATTTGTCAATTTTGATTTTTAAACTTCAGTATATCGTAAAAACATTTCAAATTAAAAAAAAAATGTTATTGTTTGATGTAGCCACCTTTAGCGCGGATAATAGCATCGACTCTGTCCGAGAAGGCTTCACACTGTGCACGAACGTGGTCTGATGATATTTGGTCTCATTCTCGGCGAAGAGCAATCTTTAATGAATCTTTGACCTCCAGAAAAATCTATTGGGTTTAAGTCCAGGGAATATATAGTGGCCATTGATGTGAAGAATTAAAGCTGGGAAATTTTTTTGTACAACACGTTGGGTTTTGCGGGCTTTATGGGATGGTGCCGAGACTTTTAGATAACAAAGCATCGTTTAAAATCTTTTCATGGCAGATTTGTTGATTTACCTTTACGCACCCTGTTCAATGAAAACGAGTGGTGTGCGTCCTGTGGCAGTTACCGCGGCCCAAACCATCGCTGACACAGTTTGGTTGCTACAGCAGCGTGAAGTTAGTAATATTTCGAACGCCAACGCCTGTATATTAAATTTTTTGATTTCTCTTATTATAGCAAAATTCTTCCCATTTTTAAGCTGCACAAATTTATCCTCGAGTTGTTTTTTCTATATTTTACAAAAATACATTCAATCTGTTCCATAATAGCTAAATAGCGATGGTGAGCGAGAGTTGTGAGTTCATATTCAGATATGAAAAAAAAAAACCAAAATTGACGTTTTGGTATTTTCTCCTCAACATTTTAGTAAATCTAATCTGTTGCAGTTAGGATACCTAAACTTTGATTTTAACAATTTTTAAAGCAAATTATGAAAGATAAGGATCTAATTCGCACATAAAAAAATAAAATTTGAGGTCGGTACACAAATTTTGGAAAAAACGGCTTTAAAAATTAGAAGAAATGCAAAAAAAATTAAATTTTAGTCGATTGCATATTTATAATGTATTTTCTGAAAATTTTACGCCGCCTTTAGCGTCGCTCACTTGGAAAACCATCCCAGGGTGCGAAAAAACTTGAAATTGTGGATCTTTCACGCGATAGATGCGAGGAGCGACTGGTACCTTCTCGATGGTTGTGTGTGACGACCCAGAACTGGCAACAGAATGTAATAAATTATTACGTAATGTTAAGCAATAATTCTCTTTCATAATTTTTCTTATGAAAAATTTGGTGTACTTAAAATGTAAGATATAGAACCCAGGAAATTCATCCTTATCTTAAAAGTCTTGTAAAATGTCCTCTTTTGTTTGGTGAAGCCATTTCTATATCAAGTGAATAAAAAAGTAAACTTTTGTGTTTGGGAATATTAATTCTAGTCATATAATCAATTAAAATGATAACCCAAGTCAAAAACTTGAATCCCAAAGTGATTAACCCTTTTGATTCATCATTAAAGATAAAAAGTAACCAAACATAAATCAAATCTAACAGTTCTATTTCCTACAGCTCTGCCTTCCTCACCATCTCTCTCTTTGCGTGTTGTTTTAGGTTCCTAATCAGTTTCTAGTCCTTTTTATGTTGGTTTCCTTCTCTTCTCTTTGTCAATTACTTTTCTCTCTCGCTGTTTTTTTTCCTCCTATACTCTTTTCCTCCTATTTTCTCCTTTTTTTATTTTTGTTGTTTATGATTATTATTACAAACTGGAACCATAAAACTCGGAGTGTGCTGTTTGCCATTTTTGTTTTATTTCTTTGAGTGTCATACAAAACTGACTAAATTTTTAATTCTTATTGTAAATTGATTCGACAGCAAAATCATTGCGATCCGGAACATATCGGTGTCGACAACTCATCAGCCTAGTTAGCGCCACTAACTTTTCACACTAAAGAGAGGGAACCAGGGGATCTGGAATTTTAAAATTTCACCTCAGGATCCAAAATTTTGCTGGCAATTTAATTTTAGTTTTTCCAAAATTTGCCAGAGGGGCCTCTATGTAATGTTTAGTTTTTTCTTACAAAATTCAAACAAGGAAGTTTGAAACAGTACTGGGGGTAAATTTAATTTATTTGACAGTGATGGTAAACAAATTGTGTGGAGAAAACCGAACACTGAATTAGATTTAAAAAATTTATGTGAAGCAGTGTGTGAATTTTATGTGAATGGTATGAGGTGTATACCGGCCAATGGGTTGAAAATTTGGAATTTATCAATAGTATAATAGATAAACAATTTTATAAGATAATTTACTATCTTCTGTCGAGAAAATGCAATTGTCAGCTTAATTTTTTTCCAACACGACAATAATCCGAAGCTTACGACCTTTCTTGTAAAGGTTGCTGTATAATGCACCAAAACAGCTTAAAACATCCCCATAATCACCAGTTCTGAACTCCATCAAAAATTTATGGTTTGAACTGAAACAAAAAATGATGAATAAAAAATCATTCAGATCTAAACTTCTTGAAAAATTTAATAAAATCTCGTCAAATACATCAACTCTTATGAATAAAAAAGGGTTTTCAATGAGATATTAATTTCCGCAAAAACTTTGTTTGTGAGATAAAAAGACTGTACGCTTAATTTTGTAACCTACAGAACAACGGCTCCGCCCAAATATATTTTTAATTAATAAGATATTAAGGTAAAATTTAAAAATATATTTATTATGATGCAAAAGGGGCTTTGCAATGAATTATAAAAAAATTGTTGAAATTTTTTTTTGTAAAATTTACAAATAAATACTGTACTTTTTTGAAAATCGCAAAAGAACACTGCTCCTGGTGCTTTTAATTTTCCTAATTGCTTACGATTCGTGAGTAAGTTGTCAAATCTCAAATTATTTTTTTGTAAAATGAATATTCAAATATTGAATATACTATACTAACAAAACTTTACCATTAGGAATAAATCAGGAAGAACTTGTACTATGTGCATACTATATTTGTTATCTAATGCTTGCAATGAAAACGAATAAATTAATTAAGCTGAAATGCGGACATCGGAGTAGAAAATTAATGATAATGCACCTAAAATTAAAAACTAAATTATGAATGTAGTTTATTATGTGTGCTAAGTATGTTTTAATGAAATGCGATTATAAAGTTTAGTTACAGACACTCCACTTCGTACTAAAATGTTTAGTCGAAACAGAGATGGAATAGAAGAGACCGTGATTACAAATCACGCTAAAAAGTCCAGACTGGGATGCACTTGCATGGCGCCAACGAGTCGCGTCGAACTAACGCAATGTACTATAATGCAAAAAAAGAGGAAAAGCGTTCAGGAAAATACTATTTTGAGCAAATAAATAAAAAGCCACACAAAAACATGGTCATGCGTCGGCGTTTGAGGTGATTAATTGTTTTCATCCAGCAGCGGCGTGTTAAGAAATCACGTTCATTCATTATTTTCACATTTTTTTTAAAAAAAGGTCAAGTAATTTGAATTTTTCATTTTAAATACTTTTTATTGACGTGCTACGTCTTAATAAAAAATTTGGATACTTTTATATATTGGATAATGAACTACAGGGTTCAAAGAACAACTCGGGGTGTTTTATTTTTCAGGGGCGGACGTGAATTTTTTGCGCGCGACGGCGAAAGAAGAAAACGAGAAGACGATGAAATAAAAGGAAAATGAAGAGTCGGTTGCATTATGCATAGGAATAAATCAACTGGAGAATAATGATACTTTTAGATGTCTGAACACATTGTATATGTTGAGTTCAAACCATATTTTACAATTTTTATTTCAAAACTAATTTTGCTAATTTTACTTTCCCCCCTCTCGCATTGGTATAAAAAATTGCACAATTTACTTAGTATAACACAAATAGTTTTCATACCCGGCTTGGCCAAACGACAAGTGTCCATACTTGAAACGACTGCAAAAGTTGCGTTGACCTAAAAATCTGCAACAGAACGGCCTGTATTTTTTTTATTTATCAAACTTTGCTTTATTATTAAATTGCATTGCGATTGTAGTCAGGCCAATTGCACAGAACCGACATTAAATTTGCTAGATAATGCGGTAGCTGCGTTGTAATTTCAATTTGTATTAAAATTTTAGCCTCTAACGTTTTTCCCAATTTTTTACAAAAAAAAATATTGATTAAAATTTTAAGTAAAGTCTCTTCAAGGTATGACAAATTGAAAATTGTAACAAAAACCAATTTTAAATTTCGAAAATACGTTTTAAACCAAATAAAAAATTGAATATTGGCAATCGTGGTGAATTTTTTTTGCCATGAAATGCTTTTCTGGATGATTTTATTATTTATCCCAAACTTGCAAACGAATAAAAAGGTCCAGGAATTGTGATGAAAAATATTTAAACGATGAAAGTAAGAAGAAATATTTTTTATATTAATTATTTATGATTTTATTATATAAATTTATATATGCCAAGTATAAAATTAAATTTAAATTATCCATTTTAAATAATATATCAGCTTTTCATTTAGATATTTGTACTTACTTAAACGTAATTTAATCTACATTATTAATTTCTAAAATTTAGCGCAAAAATTAGAGTTCAAAATATTATAAGTTATAAATCATGTTTAATTTTTTTAATGCTAGGAAAATATTGAAAAATAAATTAAATATTTATATCATTAAATAAAAGTTGTCACTTATCTTGATTGAACGCTCCTTGCTCACTTCGACGTCAGTTGAACTCTGCCTATAGAAAATACCATTTTCTTTACCATTTAATTATTTGTGCGCATATTATTCTATCCAAATCCATCGTCCATCGTTCAGTTGATGAACCTTTCTTAGGGTATAATACTTAGATGTAAGTCAATTTTTCTGATGATCGTGGATATTTTTGTTTTTGATTGTCTCAATGACAGGCTATTCCTTGTATGTTGACAAACTTTCTTAGTTTGGCCCCCGGCTAACTTGTTATTCAGGTGGATACAGGAAAGGTCATTATTTGCTGTACCTGCAGTGTTCGCTGAGGGTATTTAAATCTTAAAGCTCTCTACAATGTGTGCCAAACTTACACGATTTTACCTATTTGTAAAAATGTCGATCTACACGGTGCTTAAATTTAGCTGTCATTCAGGCAGTTACACTACCTTATCTGGAGCTTTACTCTGAAGTATTTCGCGAGATTTATTAAATTTAAAATGTATGTACTTAATGCTCCAATTGCGCTATTTTAGGTCTAAACTTGATGTGTCAATAAATCTTTGATTATCAGAAACTTATATAAACGTTAGTTAAGGTAAGAGTATCGTGAAAAAACCAAAATACGAGATTATGCCTAATCCAATTGGATATCCTTTGAAAAGTAAAGTTGAGAACAATCTGCGGTGCGAAAGTAAAAACTTTCTTGAATTGAGAATTTATATTCTAAAGAACACTGAAAATACAATAAAACAGAACAAAAGAAGTTTTAACTCGAATAATGATTTTTAAAGAAGATAAAAATAAAAGTTGTGAATTATTTTGTGAACTTTTTCATTGTGCCATAATCAAACATTCAATAAGCAAGCATTATTCGTGCGAATAAAATATTTTATTCTTTACTGTAAAATTAAATTCAATCGTTAATATTTGTACAATTTTGGAGAAAACAAGCCGCCCAAAGAGCAACACCATTAATGTTAAATTTGTCAAAAGAAAATAATTCTTAATAAAATTTAATTAAGCGTGAATACTGAAAAGCTTAATAAGTGGAATAAAAGAAATTTGGTTATAATTGGTATAAACTTAGTATATGAAATAAATTACATTTTAAAATTATTTATTTTTTAAAAATTAATAAATAACAATTTAGGGCTTGAAATTATATTACAATTTTTAAATTTGTAATTTTTTTAAATTTTGCAACAGTCGGACTGTTTCGATTAAAAATGTAAATAAGCAATTTGAGCTTCTTTTCTATTTAAATCGTTCAAAATTTATAACCTTTTTGTTTACTGAAGATTCCTTTAACAATATGGAAACGATTGAGTCTAAAGTACATTTTCTTAAAGGGTTCGATAGTTTTCTCATTTTATCAAATTGAATCAGTTGAAACTGTACGTGTTAAACATATAAATTGTTAAAATAGGCTGCATCAGATTCTTTGGATTTCTCCTTTTATTAGATTTTGTTTTGAAGGAAAATTGAATTTTAAGACAATATTTTTTAAGTATTAAAATATTTAGGATTTACTATAACGTGAAAGAGACTTTCCATCTAACTTTGTCTTGATTAAAATCGTTTACGCTCAGTGGGTGGAGAAATATAAAAAAAAACTGTAAATATTTGTTCGTTTTATTTGAAAATTTTGACAGTGGCGTCGCCGGAATTTATCGTTCGTGTGGGCATGTGACACAAGAGACGTCTAGTAATAGTCATATACAATTTGGTATTCAAATAATATGTTTGTGTTGGATACTTTCTTCTTAAAAAAATTAATTTTACTGGCTACTTGAACATCAAAAAGCAACCTACTCGCTTAATTGTATTTCAACTTTACATAAAGCATAATTGTATTACGAGCCATCCAGTATTATTAATAAATTTAATTAAGCTCCATTGAGAAGTGGAAATTCATTACAAAACAACAGGTTCTTTGTACTCCAAATACTATATTCTGGTTTGTAATTTAAAAGATATCTTTTTGGACATTTCGAAACGAAGTTTTCCACAAAGAGGTTTCCTGCTATTGACTAATCAATAATTTTGTTAATTGGAAAACGTATTCGAGTGTTAACCTGAAAAACCCAGCTTAAACATGTAAATTTAAGATAGTGAAACGCGACGAAAGGAAGTTGACAAAATAAAATGTATACTCTGGAGAATCCATGTCTTGTAAAACTATGCAGACTAAACGCTAATAAATTATTTAAATTTTAATATTTATTTAAAATTTTTGCAAATAAATCATTCTTCACGAATAACAAATAAAATTAGTAAATTTTTCTTTGACATTGTTCGGAAAATGATCCATTATGCCGGAAAATGCTTACTCATTCAAAATCTGTCATATAAATTCTTGAGTGAGTTTTTGAAATTTACCATTAAATGAGTCGTAGCTAGAAACCAAAATATACGATAGCTTTCAAAGATCACTCAATACATTAAGATTTGCATATTCACTTACAATCAATCATTTCTTTTGACATTTCGGTGCATTCACGAAACGCATCATTCAATTCGAAATTATTGAGTTCTTTATTTTTCCAAAAGAAACTTTTGTTTGTCTTAAAAGGTTTTTAAAAATATTACGTTCACAAAATGTCTAAAATAAGTAAGCTCATGGGGAGAAGTATGAAGTAGTTACGATGTGTCCTTTGATCAGAATGACTTTACATGATGTGTCAATGCTTTTGACATTTTCTTTACCAGATTATTGAATTTTTTCTTACTGTGATTGAATAAAGAAGTGTACTACCTTCCACCATGAAAAACAGCAATTTCACTTTTTTTCCAAAAAGTTTAATCCAAATCAGTGGTGGAAAATCGTGTCTGCAAAACACGCAGACATGCAGACAAAAAATATCTATTTTTTTCAGTTTGTAAATTTTAGAAATCTGCATTGCAACAATTCGATCTTCTAGATTTGCTTATAAAAAACTTTGCAAATCCCCTTGAATCATCTTGAAGTTAGCACAGGATTCGATCTCTGCCGAGGTTACAGATATTCAAAAAATTATCAGATTATGCATCATTTTCAAACTTTCATAAATTATTATTTAAAATACCAAATTATTTGCAACATCCACAAAATATTAATCCAATAAAAAAATCTTCAGCAAATTTATACACTGAAAATATAATAATGCAAATCATCACTTTAAATTAAAATTCCTTCCAATCAATATAAATTTATTATAATATAAAGCCACGTAACACAAATCAATCTTAGACTATTTACATCTCCTCTCCTCTTCCTCCATCTTATCTTATAAATAATTTCACTTTATTGCATTTTATTGAATTACAATAATCTCAAAATTTAAGCAAAAACATTTCAAATTCTGTACTATAAAATCAAATTAGCTATTTATAAATTTCAAACATCTTGCGTTACTAACTCAAATTCAAAACTTCAAGCAATTATTTTGTAATCAAATATTGAACAATAAATTTATAATGAAATTCAACATTTTCGTCTACATTTAGCTATTCAAAATCAATCGCCTACGCAAATCATTAATCAAATTTCAAACGCAGTCCAATATCATTAAATTTTATAAAGTTCAAAATAAAATCACAATAATTAGTAAATTCAATTAAATTTATCTAAAGAAAATGTTGTAAGATGTCTGCAGTTGTGCCTACTTTGAACATCCCACACAATGCTCGTCTATTTCTATATGACTTCTTTTCATAATAAAATTTCCTTTATTCTTCTTATTTTAATCCATTAAATCAAATTTATTCGAAACATTCCTGTTTAAATACAGAACCGGAGCCAGGTTTTTATGCCGCTATAAGCAATATTAAGAATTTTCCGCTCCCCCCCCCTTCCGCATCGCCATCCACTAAAAACGAGCTTGAGTTTTATAATATAATAAGTAATATTACGATTAAGTACGAATATTCCGCTGTACGATAAAGTACTTTAGTGCCGCCCGTAGGGGGTAGAAAAATAAAGCATAAAGTCAAAATTTTTTGACATGTGAAGAAAATGAAATTTTCAATTATGAAAATTATGTTAATTATGAAGTTATTAAATTTTTCTTTACAATAAAATTAGGTTTTCTGTTTGAAATAGTATTAATATTCAACTCAAACTTGTTTTTGTGTGGGAGCTAGGGACCGCATAAAAGGAATCCCCTTAAAAAATATTTTATTTTAATTCATATTATGCATTTTATAGAATTTTTTAATTATGTTTTCGCACAAAAATTTTTTCTTACATGAAAACTGCCTACAAACAGGTTTGAATGTAGTCATAATAATGATAATATTATTTGTATAATTTAATGATTTAAAATTAATATTCTTTAATTTATTTTATTTTTTTAATTTAATTAATGAATTTTCTGCTCTATGAATAATCGGAGCAAGTGGCCGCTTTTTTACTTGCCCCTGGTGCCACTCCTGCATCCATACCTTTGAACTACAAGGAGTAATCTAAATTCCAATTACCAAATCTAAATTGTTTTACCATGCATTTCTCAATTTTCTTGTTTTTAATTCTTTTTCAGAATTTTCTATTTTTTATTTTAAATTGTACAAATTTTCTTCTTCATTACTAGAACGTGGCAGTAACGATTTTTACGCATTTTGTTTGTCAGATGCTGTATTACTTTTGTTTTTTTACGCTTTCCATGGAATAACTTCGTAGGAATTTTTTTTAAATGCTTTGCTATTTTATTGTAATTCTTTTGCATTATTGCATTTTCCGTTATTTTACTGCAAGTTATTTATTTAAATTTATCTTGAAGTTGACAATTTTAAAATCTCAAGTTGTTAATCTTGTCAATTTGTTGTCTTCTTGTCAAAATTTGTCAATTTGAAGATCAGAAGTTGTTAATTTGATATAAAGTTGTTAATTTGCTATTAATAACTTCAAGGTATTTAATTAAGTTTGTACTTAAAGTTGACAATTTGACAATCTGAAGTTGTTAATTTGTAAATCATAACTTACAGTTAATAAGTTAAATCTAAATTTAAAGTTGACAATTTGAAGCTGAGAAAGTTATTAACTTGCATCTTGCTAATATAAATAACAACTTCAGATTGTCATCTTTGACAATCTGAAGTTGTTAATTTGTAAATCATAACTTCTACTCATTAAGTAAATATTTAATTTTGAAGTTGACAATTTGAAGATGAGAAGTAGTTATATTATATTAATTTGTAAACCATAACTTAAAGTTGTTTATATAAAGCTAAACTTAAAGTTGACAATTTGAAGATCTGACGTTTTTTAGTTGTAATTCGATAACTTCAAGTTATTTATTTAAATCTAAACTTGAAGTTGACAATTTAAACATCTCAAGTACTTAATCTTGTCAATTTGTTGACATTTCGACTAAAGTTGTCAATTTGAAGATCAGAAGTTGTTAATTTGCTATTAATAACTTGAAATTATTTAATTAAATCTGAATTTGAAGTTGACAATTTAAAAATCTGAAGTTGTTAATTTGTAAATTATACCTTCTAGTTAATAAGTTAAATCTGAATTTGAAGTTGACAATTTGAAAATCTGAAGTTGTTAATTTATATACTAACATAACTTCAAGTTCTTTGCTTAAAGCTGATCTTAAAGTTGACAATTTGAAGATCTAACGTTGTTCAGTTATAATTCATAATTTCAAGTTATTTATTTAAATTAAACTTGAAGTTGACAATTTTAAAATTTCAAGTTGTTAATCTTGTCAATTTGTTGTCATCTTGTCAAAATTTGTCAATTTGAAGATCACAAGTTGTTGATTTGATATAAAGTTGTTAATTTGCTATTAACAATTTCAAGTTTAAATAACTTAAAGTTGATAATTTGACAATCTGAAGTTGTTAATTTGTAAATCATAACTTCCAGTAAATAAGTTAAATCTAAATTTGAAGTTGACAATTTGAAGATGAGAAGCTATTAATTTGCATCCTATAACTTTAAGTTGTTTATATAAAGCTGAACTTAAACTTGACAATTTAAAGATCTGACGTAGTTCAGTTGTAATTCATAACTTCAAGTTATTTATTTAAATCTGAACTTGAAGTTGACAATTTGAACATCTCAAGTAGTTAATCTTAACAATTTGTTGTCATTTTGTTTCAAGTTGTTAATTCGAAAATCAGAAGTTGTTAATTTGCTATTAATAACTTCATGTTATTTAATTAAATCAGAACTTAAAGTTGAACTTTTAAAAATCTTAAGTTGTTAATTTTGTCAATTTGTTGTCATCTTGTCTAAAGTTGTCAATGTGAAGAGCAGAAGTTGTTTATTTGCTATTAAAAACTTTAAGTTATTTAATCAAATCTTAATTTGAAGTTAACAATTTCAAAATCTGAAGTTATTAATTTGCATTCTATAACTGCAAGTTCTTTATTTAAATCTGAACTTAAAGTTGACACTTTGAAGATCTGACTTTGTTCAGTTGTAATTCATAACTTCAAGTTATTTATTTAAATCTGAACTTGAAGTTGACCATTTAAAGAACTCGAGTTGTTAATTTGTCAATTTGTTGTCATCTTGTTCAAAGTTGTCAATTTGAAAATCAGAAGATCAGTTATTTATTAAATCTAAATTTGAAGTTGTCAATTTGAAAATCTGACATTGTTCAACTGAAATTCATAACTTCAACTTATTTATTTAAATTAAACTTGAAGTTGACAATTTGAAAATTTCAAGTTGTTAATCTTGTCCATTTGTTGCTATCTTAGCTAAATTTGTAAATTTGGAGATCAAAAGTTGTTAATTTGCTATCAATAACTTTAAGTTATTGATAAAAATCTAAACTTGAAGTTGATAATTTGAAGATCTCAAGTTATTAATCTTTTCAATTTATTGTCATTTTGTCTAAAGTTGTCAATCGAAAGATCAAAAGTTGTTAATTTGTTATTAATAACTTCAAGTTATTTAATTAAATCTAAACTTGAGGTTGATAGTTTGAAGGTCTCAAGTTGTTAATTTTGTCAATTTATTGTCATTTTGTCTAAAGTTGTCAATTTGGAGATCAAAAGTTGTTAATTTGCTATTAATAACTTCAAGTTATTTATTTAAATCTAAACTGAAAGTTGACAATTTAAAAATCTTAAGTTGATAATCTTGTCAATTTGTGGTCATCTTGTCTAAAGTTGTCAATTTAAAGTTCAGAAGTTGTTAATTTGCTATCAATAACTTCAAGTTATGTAATTAAATCTGAATTTGAAGTTGACAATTTGAAGATCTGAAGTTGTGAATTTGTATACCATAACTTCTAGTTATTAAGTTAAATCTGAAATTTGAAGTTGAAAATTGAAAGATCAGAAGTTGTTAATTTGTAAATAAAAACTTCAAGTTATTTAATTAAATGTAAATTCGAAGTTGACTATTTGAAGATCAGAAGTTGTTAATTTGTAAATAATAACTTAAAGTTATTTACTTAAATCTGAACTAGAAGTTATTTTTTGTTCCTATTTATTTATTTATTTTTAATTTCACACCATCAGCTTTATGTAGCGGTGTCTTGCAATATAAAAATATAGTAATCCCATGTTGGGAGCTATAATTAAATGAAACAATTTACCTTATTAGATCAACATCATTTCTTTTACGTAAACTAAAGTCAATCCTAGATATTCGATTTCAATCGCAATTGGCGATGTTTATAAACTGTGATAATCATTATTTTGTTTTCATTCTTGTGAAAAGTGCCGTTCTACCGTTTTGATTGAGCTTAATTGTCAATTAATACTTTTCTTTTTATTATAAAATGAAGTAATTCATGTGCATGCAATTTTGTAAGTTTTGAATTTATATTATATCTGCGAGGTTACGGTTTCAAAAATTTGTTGTTAATGTACTACTTTCATTCGGAATCGAACCGAACACATCATCATTAATATTTAACTCACTTTAATTGCTAAATTATAACCGTTTTATAAAATTTCCTGCGTGATTTTTTTCAGAGAGTGGTGCGCGCCCGAATGTTCTCCAAGACAAACCGTGCTTAATCAAATTTAGAGATTACCACTAAACACGTGGTTTTTGCTTGCTTAGTGTTTCCCACGCAAAGTATTGAATTTAGTTTGCTTGAGGGTTCAATAATGAACGCAGTCCATCTTTACAAAAT
Organism: Lycocerus yunnanus; assembly: GCA_036346125.1. Lineage (NCBI taxonomy): Eukaryota > Metazoa > Arthropoda > Insecta > Coleoptera > Cantharidae > Lycocerus > Lycocerus yunnanus. Next base: position 186,613 of record JARFIX010000135.1, read on the forward strand.
TTTCCTTATGGTCAAATTCACTTGACTAAAGATTTGTAGGGGTTGATGCGCGTCTCTAATGGATAAAGAAGTAAATGAACTTGAAGCTCATGCATTTTCATAACAAATATACAATTTCCGCCAGCATTTATCGAATTCCATTAATTATATCATCCTATATATGTCCACATTTCACAATTTTACAAGAGAAATATTATTTCAAAGTTTCGTGTTGTATTTTTGTTTCGAACTTATAATAAAAAAACTTGTGCGCACGTTGCTAAATCGCCCCGTTACAAATTTTGTGCAAATCTAGAATACATTAAAACTTTGTTAAAACTACAGAAACCATGAAGTGGAAAGTTTTAAATTACGTTTTCGCCAAATATTTTGTTAAGCAAATCTCAAATTTACTAGCTGTTAAAACTAAATTAAAAAAATATAACTGTTGTCGCGCAGAATTTCAGTTTTGAAACAAATTTTTCAGAAAGGTACGTGCATAGTCAAACTTCCCCCAACTAAGTGTAGGATACTTAAGGTATTTAACAAATGTTTTCTAAAACCCAAACCCAAACAGCGATACCAAGTTTTAAACGTAAATATATTGCACGCCTTAATTAAACCCCATCTGGTTTAGTAATAATAATAATATAGTAAGGTTATTAGAGGCAATGAAATTCTACTACAGTCTAAGAAATTTGAGTTTTAAGACCAATTTTCATTGTACCGACATGTGCGGATGTAAAACTTAATAATTATTATAGTCCTTAGCTAATGATACGAGGGGCTCAGAAAATATCAATCAACCTCGAGGCAGAGTTTCCACTTGCACGTAAATAAATAATTTATTACTCCACCACGACGCGATGCACCAAACTAATATGCGAATTAACTTTGCTTTTATTCTCTTAAAATGATGCTTAACTTATACTTTTGGTGCTTCCTCGTATTATTTATCATTCCCAAAAGTATAATTTTAATTAAAATTTTAGGTGTGTTTAGTTGTGTGGGTGTAAATTTGAGATATTAAAAATTCCAAGTCGACGTTTAATCTTTACGGTTACGACGACTAAAAATTGCGTAACCGAAAATTATATGTACAAAATTAATGCTTTAATTTTATTTTACAAAAAACATTGAAATAAAAGAGAGATGAATTAAACTTTGAAGGAACTACTTATTGAATTTTTAATTTAAAATATTTTAACAGCAATTAATCTCTCTCTCTCTTTCTTCAATTGATTTAGAAAACTATGTTTTTCCAAGGTCTTTTCCACAAAATGTTTTAATTTCCGTTTAATTGTTCGAGAGTGGGAGTATGATTTCTATTCCTTAGCGCTTTGGAAGTTTTCACGACGAGCGTCGCCACCCTATCAGACACGGCGTGTAAATTTCATCAAATTATATGTAATTTCAACAATTAATTGTGTTTATAATTGCGTTTAATTATCTTCTTTTTTATTTCAGACTCGTCGGTTGCACTTGTGTTTGCTTCTTCTGCACGAGAAGGCATTTCTGACAAGTTCTACAAAATAAAGCTAAATTCACGATGTGGGGCATGTTTTCTAGCTGAAACAACACGACTTACTAACAATTACAAGAATTATAAGTTTTTTTTATCTATTTTTGGGCGACAAAACCAATTAGATTCTTTGTGGTTTTAGCTTCTGTTGATAGATCTTTCAGCTTAGCTCTCAGTAGCATTAACTTTCAAATAAAAGCTGTTTTATTGCGGAAAAAATAAATTTTCCTTTAAATGTAATAAAAATTTAATTCTACGCGACCACTGTTCATGTTAAAATAATTTTTTAAATTTTAATTTTGCACTAATTAGTTTCAAGTTTTTACTGCTTCAGTTTGTTTTTTAGTTTTCCGGAAACTATTGCTTTCCCAGAGCCTCATTTGCTTTGGGTTTTCCCAATGGCTTATACCTTCGATTTCTAATTTAGTATTCACTTAAATTTCATTAAAATAATAATTGTAGTTATCCAACGCATTTTTACATCCGCAAGTTTTCATGGTCGAAATGTGAATAAAGATTTTGAAATTTTGCTTTTGAGCCGTACGGTGTATTTTAATAAAGTGCCAACCAAAATCACTAAACTTTTTGAATTTTACAGCTTTTTGCTTTATAATTACAATTTCACTTTTATTTTATTTACAGGTACGGTTTGCTTAATTAGTGGTCACTTTTTTCAATACTTAAATCTTAAAATTAACAATTTTGTGTTTTTGGCGAAACAAATTTTTAAAATTTTTCACTTTTCAAGTATTAAATTATTTTTTATTTTTATGTGATATGGAAAACTATTGAAAAAATTGAGATTTTGATTAATTTCACGTAGATTTTAAATAAGACCATTTCCAAAAATTGCTTGTTTGTGCGTGGGTAGGAGTGGGTGTGTTTGTCTATGGTTAATTTTTGTGAGCGCTCTACCTCAAGAACTAATAGACATTTTGAAATCAAATTTGGAATTTTTTATCCTTTCTTTAAGACTTAGAGCTGATTAGATTTTGGTTTAAATTGGTTAATGAGAAACATTTTTTTTTTACTATTAAAAATTATTTTTTTAATATTTTGTAATACACGGTTATATCAGTTTGTTTGAGTAAGTAGTAGCTTTTCTGTATAAAACAGCAGAATTATCAAAAAATTTGTGAAATTGCTAAATTAATAACAATTGAATTATTAAGCTAGAACTAATTAAAAATGTTGTACAAAGCAGTTAAATTATTGAACCAAACAGCTAAATCGATTAAACAAAACAGATAAATTTATTGAACCAAAAAGTTGTATTTTTTGATAAAGTAGTAACTTTTTGTATAAAACAATTGAATTGTTAAAAAATACAATAAAACAGTTAAAAAATCTGTTGAATCATTGAAAAAACAATTGAATTGTTGAGTTATGGAAAATTAAATAGTGGAATCAAGGATAATTGAGTTGTTGAACCAAAAACAATTGAGTTATTAAACTAAAAATAACTAAAATGTTGTACAAAGCAGTTAAATTTATTGAATCAAAGAGTTGCATTTTTGACCAAGTAGTAACTTTTTTTGACATAGTAAAATAGTCGAATTGTTGAAAATTACAGTAAAATAGTTGAAAACTTTGTTGAATCAGTAAAAAAAAGCAGTTGCATTGCTAACCCATAGAAAATAAAATTGTTGAATTAAGGATAATTAAGTTGTTGAACCAAAAACAATTGAATTATTAAACTAAAAATAATTAAAATGTTGTACAAAGCAGTTAAATTATTGAACTATCAATAGTAATTTTAGTGCATACAAGTTCGATAATTTGACATATAAACACAGTTGAATTCACTTGAAAATTGACGACGTCAGGAAATGTTGAAAAACTGTCATGAATTAAAATTAAATGCATTTGTTGACTATTGCTAAGTAATAGGAAAATTAAAATTGTTGAATTAAAGTAATTGATTGTTGAATCAATACGAATTGGGATAATGTGAAACTAATTAATTATTAATTACAATGTTGATATTTAGACAGTTAGATTTTGTAAAACAGTTGAACTTTATAGTAAAAACTGTAATGTAAATCATTAGAATTGTCAATCAGATAATTTCTGAACAAAATAATTAATATTAACGAAAATTTAGAATTGTTGACAAGAAATAAGTTATTGAATAAATAAATTTATCAAACAGATAACAGTTATTAGCTTAACAAAACACAAATTTATTGAATTAAACAGTTGCATTTGACAGAATTAAGAGTAGGTTTTGCTAAAACAGTTGAATTGTTGAAAATACAAAGAAAGTTAAAAATCTGTTGAATTATTCAGATACATGATTCAATTAAATTAAAATTTTAATCAGAAATTAATGTTCCAAAAATTATTATCTAAAATATAAAATTTACAAAACAGTTAAATTATTAACGCCAAATTTTCAAAACAAAACAGCTCAAATTTATTAATTAAACAGTTGCATTTTTGACAAAATAAATAGGATTTTTACATAATACATAGTTGAATTGTTGAAAAAACGTAGAATTAGTTAAAAATTGTTGAATTATTAAAAAGCAGTTGAATTGCTGAATGTAATCAGAAAATTAAATTGTTAAATTAAGGTTAATTGAGTTGTTGAACCAAAAACAATTGAATTATTAAACTAAAAATAATTAAAATGTTGATCAAACAGTTAAATTATTGAAATCAGCCAAATTTCTCAAAACAAAACAACCAAAGTTTATTAAAAAAAAATTAAACAGTTGCATTTTTGACAGAATGAGCAGTAGGTTTTTGCGTAAAACAGTTGAATTGTTGAAAAATACTATAAAATAGTTAAAAAATCTGTTGAATTATTTCAGATACAGTGGAATTTCTGAATAGTTGGAAATTAAAATGTTGAATCGAAGATAAATAAGTTGTTAAACCAAAAAAAAATATTGAGTTATTAAACTAAAAATAATTAAAATGTTGATCAAAGCAGTTAAATTATTATTGAACAGCCAAATTTCTCAAAACAAAACAACCAAATTTATTGAATTAAACAGTTGCATTTTTTGACAGAATAAGCAGTAGGTTTTTACATAAAACAGTTAAATTGTTAAAAAACACCATAGAATAGTTAAAAAATCTGTTGAATTATTAAAGAAGCAGTTGAATTGCAGAATTATAGAAAATTAAATTATCGAATCAAGGATAATTGAATTGTTGAACTAAAAAACAATTAAATTATTTAACAGAAAAGTACTAAAATTTTACCAAAACAGTTAAATTATTAAACCAATCACCCAAATTCCTCAAAATAAAACAGTCAAATTTATTAAATTAAAAAGTTGCATTTTTAATAAAATAAATAGTAACTTTTTGCATAAAATAGTTGAATTGTTGAAAAACACTGTAAAATAGTGTAGAAAAATTTGTTTAATTATTATTTAAAAAACAGTTGAATTTCTGAGCCATGTCAAAATTAAATTGTTAAATCAGGATTGTTGAGTTGTTAAACCAAAAATAATTAAGTTATTAAACTACAACTAATTGAAATGTTGTCCAAAGCAGTTAAATTTATTAAACCAAACAGTTGTATTTTAGACTGAGTAATAACTTTTTTTTGGCATAAAACAGTTGAATTGTTGAAAAATATAATAAAATAGTTGAGAACTTTGTTGAATCTTAAAAAAGCAGTTGAATTGCTGAGTCGTAAAAAATGAAATTGTCGAATTAAGGATAATTGAGTTGTTAAACCAAAAAGAATTGAGTTATTAAGCTGAAAATAATTAAAATGTTGATCAAAGCAACTAATTTATGAAAATTATCAGCCAAATTTTTGATAACAAAACAACCAAATTTATTAAATTAAACAGTTGCATTTTTTGACAGAGCAGTAGATTTTTAGGTAAAACAGTTGAATTGTTGAAAAACACCGTAAAATACTTGAAAAATCTGTTGAATGCTAAATCACAAAAAATTAAATTATTAAATCAAGTATAATTGAGTTGTTGAACCAAAAACAATTAAATTCTTAAAAAAATAATTAAAATGTTGACCAAATCAGCTAAATCATTGAATCAATCAGTCAAATTTATCAAAACAAAACAACCGAAGTTATTATTAAACAAAGCAGCCAATTTTTTTGCATTAAACAGTTGCATTTTGAACAGAATAAACAGTAACTTTTTGTTGAAAAATACTGTAAAATCTGTTGAATTATTAAAAAAACAGTTGAATGCTGAATCACGAAAAATATGTTTAATTGTTAAATGCAGAATAATTAAGTTGTTAAATCAAAAACTATTAAATTATTAAACTAAAATTAATTAAAATGTTGACCAAATCAGCTAAATCATTGAATCAATACGTCAAATTTATCAAAACAAAACAACTGAAGTTATTAAACAAAACAGCCCAATTAAACAGTTGCATTTTTGGCAGAGTTAGTAGTAGCTTTTTGCATAAAACTGTTGAATTACGAAAAAATAAATTGATCAATTGCGGATAATTGAGTTATTGAACCGAAACCTACTGAAATATTAAACTAAAACTAATTAAGATGTTGACCAAATCAGTTTAATTATTGAATCAATTTAATAAGTATATTGAAACAAAACAACTTAAGTTATGATGATACAAAATAGCCAAATTTATTAAATTAAACAACTGCATTTTTGCCAGACGAATAGTAGCTTTGTGCATAAAACAGCTGAATTGTTAAAAAATATAGTAAAACAGTTGAAAAATCTGTTGAATTATTAAAAAAACAGTTAAATACTGAATAACCAAAAAATAAAGTTGATAAATCAAGGATAATTAAGCTGTTCAACTAAAAGTTATTGAATTATTAAATGTAAACTAATTAAATTGTTGACCAAAATAGCTAAATTATTGAATCAATCAGTCAAATTTATCAAAACAAAACAACTAAAATTATTAAAATAATCAAAAGATCCAGATTTATTAAATTAAGCAGTTGCGTTTTTGACAGAGTAAGCAATGGTTTCTTGTATAAAACAGTTGAATTGTTGAAAAGCATCGTAAAATAGTTGAAAAATCTGTTGAATTATTAAAGAAACAGTTGAATTACTGAATAATGGAAAATTAAATTGCTGAATCAAGTATAATTAAGTAGTTGAACGAAAAACAATTGAATTATTAAACTAAAAATAATTAAAATGTTGACCAAAGCAGTTAAATTATTGAACGAATTAGCCAAATTTATTTTGATGAAAATACTGAAAATGATTTTTGCATAACACAGTTGAATTGCTGAAAACCATCGTAAAATAGTTGAAAAATCTGTCGAATTATTTAAAAAAACAGTTTAATGTTGAATAACGAAAAATAAAATTATTGAATCAAGGATAATAATTTAGTTACTGAACCAAATTTATCAAAACAAAACAACTGATGAAGTTATTATTAAACAAAAAAAAGCCAAATTTATTAAATTAAACAGTTGAACTTTTTCAGTTGAATTCATGAAAACAATAGAATTTTTGAAAAACAGAAAAATTATTGAAAAATCTGTTGAACCTAAAACAATTGAATTATTCAACAAAAAACAATTAATTATTAAAACGTACCCTAATAGTATTGTACGGTTGTCACAAGGTTGTAACAAGTTAATTATGCATATGACAATATTGTGACAATATTATGACAATCTTGTCATAACCTCACGTGCTATCTGGGTACAGTTGAATTATTGAACAAAACAGTTGTATTTTTGGACAAAGCAATTGTCTATAACCAATTTATCATCAAACCAAAAATATTTGGATAATTCAAGAATTAATTAAACAAAACAATTGAATTATGTATGTATAATAATAAAAGGATTGCATTTTTTTAAATCGTTGAATTGTAGAACCAAAACGATCGAAACAAGTGAACAGGATTTCCACCAAACTTTTCAAAATATTCTCCCACTTCTGCAGGTTTTTTACGGTTAAAATTGATAATTTTCCCAAAGTTTTCGATACTTAGTAAATTTTAAAAATTAATAATGGATTGATTTCATAATAATTATTTTTAATTAATTTCAATTTTTTTAAAGGATTTTCCATGTCTAAAGTATCAATTTCTTTGACTTGCTTAAAAATCAAATACTTTTTGAATTTTCCACCACAAAATTTTTAATTTTCTGACTTTGTTTTAGATGTTTTAGGTTTTAAAGATGAGAGGAAACCTTGTGTCATTTTCTCGTTCCTTGGAGGGGGGCGGCAAATTGTAATCTGGCGTCGCGTCGGTTCTGAATGTTTGTATGCAGAAAAAAATTGAAAATTTTGAGGTTCCATGAGCAAAATAACACCTTTACTTAATGTTCACATCTGCTTTGTTATCGCAGTGATTCAATTTCTATTCTGTATTGATTATACCTAATTGAGGAAAAGATCCGTCAAATGTTGGGCGTTGATATATTGCTATGGTTCAAAATGAATTTTGTTGTTAATAACTTTACTCAACTTTTTATTCTCAGGGCGGCATGAGCTTGTTAATTTTAATGCGATGTTGCAGAAAAGAATTAAAATTTTGTTAAAATGACAAAGTTTAATTTAATTTTTAAACCGTGTACAGTTTAAATTAATAAAAAGAAAAAGTGTTTTAATTAAACACGAATTTTCAAAAATATAATGCTAAACATTCTTCATGATCAACATGTTCTTTTAAGCACTGCTTGTTTTAGAATTTTATTTTAATTACATTTTAAGATTTGCTGTTAATTGTTAATTTAGTTTTTAAAACTTTGTTATTTAAATTTGTTTCTTACCAATAAAGTCTGTTTTAAATTTTTACCTGATTTGTTGTTTTATTAACGTTTTCTTTCGTGCATTTTGCTCTATTTATAAAACTTTTATTTATCTGTCAAGACTCATGGGCATTACGAGTAGATACTTTTAACACTTCGCTTATTTTAAAGTTAGCTTTTAAATTTTTAAATTTTCACTCTTTCATTAAGACTAATTAACTCTTTTATTTCACTCAACGCTTTTTTCGTCTACACGTCACGGCGTAGCTGATAAGACTGCCGTTGCATCAGTTTTCTATAGTTCAAATTGCCAACTTTAAATAATAAATTTTTCGCTTCGCTATTTCAATTTTAAAGTTTTGTTTTGATTAACAAAGATTAAATCTGTCAGTCTGTCTTTATCTGTATTATAATAGGCAAATAGATTGTTTTTAAATCCACTTTTCCTTTAGTGTAAAGAAAACTAACAATGCAATTTTGAGGAAGTAATTCAACACATCATAGTAAAAAATTAATAATTGGATTTATTCCATTGAAGCACTTTAAGTAATGAAATTGAAAAATTCACTGTCAAAACGAAATTTAACAGTTGAAATAATAAAAATTGGGAGTAAAAACTAAAACATCATTGTTCAGATAAAATTTAATCCAATAATATTTTCAGTCACCAAATAATAAAATTAAGTGCTCTCAAAACTTTTTCAATAATGCTTTCAATTCAATTGTGATTTACAAAAATTCCTGCTTCAACATTCGGCTGGTTTGCGGTAAGTGAGAGTTGTAAATCCACTTTGCAGAGTTGTAAATTCACTTTGCAAATTAAAATGCATATTAGCAAATATTTAAGTTTTAATAACAGTGAAATTACTGGAAAAGTTAAGAACCCTACGGCTTCCCGTTTAGTTAAAAGAAGTTAACAATTATTGCTTATGCGCGTCTCTTCACAGATATCCACATCAAAGAACAAGAAAGTCAATTGTAAGGTAAAACCATTTTTATTTTGTTGTTGTTAACATGTTAGTTAAAATTACGTTGAAGATGTTGAGAACTACAAAATTCATTGTTGGGACCATCATAGAACAAATCTCAAACAATGTTCAAATTAAACGGGTACATTTAAGCAAAACGTGCAATGAGTTTTGCAAAACAATAAAATTGTATTGTGCGTAAAAAGCACAGTTTCGTACTTCATACAGTCTCGAGTTGGTTCATTGCGTATTCATCGAACACGCAAATAATTTATTCTAATTAAGGCTGTTTCCTTTAAGTTCCTTTTAACATTGTGTTTTAATATATTACATTTACAGTAACAAAAACAAACCAAGCAAGGCATGAAAATAAACAAGTTAAATCGAATTAAACTTAAATCTATTTAGGATCTGTCGTTACTTAAAGCAAAATTGGTTAAACATTTAAGCTCCGTAAAATTTTAGAACATTGCTAATTAAATTAAATGGCAGCATTATTATCTTCTAGACAAACTAGTTAAAAATTTAATTTAGTACTTAAAACTTGCTTTAATGTAATGAAAATATTAGTAGTTTGAGAAAACTTCAGAGCAATAATGCAACAGCAGAGTACGTAACTCCAAGGATAATGGAACGACCATTCCGCTCCTGTTTGTTGGGTCAGTAGGTGACACTCTACTACTAAACAGACCAGACAATAGAAAATTTCCAATAATTTTCCACGTTGCTTTAATAAGCAGACTTATTGCAATATTTCATTTGGTATTTGCTTTTTGTTCATATTAGTCAAATTGTTTGGAAATACTTACTTTTACAAAATTAAATTAGAAAATAAATTTTAAGGGTGCAAGCGCTTTCTGTGCGGTAATAAATTTTACCTTCTTTCTTTGTAAGCAAGCAACTTTAAGGTTCAAAAGCTCTCGATATTCGATTGAAGATACGAAAATTTAAGAAGACAGTTTTGATTTAAAATTTGTCATATTTAGTTTCAGCTCCTTGCAATCGTGTTTGTAATTCAAGATATCCTTGAATGCAAACCGAACTTTTATCAAAGCACTCAAGAGCTGTTTAGAACCATTTTTAAGCGTGGTTATGTAAAATTTATTGGTAACAAAATTCTTGTGGTATAACCCAATATTTGAGTTTCAAACTTGATGAGCCAAACTTAGCATAAAGTTTTCTGCGGTAATTCGACAAATATGCACTCGGCTGGAACATGGGTAACTCGATAAACAAAAAATTCATGTAGCAACAGAAAAGCCCAGTTTTTACGATCTATTAATAAAAATGCGAATAGAGCACTTAAAATTCAACTCATAATTAACTTTTTGCCACCGTTGTTTAACGATCCTATTGGGGTGAACCAAAAATTTCCATATAAATATGTCTCATAACCGAAACCCTATTCGTACATAATTTGTAAGATTTTAAAATGATATCTCACTTCATTGTTATGATTTCCGGTATATCTGATCTTGTCATTTCTCCATAGACTCAATAATATAAAGGGAAGGAAATAAAAATTACATTAAGAGGAATATCTTTGCTTTATGAGGCAACAAGTAATTTAAAATTGATGTATGCGTATTGAAATCCCGGTTAAGTTTGATTTAAATAAAATTGCATCTTTTTATTGCTTTTGTACATATATAACTCCGAGATAAATTCATATCATCGCACATTGTGTATGAATAAACAAATACGTTTTTTTGGTATGAAGTTTATTTTATGTGGTCATTACTGAGCCCCCCCTTCTCTCAGTATTGCGTATAATATACGGAACGGTTCGAAAACAAGAATATGAGATGTAGCGGTCTGCAGGACATCTACTTTTGAATGCCTCTATTGACCAATACAGGTGCTTGCCGAGTACAACAGCGGTTTCTAATAATTAAAATACCAAGCTCGTCCGATATTAAACTACAAAAATGGTAACAATTTAAATATATCTACAAGGCGGTAGTCAATCATAAAAGGAGTCATAACAATATATTTAATGTCAATTCTTGCAGTTCTGCTTATGAAATGATATTTTTCTTGAGATATCGTTAGTGAATTAATTGACTTAAAAGTTTGTTGGGCGCCAAGATCACTTCGAACTCTAATGTATTTGATCTGTTTTGATGTTTAGATCAACCACGTGCCGACAATGTCACCTGAATCCGCCCGAATCAACTCAAACTCACCACACTCAGGTTCTATGAATTAACCTACGCACTCGACTTCTCTAAGGATAATGCCATTACGAATAAATGATATTATTATTAATATAATAAACATTATTAATATAAATCTTTAAAATTTTGAAATACAATAAAATGGAATAAAACTTAAACTTATGGTATCTTTATCGTAGTATGAATTGTATCTTCTTTTTTTTGGGTTACCAATCGATATTTCGCTTATGCTAACTATTCTATTTATTTATTACTTTATTATTATAATAACAATTGAAAAACAATCGAAATTTTGCGACTTATAGTTAATAGAAGAAAGTGAACTACGACGAAGAGATGTCAACGTTAAATAGAGATGGTAGCTATACAAAATAATCTAAACGGAGTTTGAATTGTTAAAACAATAAAATTAGTATCACTTGGTACATTTCAGACCCGAACTAAGTCGGCGGACAAGAAGAAAATATCCGGTAGGCCGGATAATTTTTAAATTAATTAGTGAAGACATCATGATGTGTTTTATTATTTTTTACTAATTTCATTCTTTGCTGATTTTTTTTCTTTCTTCAGAGTTCATTTTTCCATCATCGATAGATTTTTACAAACTTTTACTACTTCTGCAAAGTATCAATCAGATCAAGATATAAAATACTAAACTAAGATTCAGCCCAATAATTAACTTAATTTTATATCGACCTGATTAATAACGGTCAAATTCGTCAGATATCTATGAACGATGACGATTGTCCTAATGAACCCCCCCTCTTTGTCGATGTCCATGGACGCAGTGTTGATCTCTCTGGAAGTAATGTATCATATATAAAACACATAAAATATAAAACATCATCATACTTACTGTATTTTACTTTCTTTTTTCCGCGCAAACAAAATTTTCCGATTGAAATGTATTAGAAGCAGTAAAGAAGTGGTTGTTTACGTGTTTTTAAATTTCGGGCTTCAAAAGTTTCATTTTCTCGTTTTAAAAATGTTTAAATATTTTTTAGCCATTTATTACATAACTAGCAGGTCAGGCGGCCTGTAGGCCACCACAACCTTCCAGTGAGCGAATATAGTGGAACTTGATTGATGTGCAATTCGCTTGACTGCTTATAATTTTAAGTTTTATATATTTCCAGAATTCCAATTTTGATGTTTGTAGACATCGCGAAAATAACGTCTTGAAGCGTTGTAAATAGCGGCGTTGGAAAACGCAAACTTTGTGTTTTATATATTAAGATTAACATATTTGACAACATTGCATTTTATCATAATTTAATTTTTTATGGAAATTTTATAGCTTTTTTGGTTCAAATTTTGTAATAAATTTGTTTTTGAAATATGTTTAGGCCTGGGAATAGCGGCGTTCACCTTAGAACTCGTAGCAGAATCATTAGTATAATTTTATTTTATTAGAGCTTTTCGTACCGAAGATTTTGATGGGACGAACATACAAACTTCGGCAAGAATAGATTAACCCTGACTCGAAATACTCCTATAAAAATTGCTTCACCAAACAAAAAAACACAAAAATATAAGGCATTTAAGGTGAAAATGAATTTAGTGAAACTTCTATTAAAAGGGCACAATTCAATTTTTAAAATCACGATTTTCCCATAAAAAACACAACATGTAATATTACGTATTATTTGAATATATTCTATCACCAGTACGTGCGTTGTAGGTGGGTCGACACTCACAACTAACGAGGAGCTACCAGTCGCTCCCTGCTGCTATCTGTCGTATCACCACCCACACTTTTCTAAGTAGGACCGGTCTAAGAGAATATATTTAATTGGTAAAGCGTTTGTTAAATCGGCCGGGAGCGACCGTAGCAGAGAGAATCAAAGCGGAGGCCACGGAAGGTCAATTTTGACTAACGCAACCACGGAAAATTTTGGATTTACCCTAAAAATATACCAATGAGCGGAGTTAAAATTTAAATGTGCCAATAAAATGTTCGCATTACATATTGAATTTTTAATTTTCAAATTTTTAAAACCGCTTTACTTTTAAAAATTGTGAACCGTTTGCAAATTTTAATTATTGTATTTTAAAGTTTGTATTTTGTAGTTAAAACAAACGTTTTATCGATTAAGATATGACGCATTGGGATAAATAAAGCTGGGAAAATTAGCTTGGGATTGGCACAAACATCGCAAAACGATTCTAAGGTCACCGCAAAGCTTTTAAGAGCAGATTTGAAAAACTTCTTTTTAAAGCTTCTTAAAATGCCAAATACAATATATCTTCGTAAATTTTTACTGCGTCAATGAAATTTTTTCATTGAAATGTATTAAAAGCAGTAAATAAAGTTGTATTTTAATATATTCGCTTTTTCAACAGTATATTCCAAAATTCGCTGTCTGTTTTATTATTATGTCGAATTAAAATGCATAAAATTGGGAAAATACGCTTGGAACTGGCGTAAATTTCGTAAAGTGGCTCAAAAGTTGTTGTAAAACCTTAAAATAGTGGATTACAAAAAATGTTTGCTCCATAATTTTTTATATTTTGTGCTATCCGGGCTTGGTACTATCTATAAGCAATAAAAATTTATCATTACAATGAAATATTTTTACTCTATTAATTAATTAAAGTTGATTGTTCTGTAATCAAGTTACAATAATTCTTGTAATTGTTAAACAACTTATCAGCGAAAACGAACGCGTTTAAAATATTTATGATTGCAACAAATTGATGAAATAGATATAAAAGGTTAATTTATTTAGGGCTACTGCAAGAAATACAAGAATTTTTAATTTTAAGTACCTATTGAAGATCAGTTTCGATAGTGTTTTTAATCTGGTTATTCCATATAGCTAACTATACTTTTTACAGTATTATTTGGAACAAATGAAAACGGATTTAAAGCTTATTATTTGAAGCTACAGATTTTGTGTAAATGGAAACATATTTGGTTGAAATGAAAACAAATATGTAACAAAAGAATTAATGCAAATGAAAACAGACTTGAAACAAATTAAAACAGATTTGGTGCAAATTAAACAGATTTTGTGCAAATGAAACCGGATTTGGAGAAAATGAAACAGATTTGGTGCTTATAAAAACAGATTTGGTGCAAATAAAAACAGATTTGGTGCAAATGATAACAAATTTGAAGCAAAAGAATTAATGCAAATAAAAACCGATTTGAAGCAAATTAAAACAGATTTGGTGCAAATGAAAACAGATTTGTAGCAATTGAAACAGATTTGGTGCAAATGAAAACAGATTTGAAGCAAATTAAACAGATTTAGTGCAAATAAAACCGGATTTGAAAAAATTAAACAGATTGGGCCAAATGAAAAAGATTTGGAGCTTATGAAAACAGATTTAAAACAAGTGAAAACAAATTTTGGAACAAAAGAATTAATGCAAATTAAAACAGATTTGAAACAAATTAAAACAGATTTTGTGCTAACGAAACAGATTTGGTGCAATTGAAAACAAATTTGAAGCAAATGAAAATAGATTTGATGCAAATAAAAACAGATTTGGTGGAAATAAAAACAAATTTGAAGCAAATGAAAACAAATTTAGGAAATTTGAATTACATTCGGAACAAAAGGAAAACAGAATTAAAAAACATGAAAACAAATTTGGAACAAACGAAAACAAATTTGGAGCAAATGAAATAGATTTAATGCAAATGAAAACAGATTTGAAGCAAATGAAAACACTTTTAATGCAAATGATATAGATTTAATGCAAATGAAAACAGATTTGGAGCAAATGAAAGCAGATTTGCTGCAAATGAAACAGTTTTGGTGTAAATTAAAACAAAAGTGGTGCAAATAAAAACAGATTTGGGGCAAATAAAAACAAATTTGGAACAAATTAAAACAAATTTGGAGCAAATGAAAACAGAATTAATGCAAATGAAAACAGATTTGGACCAAATTAAAACAGATTGGGTTAAATGAAACAGATTTGGTGCTTATAAAAACAGATTTGGTGCAAATAAAAACAGATTTGGTGCAAATGATAACAAATTTGAAGCAAAAGAATTAATGCAAATAAAAACCGATTTGAAGCAAATTAAAACAGATTTGGTGCAAATGAAAACAGATTTGTAGCAATTGAAACAGATTTGGTGCAAATGAAAACAGATTTGAAGCAAATTAAACAGATTTAGTGCAAATAAAACCGGATTTGAAAAAAATTAAACAGATTGGGCCAAATGAAAAAGATTTGGAGCTTATGCAAACAGATTTAAAACAAGTGAAAACAAATTTTGGAACAAAAGAATTAATGCAAATTAAAACAGATTTGAAACAAATTAAAACAGATTTTGTGCCAACGAAACAGATTTGGTGCAATTGAAAACAAATTTGAAGCAAATGAAAATAGATTTGATGCAAATAAAAACAGATTTGGTGGAAATAAAAACAAATTTGAAGCAAATGAAAACAAATTTAGGAAATTTGAATTACATTCGGAACAAAAGGAAAACAGAATTAAAAACATGAAAACAAATTTGGAACAAACGAAAACAAATTTGGAGCAAATGAAATAGATTTAATGCAAATGAAAACAGATTTGAAGCAAATGAAAACACTTTTAATGCAAATGATATAGATTTAATGCAAATGAAAACAGATTTGGAGCAAATGAAAGCAGATTTGCTGCAAATGAAACAGTTTTGGTGTAAATTAAAACAAAAGTGGTGCAAATAAAAACAGATTTGGGGCAAATAAAAACAAATTTGGAACAAATTAAAACAAATTTGGAGCAAATGAAAACAGAATGCAAATGAAATATATATGGGGCAAATTAAAACAGATTGGCTCAAATGAAATAGATTTGGTGCTTATGAAAACAGATTTGGTGCAAATGAAAACAGATTTGGTGCAAATAAAACCAGGTTTGGAGAAAATTAAACAGATTTGGACAGATTTGGAGCAAATAAAACAGATTTGGAACAAAGGAAACATATTTGATGCAAATAAAAACAGATTTGGTTGAAATAAAAACAAATTTCAAGCAAATGAAAACAAATTTGGAACATTTATAATACATTTGGAACTAAAGAAAAACAGAATTAATAACATAAAAACAAATTTGGAACAAATGAAAACAAATTTGGAGCAAATGAAAGCACATTTGATGCAAATGAAAACACATTTAATGCGAATTAAAACAGATTTGGTGCAAATGAAACAGATTTGGTACAAATGAAACAGATTTGGTGCAAATGAAAACAGCTGTGGTGCAAATGAAACAGATGTGGTGCAAATGAAAAATATTTGGTGTAAATGAAAACAGATTTGCTGTAAATGAAAACAGATTTGGAGCAAGTTAAAACAGATTGGGTCAGATGAAACAGATTTGGTGCAAATGAAAACAAATTTGGAGCAAAAGAATTATTGCAAATAAAAACAAATTTGAAGCAAATTAAAACAGATTTGGTGAAAATGAAACAGATTTGATGCAAATAAAAACAGATTTGGTGCAAATGAAACCGGATTTAGAGAAAATTAAACATATTTGGTGCAAATGAATACGGATTTTTAACAAATAAAAACAAATTTGGAGCAAATGAAAACAGATTTAAAACAAGTGAAAATAAATTTGGAGCAAAAGAAAACAGATTTAATGCATATGAAAACAGATTTGGATCAAATTAAAACAGATTGGATCAAATGAAACAGATTTGGTGCATATAAAAACAGATTTGATGCAAATGAAAACAGATTTGGTGCAAAATGAAAAAAATTTGGAGCAAATGAAAACAGATTTCAAACAAGCGAAAACAAATTTAGAACATTTGAAATACATTTGGTACTAAAGGAAAACAGAATTAAAAACATGAAATCAGTTTTAGAGTAAATGAAAACAGATTTGGAATATAAACTTCTGCAACTTAATTTTTTAAATATATATCAGTAAAATATCGTAATTAATTTTTATATAATTGTTCTAACATACCTCGTGGTATGCTAGAACTAGGAAAACGAAGAATGAAGAGCAACAGCGAAAAGACGCAATTTGTACTGCATTGGAGTAATGCTTCTTTTTTTTAGCAGCATTTGAACACCGACGTAGTTCTTACAGAACGGAGGATTTCAAAGTGTGGTTGCCGCATTTAATTAAAATATGTGCTACTGCAAGAATTCAACATCCCACATTCATTATTGAAAATACCTCTATGCATTCGAATCTTGAGAATGTGCTTACACCAGAAAAAGACATTAAAATATTGCGTTTGGCTCATTACTCCAACCTATTATATTAAATCCTATCAAAGTGCTATGGAGTTCCTTTAAAGTTGCCTGAAAAATTGAATTACTTACGTAATAACAACCAAAAACCAACCATTGCAGAATTTAGAATGAGCATTTTGGAAGACATCTCCGATATTGTATTTCAAGAGATGCCACAGAAACATCAATACGGCAGAAAGATATTGTTGAAATTTCATAAAAATAAAAATAAATATTTAAGTTTTTTCTATAAATTATTTTCGTTTGTAGAAAATTTGTTTTCATTTGAACCAAATCTGTTTTCATTTGTTCCAAATAATACTGTAAAAGGTAAAGTGTAATCTTAAAAGGTATACTGTAAATCAGAGGATTTACGAATAAAATCGTCAAATCATTGGCATACTCAAGAGTCTGCTTGAAAATACGTAAAGCGCTTTTATGCAATGTCTTAAGTGAGAACTCCTTGTTCACTTTTTCTTTACCAACGTTGATGGAAAAATTTGTTTTCTTGACATTACTCTAAGAATACTGTTTACTAATACGAATATTACAATAAAACGCAATATTTCATTGACGAATCCAAGAAGAGGTTATTCGAAGTGGTGAAATTGGATGCTAAAAGTTGAACAAATTAAAATTAAAATCAGTAATTCTGCCCTTCTCAATTTCGTTAGCTCGATTTGCTATCTCTACGTGTGATGTATTATTTCTTAAGAGGAATTCATTAATTACCTAAGCTTTTTTGGAGGGATGGCGGGGGGTCTAAATGTTTTTACGTAAGGTTTTACTGGTTTCCAATTTGGAATTAAACCGTAAAATATTTAAAAAGGTTTTAAACTTCTATACAGTAGAAACTCGATAATGTAAACACAAAAATTCAAAAGCTTACCAAAGCAGAAGATTTCGAGTGAATTAATGAACTAAAAATTGAAGTTATGGTAAACCAAAAATATGACAGTAACCATGGTCTCTGTTTTCTTAACAGAAAAAAGGCGCTCACATGAACCACACTGGATGATTTACAAATATAAATATTTATTATTTTTATATGTTCTGTTAAAAACAATTAATTTTAAACTTGAAAAACTCGGATGTGACCATGCCCCCGACTTTATCATACTTTTATTAAATATTAAAAATAATTATTTATAGATAATAAAAAAGAAGTATATTTTTAATTTCCTAATTCGAATATCTAAATCTAATTAACTCTAAGTCTCAATATACCAAATACCAAATTTGGTTTCTAAATTTCTATTTGTTTTTTAGGTACAGCGCTGACTCAAAATTTGACCACAGACACACAGATTTTTTTGGAAATGGTTTTATTTAACATCATCAAAATCTCAATTTTTTTCTGCACGAAAATAATACTTTTTCATATTACATTATGATAAAGTAAAAAATTCTAATAAATTTTAAATCCTGAGACCAAAGACTGAGGAAGGAAGTTGGCAATTCCAAAAATCGTCCTTACTTATTAATAAATGTTTACGATCATTTTAAGTGCAATTACGGTAAAAATGTGATTGTCGGAATATTGTCATAAAGAAAACCAAATTACTTTTCATCAACCAAGAAGTACCTAATGAACATTCCAAAAATGTTCGATAAAACCCTCAAAATTTCCGAGAGATTAGAAAGTCATTAGGAATAACTGAACCAGAAAGTTCATATAAAGTTTGAGGCTTTTGAATTTAATTTAAATGGTATGTATTGCTTTGAAATTTTCCTTTTTAGTTATCTGGAAGTGCAGGAAATATACAAATAGTTTGTAACTGAAAATGTTTGTCATCGCACATTAGTTTGAAAATTTTGTTGGACGTTTCCTACCTTGTAATTTTCAAAAGCTCAGTGAACAGGAAATAACATGAATGAAGCGTTTCATATAACACGAACGTGTTTGCCTTCATATCAATGCGTCTGAATTCACATTATTCCATACTCGTAAAGCATAAGCTCACAGTGCAAACGATTTGAATAATAAATAGAGCACTGTGCATAATGATAATCCAAAAAGTTTGTTCTGATGCAATTATTAAGACTTCAAACTTCATCCATCCAGCTAACAGTTTTGGAGCATAACTCCACGATATGCGGTGTAAAAATCAATCTCCCTAATATAACGCGGAAATGGTAAACAGCGAATGTTGGTTACGACGTGGAATTGCTTCTCGCATTTGTATTTAATTGACAAAGGGTCATAGGGAAAGAGCACGCAAACAAGAACTTGTGTTCTTGGAAACGAGGACCCTCTTAATAATACACGTCGGTTGGTAGATAGTACAAGAGATGTGCCAGTTGTACTTATCATCACTTGTCACGAACAACGTCGGCGTCTATTAGTCTACGACGCTTGGATGAAACATCGCCGGGATTAATTGAGTAGCTCTATAAGCAGATTTGGCAATCTGAATGGATCCAATCACTGAACATTTTCATAATTTGATTTTCCAAATAAAAATTTATTTTCTTGAATGCACCTTGCTGGCCTCAAATCCCAGTTAAGCTACCACATAAGTAAAAATCTAAAATCGAAAAATGGGAAAAACAATTTTAGATAACGTAGCAGGGGTCACATTTTATCACTTTAATCTAAAACAGTGACCCTGAGCAGATGCGCTCCAGGTAATTGCACGACGACTTCGAACAAAAAGCATCTGAATAATGGAAGAGATCTTTCCAAGTTCATGACTTTGTTAAATATTAATAAGTCAATAGAAGGACGCAATGTCCAGATCCTTCACCGCTAAGACAATTTACATTTTATCGCTTTAAAGTACCATTACACCAAATCTGTGTGATCATGACGATACGATCGACAGAATTGTTTCAATTTAAAAAAAATAAATTTTTATTGGAGATGAATAAATAACGAATGAATTTAAGTTAAAAATACAATTTTAATTGAATGTTTTATTTTGCAAACATGCTTTAGGTTGGCAAGTTATACGAACAATTTCCCGATAAATTTGAACAATATTTCCAATTTCAGCAATATATTTTTGGAATCTTGACACATTTTTAAAGAATGTTGAGTGCTCAATTTCGTATAACAGCAAAATATGAATAAAATGAATTATGATAACAATGACCCACAGCCATAACAATGCTGTCGGTGAAGTTTTGAAAAATGCAGCCGATCAATATCGTTTGTACAAGTCTTGATAGAATCGCTGAATGCAAGCTGGGATAAGAATTATTATCTCATTTTATGAACAAAAGTAGGTGCTGTGTATTATATTGGTGTAAGTCGACTTGTACAATTTTATAACTTCCTTGTAACATACATCACCCTGCAAGTTTTCCAATAAAATTATACCAATCACGTACGGAGTTGCAAGGAAGATTTTTAATGGATAAAGTACTGCATATCTGCAGGAAAGAATCTAATTTTTTACAATAAAATTGTAGCTCAGATTTGTATGCATTAGTCCTCGATAACCCACAACCTCCCGCTAGTTTAGCCAACCTTTTTTTTACGTTGAACTGTAAGAATTTCATTTACATTATTTTAAAGTAACCGATAACAAACTACCAGCAGTGTTTTGAATTCTAACAATCTTATTTGGCTTTTACCGTGCATCCTGTTGCCAACCTAAAAATAAACGCACCAATTAGAAAATTGTAATTTTGTTAGTATGAAGTATCAATTTTGAAAATTTTTCTGATAAGAATAATTGTGATTGATCCTTACAACCTTGGGTAAAGTTATTTATTTATGTGTATTAGCAATGATTGATTGAGTAGAACTAACTGGCTTTTTAACGAGGTAATAAGTATAGATTGTTACAAGCTAAATAATACACTGCTTAATCCTTTATTAATAGTGTTTTTTTATTTATATTCTCGTAATTCCTAATTTACATTATTTACTTCGTCGTACAATGAATGTTGTGCAGGAACGGAAGGCCACGTCATATTCATTGCTAGTTTAGTTTTATGAGGGTTGTTAGCCATCGATTTGGATAAATTTATACTTACGTGTAAAACTGTAGAATATTTTTAAATAATTAAATAACATTAAACTTTTATAGCTATGTACTTGTATGTAACCGTCGAGGAGAGGGGCACCACCAAACCTTTTCTCAAGAAGTTCCAGAGCTAGAATTACTGTGACTAATTCGCCAGATAAAAATTGATAAAAATTAATTACATCAATTTTGACAAAGAAGATATTATTTCTTATAAAAAATTTGGGGTTAGTTTTCAAGTTACGCCGAAATTATAAGTTCAACTTGAGCTTTAATATTTGGACACAGCAATAAAACTACCTACATTTTGGAAATCAATTGGATAAAACTCGATAAACTCGGAGGGTATGAAATACCACTCAGTTACACGTAAATTTTAATAGATACTGCTATGATACAAAAATTCCTTACCAAACTCATACAAGAAAATCTTGTTATCGCACGCTTTATTCTCACTTTTCAGTTGCTCAGAAAATCGCCTACGGTTTAGCATTGCAAAAATACAATAATATATAGTAAATATTGCATTTTCAAGAAGTAAAACTAAATTTTTGAAAATTTTCTACCTTAAAATTTTGAAATCATGAGTACCTCCCAATCGCATCTGTCTCTAAAATTGTGTTTTCTAGTTTGGGCTATTGGAATTACAAGAGACACTAAAATGGACCTCTCAACATGGTAAGTGTAAAGGTTCAACGGTCACAAAAAGGAAGAACGCTAACAGCCGTGTTTTGATGTACCCACTTTTGAATTTTTTAAAAAGAACATGGTGGAAATGCAACCATGTGGCGTCTGAATTCACTTTTATGAATAAGCAAGAGGCAAAAGTTTGACGAAATTAAAACAATAATCTCAAGTATCTCGATTGGTCTTCTCTTCTTCACGTGCCTATCCGTTACCGGATGTCAGCGATTATAAACTTGGCCTAATCGAAGATGAATTTTGACTCGAAAATACACTTTATCCTATAAAAATTGCTTTACCAAACGAAAGATCAAAAAAAAATAAGCTTTTTAAGGTGAGGATGAATTTGGTAGAACTTCTATTAAGACAACAATTCAAATGTGATAAAAAAAATTACAATATTCTTAAAAGAAACACATGCAAATGTATTAATGCGTAATAATATTACATGATATTTGAACACATTCTATCACGTGCGTTGTAGGTGGGTTGACACTCCCAACCGGGGAGGAACTACCAGTCACTCCATGCTATCTGTCGGGTCAACATCTACACTTTGCGAAGTACAACCGGTCTAAGAGAATATTTTTAATTAGTAAAGTGAAGAGGAGGGTACGGAGAGTCAGTTTTGACTAACGCAACCACAGAAAATCTCGGATTCACCCTAAAAGTGTATTATTTCTAAAATTTAAATTTTTTATGCCTTTATAGCATTAATATCTTTCATAATTTGCAAAAAAATAGCAAAAATCGTAATCAGAATTGATTAACTCTTGCCAAATTTTCTAGGGAGTATAAGGTGGTTTCTTGTTGCCTTAGCCCAAAAATCAATATTAACCTTTTTGATCACAGCAGTGTTTCTAACGCGAGCAGAGTTCAAATCACGAATTTAGACTTCTTATGGTCGATTTCTTCACTTATTAGCTTAGAAGTTAGCGAACCTCAGGTTAAATTGACGAAATAACCAATCAGATAATTGATTTATTTATTTTGTTGTCGTCTAATTGGTTATTTCGTCAATTTAACCTAAAGTTCGCCAACTTGAAGATAACTATGAGTGAAGAAATCGAGCATTAGTTGATTCGTGGATGCTTCATACTATTCTGCTGGTGTAATACAAATAAATTGCCACGTTTCAATGCCACAGAAGACGACTGGAAAAAAAGCATTCACCAAGAATTAGAAATAGATGCAATGAAATTAAATGATAATTTTATAAACACAATAAAAGGGCATATAAAACGGAAAAATACAATAACATAATAGTGGTAAATCTAGGATTAACTCAAGGGGGAGGGGTTTGATAAAATTATAATTACAAATTATGCATAAATCATAGATTTATGCATTTTGTATTTCTGTCTTTATTGGATGTCATCTACTCATCAGTAATATTAAATACGTACGTCTTTGCACAACATTTGGCTATACGGTACTGATGACGTCCAATAACACAGAAACATGTCTATCGCTCATCTTTAATTTATATTAAATTTTCAATTAGTTTTATAGCATTAATATAATTGCGTTACCTTGTTAACACAAATTAAAAAATTTTAAAAATGCAAATTGTGACATAAATTAATATTTTATCATTTCTGTGCTTATTCCCCTCCCATACATCCCCCATTGGAAATATATAGCAATTTCGAGCAATTTGCAGGTTTATCATTGGGGCCTAGAGCATAACTTTGGCCTAGTTTTTGATAAATACTTGAATTATTTCTGAAAAGGCATCAAAATGGATGTTGTGATTCATGAGAGAGTCAAAGATTGAATTTCCGATAACTCACAGTTAGCTGATGATCTATTACAGTATAAGTTTCAAACCAAGTTAGCAGATTTTTAAGTGTGACAATTACACACCTGCCGAAATAGGCAAAATTCGATCAATTTTGATTGCGATTTTCTTAATTTTTTTTGCAAAATAATGAAAGATAACTATGCAATAGACGAATAAAAAAAATAAACAAATTTTGTAAAGAAATGCGATTATTTTATTGCCTTTTGTACTTCCCCACGAGAATTAGGAGGTCCTACACAAAACAAAATTATTTTTTTGGAATTTAACTAGTATTTCCGTTGTAATCAAGATGAATGTGTCGGCAAGAGTCGATCTACCCTGATTTCAAGATTTGCTGTCGTTGCTTAGTCAAAGCCAACCCTCCGCACCTTTCGCTCGGGTTCCCTCCGCTCCGGGTGCTCCGGGCCGTATTGACAAACGCTTTATTAACTAAAAATATTCTCCTAAACCGGCCATACTCGGCAAATTGTGGAAGTCGAACCATGGAATCCAAGAAGGTGCAAAATGTGATGTTGACCGAGGAACTGACGAGATCATCGCGTTGTACTAGCCCCGTCTACTACATTTTTAACCTAACCATATTTACAAGTCCCGTCAACAAAAAACCTGCATTGTTACGCAATATTACGCAATAATTTGTTTGCCTGTGTTTCTTATGAGAAAATCGTGACTGTGATTGTGGCCTTAATAGAAACCTACCAAATACATCCTCACTTCAAATACCTTGTGCTCCTTTGTTTGGTAAAGCTATTTTTAAGGAAAAATTGTATTATCGCGCCAGGGTTAGTTGACTCTTCCTCAGAAATGTACAGCTGAAAAAATTATTAAAAATATGAAAAGTTTTTCTTTTAAAAATAAGTCAAATTTGAGTAACTAATTTTAATAGCCAAAATTAGAAAACAAAGTTTTGGTTAAGGGACCAAGAAGTTCCCCCCGCAAAAAGCCATAATATGCAAATTGTAATAGATATATTTGCTAAATTACAGCCTTCGGTATAAGAGACGGGAATAGCGGCAATTGATTCGCCTTGGAGGTGTCTACCGTCCCCAAAGAGGAATCGCTAAGTGAAACCATTGATAACAACTGGAAATGCAAAAATTACAGCAAGAAAAAATTTTGAAACAAAGTTTTGGGCCAGTAAGCGCGATGGAGAGCGTTGCGACAGTGGCCTACAAGATGAAGCGACATCTGCGCGAGATTTTGAAAGATAGCCCCCTCTAGTATCAGCGAAAGCAGAAAGCAGATGTTGTGGGCAAAGATGCTGGTGGATGTCAAAGCTTCTATAGGCGGAACTATACGAAAACACAAGAGCGCTAAAGAGCACTGTGGAAGACATACAAAGCGAGCTGCAATAACGTTTTGAGGAGAAAAGCCACAAACCAGAGCCGTCGGATTCAGCCTGATTACAAAAAGGAGAGCGACGAACTAGTCGACCTGACAGAGTCAGTAGAATGAAAACTGCAGCAAGTTATTATAAGAAGAAGAAGAAGAACAAGGTACGCCGCGCGAAGAGAAAAGTCGACAAAATACTGTCAAATGCGCTGGATCGACTATACACGAAGCTAACGACCACGGAAGGACGCGAGACAGAAGCAAAAAAGCTGCAAGTGATAGAAGCCAAAATTGCTCAGAGGTTTGAGAATGCGATTGGCAGAATGGGGAGTAAACTCGAGGTGACGCTCGAGAGAATCGAAGCTCTGACCTTGGAAAACCTTGAACTAAGAGCGTATGTTGCAGCACAATTGACAAATCGCATGTTGGAGTATGGTAAAATGAACTCCAAGGAAAACATCCCAAGCACAAGAAATGAGCACATTAATTTAGCAAGAAAAGATAGCACCGAGTGTGCACAAGCACGGATTGCCAGTGCAGCAGTGACAACAAGAAGAAGACCTACAACAAAGTCTAACAAGAAACCAATGTAAAATATGAGACCAAGTCAGCCAAGCATGATAAAAAAACTCGCAGAAGTAGCAAGCCCAAGATAACTATAAAGATAAACATCTAGCGCTTCTAATCAAAGCTACGCAGGATAAACTATACAAGACGATCTTGGAAAATCTTAGGGCAACAAGAAAAGGTGCAAGCTGGGAAATGGTATCACATGTAAAGTAAACCAAACGAAGTGACGTACTGATTGAGTTAAACAAGAATAGAAAAGACACTCAGAATGTCAGAGACAGGATAAGGATTGCTACCAGCGCAGAACCCAAAAGCCTGGCAAGAATGACCTACGTCAGAATTAGCACTATCGACGCTATGGCTGACAAAGAAAAATTTTACAAACAGTTTCAGGAGAAATAGAGACCGAAATCCCTACGAGGAACACTGTGGGGCACGCAGTCGGCTATCGTTAAAATGGATGTCGGAAGCGTGGCCCAAGTTGTAGCAAGATTAAAACTGCAAATTGGAATTTCAAACGCCTGTCGCGTACAAGAACTCCATAGATGCATATGGTGCTGAAGCACAACGCACAACTTAAACGAGTACAACAAGGAAGAACAAGAACAAGAAGAAAAAAGTCCGAAAGGGCAGAACACCAAGAGAGGTGATTGTTAAACGGAAGAAATGCCTAGCGATTCCCGACTGTTGCCATTAGGTTTTAGTCATTAGGAATCTGACCCCCCTCATTTGGAGGGCCTGTACAAGGTTTTCTTACTCCCACCGCTCACAAAAGAAACCTTCGTTTATGAGTATATTTTAATCAATAGAGAATTGGAAATTTCAACATATCAGTTTGACCGTTGTTATGGAGACCTGCCCTTTGTCTTCTTTTTTGTATTTTAATGAAAATAATTAATATGTGAAGTGTGGAACATGCCTTAATTAGAATACATTGAACTGTAGTCAAAGTATTTGCTAACGAGACAGGTACATACTCATAAAACGGATGTTTAGAGGCAATCAACCTTGAAAAATGCTGATCACGTTATTTTGAGTTGACGTCAATAAACTTGTGGGTATTTTTGCAAATGTAGTTAGTTGCAAGTTGTAGTTATTAGTCCTAGTTCATTCACAAACAGAAACTATGCCGCTCTTTCACGTAATTTGTTAAGTAATAAATAATTGTTAACACAACTGGCATTTTTATGAAAGAACCACGAATCTTCTGATAGTCAATGGCGATCCGAATATTTTATTAAACAGATCATATTTCACTTTAGGTGCCATGTCATCAGAAGCATTGACGACTTTCATTTCTATGTCTGTGGATTGCGTTCAATGTTTCATCAACTAAATACGCGACCTACTTTTAGGTCGGTAGGTTTAGGTTTTACCTAAATTTTATAAATAGCAACGTCAAACGGTCCTTTGTCGTCTTGTTTGTTTATTTCAATGACTTCTTGACGGTAAGCTGAAACGATATTAGATGAAGAGTGGATGTATATAAGAAGATCGGAGAGGTTAAAGAGGGTCTTTAGAGAGGTCGAGGGACTCGCATAAATTTTACCATTTTAAGCAAAACCTTATAATTTCATGGTCGTGTGGACCCAGTGCAATCTGTTCGACGAGCATTAGTAACTGATGGTATTAAAACTTTTGAGAAGAGAAGGTTGGTGGGTTTGAGGCGTTGTGAGATTCATTGGTTTGATCTGGCTTGTGAATAATGATGACCATGTTTTTCGATTGCTATTATTGGGGGAAGTATCTAAAGTGAAAATAAGATAAGAAAAAAAAGCAATAATGACAACTATTTGAGCAGTGAGAGTTTTATGTAACATCCCCTTGGGATGCAGTTGGGATTTAATAGCTTGGGCTTATTCGGAAAAGTGGGTTTGATGATGGTGAGATCAACGTTTCAATGTATTTTTGGTTAATCCGTTTAGAGATTGGGCTCATGTTTCTGTTAAGTTACTTACAAAAAATATTTATTGGCAAGATCCAAGGATATTGCCAGATAGTATTGTTCTCATCACAGACAAAATCGTAGATATTTCAGAAACTTTAATAAACATTAAAAATCGTTAACCTTAATTTTGGTAGAAACAACCAAACGCAAAAGATTCAGCGTCGAGTGGGTTTGGAGTGGACTGCATTTGGGAGGCCGAGAAAAGTCTTTGAACGGCAACCTTCCAATTTGTCGAAAACGTTCAGTGTATGAACTATGCAGTCTGTCTGTCTTGGGATGAGTTAGAAACACTTACCATTAATAAAGTGATTAGAGATTCAGGGTGGCCTGAAAGCAATGGAAAAGCCCATGTTGGAAGCCATCAGACGAGGTAGGATGTTTTACAAAAAAAAACGCGAAAAGTAGAAATTCTTCAATGATACGTATGACGGGAGATATGAAGGGTACATGGGAAAAATAACAGATGGAAAATAGACAAGGAAGAACTAGAATGAAGGCCAAGCTGAGAAGACTGCAAAAAAATTATTCAAAGGTGCTTTAAAAATCAGTCGGATGAAAGAGTGACAAACAACAAAGTATTGAGAAGAACAAAAGAGAAAAACACTATAAAAGCATATAATTCAATGGAAACGTCAGTTTTGGTTGGTCATTTACCTTTGAAGAAAATACCCAGAAAGAACTTTAAGAAGAAGGAAAACATAAGAAAAACCTTATATATTTAATTTCGAAAGATATCTACACTTTCAAAGAAAAGTGAAACTGAAAACAAAAGCCACGAACTGACGCAGATCTGCGTCCAATCTAAAAGTACAGAGAGAAACCACGGTTGGTTGATTTTATTATTTAGTTTATAATAATCGAAAAAGCATTTTTTCGGTTTAAAAATGATTTATTATGTAGTGAGCCACATGAAAATGTCGGGTGGGTGGCAGATTTCACAAAGCTGGTGTAGAAAGCGTTGAGTGATTTTGCTAATACGACACAACGAATATTGCACTAAATTCCATAACTAAATTGGCAAACAAACAATATCAATTTAATAATTAACAAATTTGATACGAATATATTACGACGTACAACACTAAATAATCAAAACAACCAAGGTAAGGCAATTTATTATACAAAGATATTCTTGTTACTCAAATTGTTAATTAAGAATCTTGATTACTTTAATTGTTTTCATCTTACTTATATTGGTACTATCAGTAATTAAATCAACAGGATTGTTAATTTGACACAGCACACACGGAAAATCAATAACAGAAAACAGCTGCAATACATGTACATTTTAATATTTACTTACTCTAATCAAACTTTAAAGATGGCGATACAATCCTGTACCTACACCACCACAACCTACATAGCTGACAATTTATTATACTTACATTATGACAACCAAAATAATTCAATCAAAAATGACGTGCGCTTAGTATAATAATTCTATTTCCCTTATCAAAAACATTATTTACTCAATTTTCTTGATTTATCGACCGTTCTATCCGAAATTCTTAAAAATATTAAATACTTTAAAATGTATCATCAAAAAGTTAATTGAGTTTGTTCTTTTTTATGTTTATAAATTTTTCAAATTCGGGCGGCTTTAACACTAAGCTTCGCTAAATATGCGGTCATACTAAACAATATTCATGAAGTTGAGTACTTCAAACTTACGACCGCAAAGGATAGCTGGTCTTTGACGAGACTTCTCCCTTGGGCAACCAGTGTTAGTTCCCTTTTCGTCTGTATTTCTCCTTTCACACACAAATATTCGAGACACGTTCATCATTTGGCGTCGGTGTCCTCTTTGACGAAAGCTACATCTTAAAAATGGTTACGCGTCAGCTTGCTGCTACATAACATCAGCAACGAAGATTATCTAACATATTGAATCCTATAATTTGACAAAATAACAACAAAAACGTAATTATAATTCAATACATTTCAAACAGAATGAAAAACTTCGTAGGTAGCACTTGCGCCACAATAAAACTGCGTAATTTAATTTTCAAACTTTTTAAATCAACTGTCAAAGAAAGTTATATAAATGTTTGCATTTAAATCGGTTTTGTGTTTAAATAAAACTTCGAGAAAATTTTATTTTTTTGTTAGAAATTCATGTAACCCTAACAATATGATTTTTTTGAAGTTAAAAAATTGTTTACTTTTAAATTAAAATGTAATCAAACTTTAACTTTTAATTAAAAGTACTCAAAATTTAAAATTAACGTTCAAAATTATGTTCTATAGTATAGGATGGCCTGAATATTTAGACGCGGTCCTTTCAACCCGGCCGTTTTTGTTTATAGCTTATTTTTTAAAAGTCAGTGTGGACACAAACTAAACTACATAATAATAAATATTTCCTGAAAATTTAAAACAGAATGCCACTAATACAGTCAAACCCATAATCTATCATCAGGATTCAAGCAATAATTAGTTGTACTTTTGAGTAAAGTTTACCCCAACGATCGAGTTCTCTACCACTGACTGGATTAACAGCAAACAATTTGGTTCTAATTGAAAATAATATATAAATTAAATTTAGCAAGTTAGTTTTATTTCGTGTGTTCTCGTCTTAAACACGCTGTGTATCGTTAAAATGATTTCTTTTTTAATTTGTCTTCATTTCTCAACTAAATTGGCAAAATTGCCTACAAAGTTTCTAAACTAAGTTAGCTATCTCCAGCATCTGTGTTTAGGAATACACAATGCTTCATTGGCTGATTATGTTTTAGTTAAAATTGGCACAATCCGCATTACTTCGATGACATAATGTGGGTTATTGTAACTTATTTCAACTAATTTAGTTACATTTAATTTGAAGGGTCGGCAGGGTTGATGACACCACGACACGTGCTGGAGTTAGACAGACAAATCCTCCTTGCGTAAAACCGTTCCACGAGGAGGGTGCATAAAAATTCAGCGAGGAAAACGTGAAAAGAATGACTGATGGAATGACATTATGCAGCTATTGGACCATTGCATTTTTTACGCGTTTTATTTCCATCTTAACTTTCTCTAATAAATTGCACGGTTGTGCTGAAAAGTCAGAACATATTTTTTGTCGCTCACTTAGCTTATTCTTAAGATTAGTTAAAAATGGCTCGTTTTTCTTGTTTTATGACACTTTTTTGTTTGCTTTGGCAATAAATTTGGTTATAAACGTCGTCTGGTCAATGAAGATAGTAAAGAAAGTTGGATAACAAAACGCCACGATGGATTAAAGGATCAAAGCAATGATATGACAAATCGAAAGTTAAGACGCATCATTTGTTGAAGCTGTCAGAAAATAAAAATTATTTTCCGATGGTATTATAAATTTTCCGTTCTAATGTAACGTTTTTCTTTTAATGCTGACGTTTATTGCATAAAAACAGTAAAATAGTTTGGAGCGACATTTTTCAGCGAGTCCCATTTAATAAAACATTTATGGTGGGTAGGTGACACGAAGAGTATGAAGGAAGCAGCGGTAATTTTGTGTAGGTAATATAACTCGGACTCTCCGGGTTTATACGCAACTAATGAAGGGGCGAAGTTGAGAAATTTTATATATCTCTTTTTTCGTCTTTATTTCGATCAAATTTTGTTCGCCGACATCTCGAGGGGAATGAACTGTAAGAGAAAATGAAGTTAACAGAAATGCACTAGAAATGGACGTTCAACTAAATAAAACAGATTCGAATAGCCGTTGTGATGGAGTCTTCAAATAAAAGATAAAGGAAAGTGCTGTTTTCATTCAAATTTAATACAATTTCATTATTTTAGACCACTGACTGAAGGGAGAGCTTTGTTGTTCTTGATATAGTACGCCGAAAGAGACTTCAAAAAATAGGGTTAACGCAAAGCTCGATTGCAAATTTTATTCAGTATTTCTCAATTTCATTCTATTCAATGCACCTGGTTGAATAATTAAGAAGTCCAATAAATTCTGATGAAAATTGATTTTCTGTATCGAAAAGGTTTCCTGTTGCATTCTTGTAAACCTCTTTACAGATGTATTACCAAATGACATGTACATACCTACTTATCGACTGAGTGTATTTATTTCACACTTCCCCTGTACATTGAAATTTATTTATGTTGGTAGCATTGACATTTTTATTGGCCGATGATTTGATTTGGAATATAAAGTACCTGGTTTTCAATAAATCAATTTCTTTCGTTGAAAAGTTTGCAGATATTGGTTTCGATTGAGTCATTGTGCTCTTGTTATCTACGAAAAATCACATAAAAGTAATTGTTGAACAGTTAACACCCCAATTTATTATTTGAATGCTTAATAAAACTAAATAATGTAAATTACATAAAAATAATAATTTCTATGGGTTTCTCAGCTATGCTCTGTCCAACTGCTTTCTTTGAATGATGATCATTTTGAAAAAAAAATCATTTCATTATCCGTTTTGAATCAATCAATCGAATCAAGTAATAAAAATAAAAACCGACTGCAAATAAAGATGCTGCTTACAAAATATATCCAACCTGTTGACCGAGGAGAGTCTTAGGGTAAAAAAAGGTTCGTAAACCAACTTAGTTTGAATTACCCGTTGGCGCTTTACCGAAAATCTTGGTATCTTTTTTTGTAATTAATTTTTCACTAAATTGAAGGCATCTTTTGCTTGTTTTTCGCCATTTTTGTCTTGCGAAAAAGGAGAACATCTTAAGAAAAAAATTACATGCAGCCCTATTGGTTGGTAGAGTGCGGTTTCATCATCTGGCAATGACCCGCATCTAAATAGCTCCGGGAACGGGCAAAACCGCCGAACCCAGCAAAAAAAATCGAAAAAACACAGTGTTCCTCCAGGTCAACCGTAACCATGCTCCACATCACCTTAGGACGCGCATTGATTAGCGAGCCACCTTGTAAAATGGATAACTGTTGAACCCAGACTACCGACGGGAAAGCAGCTATTTTCACCATGGCGGTCCTGAATTAGGAAGAAAGCAGTGCTTCGTGTGAATAGAAACACCACATCTGATAGATTTTGTTACTTTTCACCCAACGCTGTCTTGGAGGACTACAAGGATCACATATGTAATTTAAAAGACAACTGGAAAACTCAAGTCAAGCCAATAGTCGTCGGAGGCGACTTTAACGCTAAGGCAATAGAATGGAGGGTTTTCTATTACTGGTGTCAGGGGCTCTGAAGGTGTTTGCCATATGCAATATTGGCGATAGTCCAGCTTTCAAAAGGCGCGAGTTCACTTCCATATTGGACATCACGATGGTCTCCCCATAGCTGATAAAAGAGATAACCAAATGGAATGTACTGGAGGAGGAATCGGTTAGTGATCACCGTTACATCTCCTACAAGACTGGATTACTCTCCAGGATTGACTGCCCGACGGATTGAGCATGGCATAAATTGGATAAGCCCAAACTACAAATACGTCTTCGGGGATCAGACCTATTAAGAGAGATTAGAGACCATGGGCTGGGAGAGTTTCTTAGAAGACTATGTGACGCCGTGATGCCGAATTCCGCTTCAAGAAAAGAACTTTATTGGTGGACGGAAAAGATCGCCCTAGCAACAAGGCGCTGCAGAAGCGCAAGAAGAACTTATCTGAGACTTTGTAGAACCCATTCTATGATGAACCGACGGACAGTTCGGCTTTCGAAAAGCAAATCTACTGTCAACGCGTTTGGTAGATTAAAACAGCAAAGGAGGGTACTTGGAAGACCAGACGGTTTGTGGTCTTGGTCACATTGGATATCAAAAATACATT
This sequence comes from Lycocerus yunnanus, assembly GCA_036346125.1. Lineage (NCBI taxonomy): Eukaryota > Metazoa > Arthropoda > Insecta > Coleoptera > Cantharidae > Lycocerus > Lycocerus yunnanus. The sequence goes on from JARFIX010000135.1 coordinate 220,198, forward strand.
CAACTCCGCGAGGTGGGAGCTAATGATGTCCAAACTGGAAAAGAGAGATGTACCACCGTACATCGTCAACGTATTGGCGAGTTACTTCTACAGAGCCAGTTGATGATCGAGGAGAAGCTCTTCCAGCACACCTTGCCCGTATTCAGCAGAGTTTCGCAGGGTTCGGTGGTCGGCCACCTCCTGTGAAACATGATGTATGACGGCGTTCTCGGGCTCCCCATACCACCGGGGGTAAGCATCACTGGTTTTGCAGCTATCTCTACTTGTTTAAAAGATCAGGTACCCCAACTGTTACTACAACGATCCAGAACACACCATCTTTCACTGCACAAAGTGGACTGACATTAGAAGCATCGCCCAAACGCAGTTGGGGACAGACTTCGGTCCAAACAACATAGTAGATCTGATGCTAGGTAGCGAGAATAATTGGATAACCGTTAAACAAAGATGATGGTGGAAATTTTGTCCTCCAAAGCCCATGACAAACGGGATTACCAAGAAAAGCAAAGACTCAAAAGAGCGGAAGCACAATTGGAGGCAGAAGAGTGTCCGGAAAAAATGCACTAGCGATTCCCGGCTCCTCCAAAGTGTGGGGTTTTAGTCGGTAAAATTTGACACTACCACCAAACAACATTGGGTGGTATCTTTTGAAGATTTCCACACACTCAACGCACGCAAAAAATATCTTCTTCCTGTTGGAACTTGGTTCCGAAAGAGCATTACCGTTAGTGTCACGTAAGTTTTTGATTCTTTGTCTTTCGGACATTTGTTCTCGGTGTTATCTTTGACATTGCCTGCTGAAGCTTGTTGATGTCGAAAAGGGAAATCTCTTCTTCTGGTATAAGACTTGGGAAGTTGTTGTAGAGTAGTAGTAACTTCGACTTTTGTTTTGAAATTTTTTTGCTGCGATTTTATATGCCATTTCTCAAGTGCCATTTGGTGCTTCTGCAATTAACTTCTTCTAGCACTTTATTTGACTTTCGTTGATGGCTATACGGATATTTTTCTTCTAATTTCGATCTGACCTCTTCAGTTTGTTGAGATTGACCACTTTTTTTGATGTACTTCTTGCCGCCTTACTCTTCCTTCTTAAAGCATCGATCTCTGCTATTCATTAGTAAATGCCCTTCTTCTGGTAAATATCGATGGCATACTAGGAACTCACTCATTGCGTCGCTGTTTATGTTATTGTCCAAGAAATGATCGTTTAACGCACAGTTTCTTCTTCATTAAAATCTACCGCGACCACTTTTGAGTTGTCCGGTATGTTTGGGATTCTACTTTCTTTTATTATGGTGGTATACTCTAGATTTTTTTCCATAGCCATCTATTTGGAAACTTTTGCCGAGAGCGCGGAAGTGGAAAATATTAGGTTTAATATGAACCTTGAAGCTCCACTCTTAAATATCGAGGCATTCCCGATCAAATTGAGCTTTGCCATCTACTTTTCGACTGTGTCATCTTTGTTGTCAAAATGAGAAGATCATTTTACAATTAAATTTTCTCTAGCATCTAGCAGTTCTTCAAATTTCAAAAATTTTAATTTGGTGTGTATTATCTTCTGGCCACAATCAATGAACGACGATTTTATTAGATCGGTGCTCTACCAATGGAGTCTTGTATCCAGGTTTCATTATGTTTTGACCCTGACAGGGTGAGATCCGCACAACAAAATGTATTTGGACAAGCCTAAAGCGTTTTTTTTACCAACTCTCATCCACTTCCTGATAGGTTCAAGTTCAGCACTTTGGGGGGTTGCACAGTGAGCACATTGTTCAATTTTGCATTCATAACTTGTGTCACTGCTTTTCTAATTTGCTTTGACTACCCTCGCCTTCCACCAGTACATCACCATTTCGTGTGTGCGAATTTTGATGATGGATGATCATAAATTTACCTCCCATAATCCTAAATTTAGCTTTTCCAGGGTCGACGTTGTTGACACTTTCAGTATGACTTCAGTTAGCAGATATGTGCCACTTTTGGATTTGACTCCTTTTTAGTGGCGATTTCAGTTGGTGATAATGCAATTTGTTTACTTGTGGAAAGTCTTTTGGGGCCGGTTATTTATCCTTGCATCTGATTCTGCAAATTGTTCCTTGTTTTTCAACCCACATCTCTTTTCTTGCTTGCAGTAGTTTTTCTAAGCTATTATTTCCATCAGGCTTTGCTGTCGGAATATGCATGTCCCTTGTTCTTTGGTGTAGCCTTATCTTGATGTAGCTTTTCTTTGGTTGTAAGATTAAAATTTGATCCTATGGCAAATTTAAAGTTACAGAAACATTTCGAGACGGCAAAGGGGAGGTCGTGTTAGAGAAGAGCAAGACTTTAAGTTCCAATTAAGAAAAAGTGATATTGTTATTTTTTCCTTGTCGAATTTTTGAGATTATGGAACGGTCGTTTATGGTGAATTTACAGAAGTCAATTGGATTGATAGTGACGGCTGTAAATCAACGCTGCAAAATTAAAATCACCACGTTATTTTGTACATTGAATCAAAGTTGGATCGTACGGGTCAATTTTTTTGAATACATAGATTATGTCTTCTTTAAAAAGGAGTTTTTATCTCCTTATGTGTTTAAAATCCAGAAGCACATCACCCATTTTGTTTTGGTACAAACTTTTGGCTAAAACACAATTTTTGATCAGCTACCATAGACACGCCGCTTTATTTCTTTTTGGGTTTATTTGTTCAATTGACAGTGGCGGAGAACCAATTAAAACATTTTGTGTGTCTATTTTTTATTAATTTTAATTGATTATAAATTAAATTTATTTTAAAGTATATTATGATTTTTCTACCTAATCTAAGCGTTACATGTTTGCCTGATATTCAGGGCCGTATTTGGCTTTCTTTTTGTGAAAATTTGTTCTTCTTTCTGCACTATTAGAACTCATTTAATTTCTAAAACTTTATGCAGTTTATAAAGTTTCTGTATCACCAATGCTTTCCTGCCGTTGATGGTTTTCCATGTCCCAATTATGTTTACCATATTTTGTCAATACCGTGGAATATTATTTTGTTACTCTTCAAGGATGTAAAAGTTTCCACAGTTTGTTGCACGACATGCACTTATACAAAAGCGTGCCGGTTCTCGTAACGTTTACAGGCTAGTACCTTTCAGATGAAAGAGACCGAATTACATATACCTTAAAGCAGCTGTTTAAAACATAATAATGCACAGAATCACATTCAAGTGGATCGATATCAAAATTAAAAAAATTATTTCATAACATGGAATTGCACGACCACCTGGAAACTGTTTAAACGTCAGCGTCGATACATTATAATATATTGAACATTTAAACCCGAGTGAACTCTGAAATGAGATCTCTCAATCTATCAAAATTCAAAACTTTGATCACGCTGTTAAATTGAATGTTAACCCACGTTACTTCAAAATTACATGTGACGTCGAACTCATAAACAAACCAAAATTTGAATTTTAAATAATTTAATATTAACATTTAAAGTGAAATTCGAAAATTTAAGCTATTTACGTCTACCTGCTCATCTCGGGATGATTCATTAAAGAAAAGTAAACAAATCGCGTTCAATATTGATTATTTGTAGTTGTAAGCAGCAAATTTGTTTATCGAAAGTTGTAAATTTTTGTTTTCCATTAGTCGAATGATTTTTCTACCAGATGTAAGTTCTTTAGGTTTTTGTACTTTATAACAGCTTGATCTTCCTAGAAGTATTTTATATTATCCTTATTTTCTTTTACTACTGCCAGGGTGGTTTTTACTGTCGGATTTAGAAGTAATTGCTTCTTCCAAATTTAAGACTTTCTAATAACTTATGCCAGTTTTAATGCCAATTTAGTGAACTTATATTTAAAAAAAAATTTATAACTTTTGATTTTTCACATATTTGCACGTGGGAGCTACAGGAAAGGTAGTATTTTTGTTTAATATTTACGTATGTATGTACTTTGTAATTAAAAAAGCTGAAATTTACGTATTAATTGGTATTTTTCGATAGCCGTAACAGTTTATTAAATTTTTAGCATTTTCTGTTGTGGGAAAAAATGTTTTCATTGTCCGAATTATTTTTCACGCAATAACGTAAAAATGTACATGTAACAAAAATTTTAGCTTGAGGGGCCACCTCCACGAGGTATAAAATCACATTGTTGGTTAATACTAAGAGGTGCATTTTGAAATATCTAAATTTTTTATTAATTCTCCATCATCGAAAACGCGGTATCCACAACCACTTACATCGAGAGCTTTACTTTTGACGGCTTTTGTAAAATACCATCGTTGAGATGTTCTCTTTAATCTTTAATGCGGAGAGCATAGAAAGGCAAGACGACGGCGGGCGCTGAATTATAAATGACCAAACATTTTAGATAACAAGGAAACTTATGAAGACGTATAATATTTTGTGTTCGTTTGATGGTATTAAAGACCTTTTCGAAAGAATAACATTTAGCAGTTTCAATTATGTTTTTTGTCCCAATCGCTGTAATTTAGAAAAGATAATATTGAAGTACTCCCTTAAATTGCAATAAAGTATAGATCCGGCGATAAGCAAGTGGGAATACAAATTTTATGGATGATTGAACTTTAAATTTGAAACTTAGAAATACGTTTCTTTAAATTTATTCTCCCATCAAGCTCTTTCAAATAACGTTGCATAAATATTTATATTAGTTATCTCCCTCTGAATATCTAGGGTGTGAAAATATCATCTAGGGATATTTTAAAATAGAGATTTATTTCTTATTATGCATGTGAATGCAAATATTTGCATAAATGTAGTCAGATTTTACACGACACAAGTTTTGCTGCACTTTATTAAACATTTTTTGTTGCAAAAAATATGTTTTATTTTTGCTGCAATCTCATTTTGCACCACTCTATACAGTCGAAATCAAAGTTTGGTTCTTAAATATTTATTTCTTTTACTGTTTTTTCAAAGCAGTAATGTTTCAAATTGTATCTAGAGATCTTCTGAGAATGTCGCAGAGATTAGTTAGACGTATAAGGCTTTGTTTACGTTGGATTTACATTTTCAGTTGCATTCCTTCTGGAGTAATCCAAATTTTAATTTGTTGCTTTTTATAAACTCAAGCTATAACAAATTTTCCCCTTTGTTTTAAGCACTTGGTGGTTCAGAAGAAAATTGTTAAACAAGAGGTGGGTCTTCTTATTCTATAAAAGTACGTTCAAAACCGGCTCTTGCATTGGCTAGACTCTGACGAGGGCTGAGAGTTAATTCAGGCAAACTAGAGGAACGAATAATAAAACAAAAGAATTAACAGTTTTAATTTATTCTGTCTAAAACAAGAAACGGTAGGCAATATAAAACAACACAAAACGGTTAAAGTTAAAGTGAACCCAGGTTGAAGACCTGAAGTCTACAAGTTCAAACAATCATCGTCGTTTCTCATTAAACAGTTGATACAAAAACGAATGTTACACTACCTACATAATTTCGTTAGAGAATAGCAAGCATTGTACGTCCTTAAAGTTTTACAACTCACCCAGCTCCGCACAGAAAAATTGTTCTCATCTCGTCAAAATATCCTTCGTCATCGTGATACTTCTAACTTCGGTATGTTCCTGGTTCAATGTTAACGAGTCCCGGCTTTGCATAAGTGTAAAATTTCTAAAATAAAGAATGCACAAAACAACATAACAAATAATCGTTAATATAGAGCAATTTGTTATTATTCGTGGAGCTTCAAACATAAAGTAGGTGACAGTTAAGATACTCGAATTTGGAATTTGACAATTTTGAAAGCGCATTATGAAAGATGAGGGTCTAATTAGCAGATAAAAATTAAAATTTGCAGTCGGTCTACAAATTTTGGAAAAAACGACTTTAAAAATTAATTTGAAATACAATTTTCTCATTGGTTCTTTAGAAACTGTAATAAGGAACACGCATAAATAAAAATTTAGTTAAAACAATATTTTACGATTAATCTAATACATTAAATGTCACATCAGTAAAAATAACTTCTATTTATTGTATTTTGTAATAAATAATCGATTTTAAAATTCAATAATAATTTAAAATAAATCATGTGACCATAAACGCATCGCCATTGGTTTGACGTCAAACGGCTCTATAATGCGCTGACATTTCGAACAATACAATACTTATAACTTGTTTTCTTGTTGGTTTCCATAATAAAACAGCTTTTAACACTAACAAACTTCAACTTTCAAGCACAAAACTGCACAAAACAACTAGCCGCGTTTTAAGTTACTAAGGTTACTAAGCCGTGTGACGTCACTAGTAAATAGCGACTTGCGCGGTTGTTTCCTTCAATTCAAATTGATAGATTTTTAAGTATTTTTAAAATATTATCGGAACGAAAATAAATAAAATAAATAGTATTAATCAGTATCTTTAGATATTTTTGATCTAACTACGCTATAAAAAATTTATGCATCTTCCCAATTCTGCTCATCGAAAATTAAAATAAGCTTTTTGCGTTAAATTGTTGGTTCCTGTAACAGTGAAGCCTTCGGCTTCACTACAGCTTTAAAAATATTTCAGGACCCGACAGAATTCAAAATGTTAGGGTCAACTATTAAAAAGTAATATAAAATATATCAGAACCAAAAGTAACCTAGAAAATTAAAACTAAAAAAATAAATTTAATATACCTTAAATAAAAACAATTAATTTAAATTATATTAAAATTAAATTATTAGTCAAAAAAAAACATTTAAATTTTAATAATTTTTTCTATTTTCATTTGTTTTTATTCATTTTCTTTTTTTCGGGTTTGTTAATTTCAATTATTAATCTTTACATTATTAAAAAATTATTTTTTTTGGCGAAGTTTTATTATAAAAAATTTATGTTTCAGTTTAATTTTTTTAAAAATTTCATTTTTAAAAAAAAATTTGCCCGAAATTGTAAGTTTAAAATTTTTATCAAAGCACTTTTTTGTTTAAACTTTTATTAGAAGAGGATAACAATTTAAGAATAATTTTTTGAACTTAAAATTTTATTTTTAATAATCAATAAACAAGAAATTTGAATAATTTAATTTCCATTAAATAATTTTCAGAAAGTTTAAAAATTTTTTAAAATTAATTATTTCGAAATTTATTTAATTTTTTAAAATTTTTTTAATTTCATTAATAATTGGACTAATATTTATTTCTTTTATGTTTTAAAGCTAATTTTCAAATTATCTGAGATCGAGATTATTAGACGTATAAAGCTTTGTTTACTTGATTTACATTTTAGTGCATTCCTCTGAGTAATCCAAATTTTAAGGCAAAACTGTTAAAAATTCTGAAATTGGGTCAAGAAAATAAACAAATGTCTCTTATCAAAAGATCAACTATGAGAAGCTGATTATTAGGAAACTGAACAAAACAAGATCGTTTTATTTATTCTTTGTTATATTAGGCAGGTTGTTAATTCAAAAATCATCTCGTTTCATTAAACATTGAACAAAACATTAACTCCACTATTTGTTAAGATAGCAAGATTGTACTCCTGTTCAACAGCTCCGACAGAAATTGTTCTCATCTCGCAAATATCCTTCGTCACGTGATATAATCGGTATGTTCTGATGTAAGAGTCGGCTTAAAGTAAAATTTCTAAATAAAAATGCACAAACACATTCAATGAGATCGATATAAAATATTAGACAAATTATTTCATTATTACATGGACTTGCAGAACGAAGTTAAAGTAGCGTCGATACATATAATATATTGAAATTTAACCGTGAACTTTGACAATTGAAAGTCGCAATCTATCAAAATTCAAAATTTGATACGCTGGTTAAATTGAATGATAACACGTTACTTAAAATTCTGACGTCGAACTCATAAACAAACAAATTTAAATTTGAAATAATTTAATATTAACATTTAAAGTGAAATTTGAAAATTTAAGCTATTTACGTCAACCCGCTCATCTCGGGATGATTCATTAAAGAAAAGTAAACAAATCGCGTTCAATATTGATTATTTGTAGTTGTAAGCAGCAAATTTGTTTATCGAAAGTTGTAAATTTTTGTTTTCCATTAGTCGAATGATTTTTCTACCAGATGTAAGTTCTTTAGGTTTTGTACTTTATAACAGCTTGATCTTCCTAGAAGTATTTTATATTATCCTTATTTTCTTTTACTACTGCCAGGGTGGTTTTACTGTCGGATTTAGAAGTAATTGCTTCTTCCAAATTTAAGACTTTCTAATAACTTATGCCAGTTTTAATGCCAATTTAGTGAACTTATATTCAAAAAAAATTTATAACTTTTGATTTTTCACATATTTGCACATGGGAGCTACAGGAAAGGTAGTATTTTTGTTTAATATTTACGTATGTATGTACTTTGTAATTAAAAAAGCTGAAATTTACGTATTAATTGGTATTTTTCGATAGCCGTAACGGTTTATTAAATTTTTAGCATTTTCTGTTGTGGGAAAAAATGTTTTCATTGTCCGAATTATTTTTCACGCAATAACGTAAAAATGTACATGTAACAAAAATTTTAGCTTGAGGGGCCACCTCCACGAGGTATAAAATCACATTGTTGGTTAATACTAAGAGGTGCATTTTGAAATATCTAAATTTTTTATTAATTCTCCATCATCGAAAACGCGGTATCCACAACCACTTACATCGAGAGCTTTACTTTTTGACGGCTTTTGTAAAAATACCATCGTTGAGATGTTCTCTTTAATCTTTAATGCGGAGAGCATAGAAAGGCAAGACGACGGCGGCGCGCTGAATTATAAATGACCAAACATTTTAGATAACAAGAAAACTTATGAAGACGTATAATATTTTGTGTTCGTTTGATGGTATTAAAGACCTTTTCGAAAGAATAACATTTAGCCGTTTCAATTATGTTTTTTGTCCCAATCGCTGTAATTTAGAAAAGATAATATTGAAGTACTCCCTTAAATTGCAATAAAGTATAGATCCGGCGATAAGCAAGTGGGAATACAAATTTTATGGATGATTGAACTTTAAATTTGAAACTTAGAAATACGTTTCTTTAAATTTATTCTCCCATCAAGCTCTTTCAAATAACGTTGCATAAATATTTATATTAGTTATCTCCCTCTGAATATCTAGGGTGTGAAAATATCATCTAGGGATATTTTAAAATAGAGATTTATTTCTTATTATGCATGTGAATGCAAATATTTGCATAAATGTAGTCAGATTTTACACGACACAAGTTTTGCTGCACTTTATTAAACTTTTTTTGTTGCAAAAAATATGTTTTAATTTTACTGCAATCTCATTTTGCACCACTCTATACAGTCGAAATCAAAGTTTGGTACTTAAATATTTATTTCTTTTCCTGTTTTTTCAAAGCAGTAATGTTTCAAATTGTATCTAGAGATCGCAGAGATTAGTTAGACGTATAAAGCTTTGTTTACGTTGGATTTACATATTCAGTTGCATTCCTTCTGGAGTAATCCAAATTTTAAAGGCAAAAGAAAAATAAACGCGTTTAAAATATGGTGCTTGAATATTAGAGAAAAATACGAAATATGAAGATACATAATTTCAAATCAAAATTAAATCAAGCAACACAGGACAAACTTGTACTTAGAAGACTGAAGGCCTCAGCAGTTGAATTTTTTGTTAGCGAGACTGAACTTAACACCACCAAGCTGGTCTTTTATTATTACTTATGTTTTGTTTTTTTTAATTTAGGTAGAGTATAAGTTGTTGTAAATATATTTAAAATATATTCATTCTTTTCTGTTATCTTGTCGTATTAATTACTTAATTGTAAACCAACCTAGAAACCATTGCATGGCCCACGCCCGGTTTAGCTCTCCAACCGCTAGCCGAAGAAATTGTACTTTTTCAGCTTGTTTCAACAGCTACCGGTAATAGAAGAGCAGGTGCTGAATGAGACTGCTCAGTCCTCTGCATTTACGATGGAGTCCTCAGACTACGCATTTTCCACGAGTAAAGATTATTGAATTTTTGTCGTCGTATTAATGTAAATCTGACGAAAGTGGTGCAAAAGACGGTCCTGGACCTTAAAGTACGATAATCTGCTAAGTTTGGAAAAATCATCTCAATGAATTTTTATTACACCTTTTTCTTACTTACATAGAAGATTTATTTAAAACACTTGCACAAATTATTTTTGCAATACCCCGGTACTACTCATCGGAAGCACAATTGAATTTTTACTTTGACTTTTCTTAAAAAAGATAACATTAGCCATTTTTTCTTTATACCCTCAACATCGTGCAAAAAATTCTGCATATTACAAATTTGAAAAGTTTGTATTTCGACAATTACATTTCAATGGACATATTCCCCCTAGGCCCCTTCCATTCGTAAAATAAACGGCTTTCGTATCATTTAACAATTTAAAACCTCATTTTTAATAAATTTCCAATGATCAAAATTTTATTATTGGATTAATTCCGACTGGGGGTTTATAATGACAAAATTTTAGAAAATGAAGCAATAATTGGATGTCAGCAACACGTTTCGTACTTAAATCGGTTAATTGAATGACAGAAGGGCATAATGTTAATTAATTAATCAGTAATTTTTTTTCCGAAGCAGTAAAAATGTGGTTTTTGCTGAAAACAGTTGAAAATTGCTTTTGTTTTATCTATTAATTCTAATTACCGTCCCGGCGAGGTGATCATTACGTTGAAAATGTTACTTGTTTCCCGAGGAAATAATTATGCAATTAAATTTGACTTTTTTGTGTGTGAAAACAACAATTATGGTTTTCAAAAACTCATACTCATTCTGAGGGAATTTTTAGCTAACTATAACATGCTGGTTATGTCAAAATTTTCGGATATAGTTAGTTCCGTTATGGTAGCAGCAGGGGTTGTTTTAACGATTCCGGTTCGGACGAGCGATACGAACAAGCTGATTAGGCCACAGGGGCTCACTAAATTTATCAACCCCACTGTTTCGCAAGCAATCACACGTCAACTATTTAATGCTATACAAAATATGAAAATTGCTTTACGATAAGGACCTTCCAAGTTAGGAAATAAATCAAACTTTTGGATATCGGTATTAACAGAATCTGATTCGATTAGTCCATAATCGTGTAGTAACCGTCACCAAATTACTTCCCTTAGATAATTAGAAAACTTTGTGATTGTTGATTATCATCGTGACGCCTACGGCATCCAGACTTTATTACTTCGAACTTATAAATTCCTTCCTGAGCTGATGACAAGTAATTAAACCATAGCGCTTATTTTTAACAACCTCAAAAATTTTTAAATTGCTCAGCACCGACCAATAAATTACAGCTTTGTGTAACAACACAAAATGTTAAATCAAACTAATTAGAACTGGAAAACAAAACTGTAAACTTAAATTGGTGGGGCTTGCTATGTAGCAAATAATTAAATGCAGATAACAAGTGACAAGCGCTTAATCATCAAGAAATTCTCATTATTATCCTGGGAAGACTGGAAGCATCGGAAAAAAGTGCGTACATTCAACCCCTGCACTTAAGTTCTCCAACACGGAATCTAATTATTTTCGTATTACAGTAAGTAGGCTCAAGGGTGAAGTCTTACAAGATATTCAAATTTTTGAATGAAAACAAAACTGCAAATTCAATCACGCGTTAGGGCTTCCCATTCAAATCTTAGTTTATATAATTAAATTGGAATAATAGAATTGAATTAAATTAAGGAAGAAATTTTGAGGTAATTGAGAGTCTAAATGCCTTCATGCCTACTGTGTCTCACGTGCAATAATAAGAATCTCTACTCTTTCACTTCTTCTGTTTGCCGAACACTTCAAGCCACTCAAGACCAGCAATCGATAGTCTATCGTATCGTGCACTTCCTAACAAAACGCAGAAACAATGCTCCTGAGAGAGTTATGTTCTTCCAGAAATTGACAACTTGAGCTTCCATATTCCCTTAGTTGTTTAGTACTACACTTATCATACGAGGTACTTGGTATTCAATCCTCGATTTAAAGGGACGCTTATCCTGTTTGACAGCTGATTACTGTTCTGTTTGGATTGTATCATCTAGAGGTATCCCCAAAAATTGTGTGTAAAGTGGAAATCGTTCCCATCTGTTCGCTTGTGCGTTTCGGTAAAGCCACGTATTACCACATCTCAACTTCCAATTAAATTTTTAAGCACAATTGATGAGTTGTCAAAAACGATTCTCCTTTTATTTTCTAAACAAAAGCATGATTCTTGCAGACGATTGACTCGAACAGTGTTCCTTTTGTGCATTTCTGCAAATTTTTAATTTTAAGTCTTTGTGAAACTGACCACCGAGAAAGAGATAGAAACAAGAGGACCACAAATAACTACGGAAAACTTTTGTCTATTAGCCGCAGGAACGGGGAAAATCCGAAACACCTGTAGTTTACTTTGCTCCTGCAGAGCCAAGTTGGAAAGTTTTAAACAATAACTTTGTTGTTTCAGTTTGTAACAAGTGAAATGCACTTCAGTTACATATGTTTTAAATTTATTAACATAATTTTATTCTTTAAACTTTTGTTTCAAGTTGTACTATTTTGCACTACTCTGTATGCTAAAATTTTAAGATTTCATGGTTTTTTAGCCGCTTTATGGGATGTTATTGCCTCGGATGTTACGACTTTGACGTACAAGTTGAAAACTAAGTCCTTGGATGACAGAAGAGCATTTAGAGACATTAAATGTATTAAAACATAAAAGATTTTTACTGGGTGGAGATTGTATTGTCGTTTCAAGCTATGTTTGATTATAATAAAACAGATCTGAAAGCAATGTACTCAAAAAGGTTTATTTCTAGCAATAAGATGACTTGTCACCATCAACTATCTGCAGAGCAAAATCCCCATCAGTAAAATCGATCTAAATCAGAGATCACTTCTACTTTAAAATCCTGACCTCATCACACCTTTTTTCGTCTGTTTCGCAAAATGTCGATAAATTTTTTTTGTTAATACTTTTCAAGTTAACTGGCTCATGGATTTAATTAATCAGCTGATTATGAACATAGTTTATAAAAAGCCACTTGCGCTTCAAAGCTGTAGATCGAAAACTGCAAAGCTAATCATCGGCAATCGTAGAACTTTAGTAATTTTTGCTACATTTGGTAACTAAATGTACATTTTTGTAAAATTTTGCTAGAATTTTCTTTGACGTTCCGTACGAAAATTGAGAAACTTGAGAAGTTAGCAATTACGAAGAAACAAAAGGGTAAAAAGACGAATATAAGAAAACAGCCAGCGTCTGGTTACTAATTCAGTTATAATTAGTAGGCAATATTGTGGCTCTTAATTTATCTTTTAAGTTGGTAACAAGCATGTGTTGGTTTGAAATTACATCTCACTAAAATTTATGATAGTGCTTAGAAAATTTGGTGAAATTTATTGTTATCTACCCCTACCATTAATTATAAAAACTTGGGCTACTAAATGAAAATAAAAAAATTTAAACCGCCAGATAAGAAAACACAATTTTTAATAAAAAACCATTTTTATTTTGCGATGTTATCCTTTTTATTTTTACTTTTTAATCTTTTTTTTGTCAATAATTTAGCAACAAATTTTTCGCCCTTAATTAAAATTCACGTCAAAAAATATTTAATTAAAAAATATTTTAATACTTTTGGAAAATGCTACCTCTAATCCGCGTTTTCAATAACACCCAAAGCGCAAAAATGAAAAGATATTAAAAATTTCCCCTTTCAATTTATTTAAGACAACTGTAGCTTTTTCCAATATTTCATAAAAACCTTCGAATATTGATCAATAACAACGCCAATCAAAAAGGACGCAAAAGGGGTGAAAAGTTGTATCACTTTACCGATGAAAGACTTCTCAATTCTTATTAAGTCTAGGGATGTATGTGATGACACAATATGCGACTCACGGACGTGATCAAACAAAAGGAAGGAAAACGCTCGTACAATGGATATCCCAGTGTTCAATCTCAACGTTGCTCTAACGGTGAGGGTGAAACTGAGTTTCAGCAAACTTTATGTTAGGTTATTAGATAGTTTCCAAATATAACAACTTACTTAGATTTTCCCAAATTGTTTTGCTGCTAAATTAACCAGAAATCCTATAAAATGTAATCAACATGATCCTTTTTAAAAATAAAATTAGTTGGGAACACATATCACCCCTTAAAGGTTATATTGTCTGGTTAAATATGCCGTATGAACTTGATGTGGGTAGGTTAAGAACCCACAGTTTACACATAAACGACCAACTTGCATCGTGATATAAATCCGGTAAATGTTATCGTAGTTTCTGTAAATCAAGAGCGGACTGCTCATGTGGAAAATCTCAAATGGGAGCTCTTATTAAGATTTTCTTTCCCGGAACGCGAAATTTTGATTCCAAATCAATTATTGGGTTCTAATTTTTATTTTTAAAGCAAATAATTTTTAATGACGAATAAAAAACATGTTTCGAATCGAAATTCGCCTGCGGTACTTCTATAGATCACACTTTTCCTCCAACTTTAATTTTAGTAAATTTTAAGAAAGATATTAGCACAAAAATTGCAAGAATATAGAAAAAAATCCGAAGCACGGCGAAGGTCATAAGAAAGTTAGATTCTTATTAAATTTCGAGTAAAGTGAGTTCAACTCCAACCACGGCAATACCTACTCCTCATCAATAATTAGTGGATGAAAGTAAGAGGACGTGTTAAGGGGGTGTGGTCAGTAGAAGGGCAAAGAAACATCTGGGACACTTTTGAACAAAACTTTTTGATTTTCTTGCAAATTGATTTTGACAACACTAATACTTTCATTTTCTTAGTCCAACTCTGTCTAAACTTAATTTGACATCATTGCATTATAATAATGCCATTTCACCACCATGTTTTTGTACAAATAATATTATTTATTGCATAAATTTTAATTTAGTTTTGTCAGAGATTTACTTTAAAAGTTTTGAAAAGATATTATTAATGCGTTTTCGTTCTTGAAATAATATACTTTGTCTTTCTCGTGGCTTTAATCTTGGGTTTGGATATTGCAATTTTAATTTGCCAAATTTAAGTTTTTCCCTTATTGTACGTAGTCTAATTATTATTGTACTATAATTGAATTTGTGTAAAGATGAAATTAATAAAATGGACAAGAACCAATTAGTTCGCTCTTGTTGTAAATTCAAATTATTTATCCTGGTCCGGTGGTTCCCCATTCGTGAGCACACAGACGAGTGCGTCTTTTCATATAATTTTTAATGATTATAATTCTCCAAAACTATCCTGCTGGGAAATTCGCCCTTTAGTGCGCTAATTCGATTTTTAATATGTTTAAGTTGCCTTTTTTAGGATCGAGAATAATGAAAACACTCGAAATTGAATTAATAACCGTCAAAAAGCTTTTGAAATTTAATTTATTTGTGTTGTGGATACTTTCACTCAATTTTCCAACTTATACTTATTAATACTTTAAAGCACTTAGTAAAATTTGACTCGCCAAATAAAATTATAAGATCGAAACGTGCTCCTCGCCTAGCGAAAGTTTCTAAATAATTAAAAAATTTAAAATAAATTTTCGTCGATGTGTAAGTTATTGCGTAGATATTGATTTTCATTAGAATCATGAATGTAAACCAAGTTATTCTTGTTAATGTAATCTAATTTATATGGTTGTCACTTGACATTCACGAAACGTACCGTTAATCTTATTTTCCGAAGAAAATTCAAATAATTTTCTACAATTGCTGCTCTTCAATTATTCAAAACTTGCGAGTCTCTCAAGTTTTGAGGCTTCAATTCTAAATTATTTGTTAGCGGAAAATTCATGTCACACCCAAATCAGAATGAAAAAAGACGTTTTTGTTTACAATTACAAATTTTTAGTTTGTTAACTGCAGTGGTTATATAATCACATCAGAAAGATTTTTTTGCAGAACGAAGGGACTGGATTTTCAACAAAGCAACCTGCCTGGCTGTTACTTGGTACAGTAATCTGGATTAGGAAGCTTTTTCATTTTTGTATATTACGACGAACTTTTAGTATCGAATTTTTCAATTTAATATTGCGCGTGCATTTCGAGAGCATACTCGAGAAATTTTAAGGATTCCAAATTTAACTTTATTGTTTTTGAGCTTCTTCTTTATTTTAAGTGCTCTGTCAGTTTTAAATATTACATAATTTATATCGTCCTATTGAGAGAATTATTATAATTTTAGGTTCTGATGTTTCAAATTCTTAAATTTTCGTAAAAGTCATAGCCCGGTCACATAAAATGGAATTTTCTGTCGATTTAATTCAATTTGTAACGACATATATAATTCTTTAAAATAAAAAGCGGCATAAAAGAAGCAGAGTACGTTAAAACCCAAAGGATACGCTTGTGCATGAAGTAGAAAAATGTAAGCTCAAGAGAAGTAAACTTCATGAAATATCTACGAGCAATGTAATATTTGCTTACTTTTTGTTACTTTCTTTATAAAACTAGAAAAAATTATGCTTTAAGAATTTTGAAATATGGTTTTTATTTCGCAATCTCGTTTTTGAATGTTATTTCCAATCCTGTAAATGGAGGTACACAATACGACGGAGTTAGAGACCCTATTTTTAGATTTGCAAATAACACAAATTGTAAGTTATGCAAGGATATGAATGTTACAGAAGTTATACTTAACAAAGCTCATTAATGAATGATCATACATCGGTCGGCAAAATTTACAAAATTTGTTTTTGAGTAGATTACTTTTCGTTCTTCTAAGAGAAATGTTTGAACATTGGAATTCAAGTCTTCATCTTGGGGTCTCATTTTATTTGCATTTAATGTTTATTGTCTCCACGATGTCATATTCTCGAATGTATAATACAATATTAAAAAACTACAGTTGAGTCCCGAAAGAGTGAATACCGTAGAGCGTATACAGTAGGTATATTAGTGATTACAGGAAATAATAAAATTTTAACATTGAGTGCATATGGGACTCCGATGCATATAATGAACAACGTTAACCCCGATAAGTTCTGAAGAAGATTACATAAAAAGCAATTTTTATATGTTCAGGGTTCTCACTACACTGGAAAACCTGGGAAGGTGTAGAAATTTAAAGTGGTGCAAATTATTTTGTGTAGCAGTCGGGGAACTTTTGATTTTTAAGCTAAAGTCGGGGAAATTAACACTTTGGGTAAGAAAATATTCTTTAAAATATTACAAAATAAATAATAAATCTGTTTTAAAGCAATTATTATAAAAATTACGTTTTTAAATTTGTATTAAACTGTTTTTTTAAATTACAAAATGTTAAGATGTAATATTTCGTTAAGTTAATCCATATTTAATTTTTAAAATTTCCAACTGTTGAAAAATCAGGAAAATTACCAATTTTATTTATAGAAAACCTGGAAAGTAAGAGAATTTCTTTTGGAAAGTTTGTTGGGAATTCTGATTATTTGTTTTTGGTTTAATACTTCAATCGTTTTAGGTTCAGCTACGTAAGTACTTTGTTTAAAAATGCAACCATTTTTCAATAATTCAGCTGCTTGGTGTAATAAATTCAGCTGATTTGTTCAACAATTTTATTTATTTTAACAATCATTATCCTTGATTAAAAATTCAACTGCTTCTATAATAATTTTATATATTTTATTGTTTTACTATTTTATGCTATTTTTTGTTTATACTATTTTACTGTTTTTTCGACAATTCAACAGTTTTATGCAAAGAAGCTACTAATAAAATATTAAAAATCTGACTTTTAAAAATAATTCAGCTGTTTTGCTTAATAAATTAAGCAGTCGGTTGAATAATTCAGCTACTTGGTTCAAATAATTCAATTATCCTTGATTCAACAATTTAATTGTGTTTCTTTAACAATTCAACAGGATCTTCAATAATTCAACTGTTTTTTCCACAATTCAACTGTTTTATGCAAAGAAGCTACTAACAAAATATGAATAATGTGACTGTTTTTTTTTAAATAAATCAGCTGCCGGATAATAAATTCCGCTGTTTTGTTCGGTAATTCAACTGATAACAATATTAAAAATCTGACTATTTTTAAAATAATTAAACTGTTAGTTAAATAATTTAGCTGTTTGGTTCAACAATTCAATCGCTTTTGTTTAAAATTTAATTGTTTTTGAATTCATTATTTCAATATTATCTTTGATTCAACAATTAAATTGTTTCTTTAACAATTCAACAGGATCTTCAATAATTCAACTGTTTTTTTCACAATTCAACTGTTTTATGCAAAGAAGCTACAAATAACTCAGCTGCCGAATAATAAATTCAGTTTTTTTGTTCAGTACTCGTAATTCAACTGATTGCTTGTTCGACAATTTAATTATTTTTAGATTAATAATTCAATTGTGTCTTTCTTCAACAATCGCTATCCTTTATTCAAAAATTTAAATATTTTATGCAAAAAAGTTACTAATAAATATTAAAAATCTGACTGTTTTTCAAAATACTTCAGCTGTTTTACTTAATAAGTTAAGCTGTTGATTGAATAATTCTGCTGTTTGGTTCAACAATTCAATTGCTTTTGTTTAAAATTTAATTGTTTTTGAATTCATTAATTCAATGTTATCTTTAATTCAACAATTTAATTGTTTCTTTAACAATTCAACAGGATCTTCAATAATTCAACTGTTTTTTTCACAATTCAACTGTTTTATGCAAAGAAGCTACAAATAACTCTGCTGCCGAATAATAAATTCAGTTTTTTGTTCAGTACTCGTAATTCAACTGATTGCTTGTTCGACAATTTAATTATTTTTAGATTAATAATTCAATTGTGTCTTTCTTCAACAATCGCTATCCTTTATTCAAAAATTTAACTGTTTTATGTAAAGAAACTACTAACAAAATATTAAAATTTGACTGTTTTCAAAATACTTTAGCTGTTTTGCTTAATAAATTAAGCTGTTGATTGAATAATACTGCTGTTAAGTTGAAATAATACAATTGGTTGTTCAACAATTAAATTGTTTTTTTTTTAATTTAATTGTTTCTAATTCAATAATTCAACAATTTAACTGTTTTATGCAAAGAAACTACTAACAAAATATTAAAAAACTGACTGTTTTCAAAATAAATCAGCTGTTTTGCTTAATAAGTTAAGCTATTGGTTGAATAATTCAGCTGTTGGGTTTAAATAATTCAATTGGTTGTTCAACACTTCAATTACTTTTGTAATTCAGTTGCTTTGATTCAATAATTCAATTATCTTTGATTTAACAATTTAAGTTTTTATTAACAATTCAACAGGTTCTTTAATACTTCAAATGTTTTTTTGACAGTTTTATGCGAAGAAACTGCTGACCAAATATTATGAATAATGTGGCTATTTTTTTTAACTAAATTAGCTGTTGAATAATAAATTCAGCTGTTTTGATCAATTATTCAACTTATTGTTTGTTCGATAATTTAATTATATGTATTTTAATAGTTCAATAGAGTTTTTAACAATTACTATTCTTCATTCAATAATTCAACTGTTTTTTTAAATAATAATTTAATATTATGTTTTAACCATTAAACCATTTTTCAACAATTTGGGTTGATTAATTTTGTTGTTTGGTTCAAATAATTGAATTGGTTGTTCAGCAATTCAATTAATTTTGTTTATAATACAACTGTTTTTGAGTTTATAATTAAATTGTTTTTGATTCAATAATTTAATTATTCTTGATTCAACAATACAATTATTCTTGTTTCAACAATTCAATTGTTTCTTTAACAATTCAACAGGATAATTACTAATTCAACTGTTTTTTTACAATTTAACTGTTTTATGTAAAGAATCTAATAACAAAATAATAATAATAGACTGTTTCTTTTTTGTAAATAAATTTTTTTTAACTATTAAACTGTTTTTCAACAATTTAACTGTTTCATGCAAAGAAGCTACCTCCTAATAAAATATTAAAAATCTGAGTGTTTTTCAAAATAAGTCAGCTGTTTTGCTTAATAAATTAAGCTGTTAGTGAAATAATTCAACTGTTTGGTTCAAATGATTTAATTTCCTGTTTAACAATTGAATTATTTTGTTTAAAATTCAATTGTTTTTTCATTCATAATTCAATTGCTTTTGATTCAATAATTCAATTATTCTGGATTCAACGATTCAATTGTTTCTTTAATAATTCAACAGGATCTTTAATAATTTGACTGTTTTTTAGACAATTTAACTGTTTTATGCGATAAGAAAATATTAATAAGTGATTGTTTCTTTTTTTTTAATTAATCAGCTGCCTTGCTTAATAAATTCAACTGTTTTCTTCTACAATTCAACTAGTTAGTTTTACAATTTAATTATTTTTGGATTAATAGTTTAATTGTTTTTTTAACAAACTATCCTTGGTATAAAAATTTAACTGTTTTTAAATAATGTTATATATTTTTAACTATTAGATAAGGAAGCAATTTTTGAAGAAAAAACTATTAATAAAATATTAAAAATCTGAGTGTTTTTAAAACAATTCAAAATAATAATAAATTAAGCTGTTAGTTGAATAATTCAGTTGTTTGGTTCAAATAATTCAATAATTCTTGATTCAGCAATTCAATTCAACAATTGAATTTAACTATTCAACAGAATTTTTCGTAATTCAACTGTTTTTTTAATAATTCAACTGTTTTGAGCAAGAAAGTTCCTACTTTATTCAAAAATGCAACTGTTTCGTTAATTCAACTGTTTCGTTCAATAGCTCTGCTGTTATGTTCAATAATTAAAGTAATTTGTTTACAATTCAACTATTTTTGGTGTAAATAGAATAGATTCGTATTGGATTTTTGTTTTGTTTTGAACCAAGTTCTGAAATATTAGGGATAATTATCAATGTTAATTAGGTTTGCAACTCGATTGTACCTTTAAATGATAATTACAATGGTCTGCTATCTTAAATTTAACAAGCAATAAATTCTTAAACGAAAACATAGATTTAGACACTGGGTGAGGGGTCTGGTGGAGGCACACTCAAATAATAAAAGAGAATTTGCTAACTTATGGCCTTCAGTAATAAGAAATCAATATATGAACTTTTTAAAACAACATAATATTCAAAATGCGACCGTGGTTCTGTGGGATACCCGGGGCGGGGGGTATATAACAATCCAGAAGCGTATCATACAGCTTCTTCATAATCAGTAATTAATTAATGTCTGCCTTCTGATTATAATAGAATTTTGTTAAATTAAATTATTAAATAATTAATTTTTGAAAATTGTTTCTAGGTTACAAGGTTACGTTGTCGCCTCGAGCTCCACGTTGGAAACTATATGCTTTATCAACTCAACGTTCATCGCTTCCCAAGTTAACGCTGCAACTTGACTTGCAATGGAACTTCAACAAAAGAGAATTTTGTTACGTTAGTTGTAGTTTTTAACTTTTGCAACTGTGGATTTCTTAAGAGCGAGTCTTTTTTGGTTATATCTCAATAATTTTCAAGAAAAGAATTGCGTGGAATTGTTTTGAAGACTGTTATCATGATTGACCGTACGAATGAAATTGGAAAACGCAACAATTTCGCAAGTTGTTAATTTTATTAAAAATCAAATATTAATTATTAAGTCCTCAAATGTTGAGGAATCCTTACTAAATGTCAGTTACTTTAAATGCATTATGGTTTTCCGGTTATTGTTATTGAACAAGTAACAATTGTTACAGTTATTGAAAAAGCTAATTACTTAATTAAATAAATTGTAATTATTTAATGAATTAATTAATTAAAAGTGTTTTTTAATTTGGAATCAAACGTTGAATCTTGGATCAAATTTGGGTGGTTCGGAAATAATTAAACTTGGATGTGCAAGACTTTAGTTGTTTTTGCCAGAGTTAACATTTAAAATCGGGATGATAAAAATGAGAAAAAATCAAACTTAGTCCGCGAAATAATTTTTGCTTAAACTTCTTCGGGTATATTTTGACGTTAATGTTTCTTGTTTTTCTTTATTATTTCGTAAAATCATAAATTTTTATATAAACACATGTAATAGCAACCGCACCCGTTTGTTTAATAAATTGTTGCCTCGATTTCGTTTTCAAGACGTTAAGAATGAAGTTTAATTTTTTAAATTATAAATAACTTTTTTTAAATATTGCAATTTATCAGAGGAATATATACAATCGTGATAATGCGAATAGCGTTACTTGTTGAATTGACATTTTGCATAATACAAGCAAGGCCTGTGCCTATCGTTTGTGTAACAGATGATCTAACATAGGAAATATGAATAAAATAAGAGGCGTCAGGCAAACTTTTGCAAGAACTGTACGAGAAACGCAAAATGTCAAATTCAGGTTATAGACGATAACAACAGATACAACAAGAAGTAAATGTAACTGAAAACTATAGCGTCAAAGTTATGAAACAGTGAATTTTTAAATTTACTTATTAATAATTAAATAACATTTGACCGAAAAGCATAGGCGCACTAAACTCAGTAGCGTAGTCAAATGAAAACTATTATTAATTAATTCCAATTAAGTGAATTTAAAAGTTGTAACTAATTAAGCCGAACTGCATTAGGTTGTTACAAACAGTAATCTACTTTAGTGGAAGATAACACAAAAAAACCACCCCATGATTAAGCTCTTAAAACAATCATCTCAACTATAGCATAACTGAAATTGGAAACTAATCGATGTTGACACAATATTGATTTAAATCTTGCCAGTGTTATTTTTTTTAAAACAAGTTTTAATACTAAATCTTGAAATTGATGGCTTGCAAACGTGACCTCGTGTAAAGTATTTTTCTTTGAATTAGAAATGGAATTTCAGAGATTTTTTTGCATTTTCCAGATGTTGACGATTTTCAGTGCTGATCGATCCTTCTTGCGAAATTTGGTTTAAATTTTTTGTTTAATTACTGCCAAATAGTCGTCTATTGATAATATATGTAATATTATACTAAATCTTACTTAATTGGATTGAATATAATATTCCTAATTAAATTGAAGCTTCTAATCCCCAATGATTTTAATGTACACAAATCATGTACGTATTGGATCGCTCATGAATTGAATGCGCCATGGTTTAACGTATTTGAACAGTAAATTATCGCAAATTAATACAATATTAGCATATAGGTTGATTTCACACACATTTAGTGAGCTTGGATGTGTGTATAACATATCTGACGATTGACTATTGAAGCGAAATTATGTCAAGCACATAAATTCCATTATACACACAGCAGAAATTTTCATCTCTAACGGCAACTTCCACCTAAAATAAAGAACCAAGCTAAAGCCCCATCTTATGGCATCATAAAGTATTTTACAACAACTTATTTCCCTCTTCGATGATATTGTAACTAGAAAAGTTTTCAAGTTCCGATGTAGACATGCTGCACCCTCACAAGGTTCTTACAAAACTTGTATCAACTTTTCAAAATGCGACTTTATAATATCAGGAAGAATACGAACATTCTGAATTGATTTATTAGATGAAATTCAATTTCGTGTCGAATTATTTATGAATATCATAGCGAAAATTGTAAAATCTGCAAATGTCAAATTGCAATTTAAATATAAAGTGGCTCTTTATTACCAGTATTTTATTTAACCCAAAGATTTGCTTAACATTTTTATTTATGAAAATTTATGTAAAAATATAAAGGAACAAAAACTACAACAGCGACGACGGTTTATTTGCTTTCTTATACTCCTATTCGGTAATTTAATATAAACAGTTTTACAAAATATCGCAAATAATACAAAAATTACAGTTCGTGTATATAGTACTTCCGCCGACTTTGATCTTTGCTTTCTCATCGTTTTGTGTACAAACAGCTCATGGATCATCTATTCTGTGTAATCAAAGCCGTACAGCTTTGAAAATCCCAACTCGGGAAGATCAGACTTTTCACGTTTATCCAGAAAATTTAATTGTTTTCACGAAACTTTTTGAAATTAACCATAATTCATAAAGCAATTGGAATAATCCATTCGTGCTGGAAGTAATGAAGTTAACAGGCTACGTAGAACTACCATCGATTCAAATATTAAAGTTAACGATCCCTGACCTACTTTAATGTCAGTCACAAAGATCAGAAGTTACTTTGTGTTTATCTTTAAAGTAAAATTAATGCAGTCAAGTTTCCATAGACGACATTTATTTGCTATGCTGAGGTTCTTCCATGATATCTGCTGACAAAGGTGGTGTCGTATGTACCAATGTGTGATGGACGTAATTGCTCTTTAATTTGGAGAGATCCTCGTAATTGCTCAGATGGAGGCTAAAAATTAATTTCCAACAACATAACACCGTTTTTGAAAGATTGTCCTTTTCCGATATAAGCAAAAAATAGTAGGAAGAAGGTTGAAAAGTCCACAGACTTTGTTGAAACACAGACTTTGTACTATTTAAAAAGTTCCTTATTTTTTTTATCTGATGAAACAAAAACACAATTTTATCTTGAATATCTCGAAAAACATTTTTCATTTTATCAGCTTTTGCAATTTAATTTATTACTGAACAGCAACAGTTTTGGATTACGTTTAATTTAAAAAAACTTCTTAGATTGTCAACATAAGATTCTTGTTATCGTAGACATATCAAGAAATTTAATTATTTGAAAAGTCGATATTCGAGCGAGAACAATACCAATATACATAGTTTCCCGTCGTACATTATTCGCAACAGCGAACCGGATTGGAATATTAAATACGATTTCTCAGCTTTTCCAAAAATTCGAGAAAATGTGTTGCAGTATTAATTATAATAAATAGGCAAGATTACTACTAAATACTTTCTAACGGCAAAACTAATTTTTTCAACCACGGAATCGTTGGAATAAAAGAAACGAAATTTTTCAAAAAGAATTTTATTGTTTAGTTTTGGGGCTAATTAGTCTTTCTGGGAACGGTCAAGAAACCCGAATTCTGATTTTCATAATTTTTGAAGTGAATTATAAAAGAGGACATCGTTCTCTATACATTAAAAAAATAAAATTTGCAGTCGGTCCACAAATTTTGGAAACAAGCGACGTTAAAAATTCAAAATCAGTTGTAGTTGCGTTAATCAAAACTAACTTTCCGCAGCCTCCGCTCCGCTGCGCTTCGGCCCCTACAGGCCGTTTTGAAAAATTCTTTAATCATTGAAAATATCCCCTAGACCGGTCCTACTCGAAAAATTGGGGATGTTAACCCGACAGATAGCACCTGAAGATAGAAGTTGAATTTTATAATTTTATGGCTCAACAAAATAAAGCACCCGGCCATCAAAGCATAAGGGATTTTGAACCAATGTGATACCTACTCTTCTTTTGTTCAACAATCATTATCCTTAATTCCAAAAATTTAACATTTTTTTTAAATTTAACATATTTTTAAACTACTAGATTATTTTCTCAACAATGCAACTGTCTTATACAAAGAAGCTACTAACAAAATCTTAAATATGTGACTGTTCTTTATAATAATTCAGTTGCTTTGCTTAAGAGGGCCTAGTAGAATACGCATGATACTATTGTGCACTCACTTCCACTTGTGGCGTAAGATAGGCGAATTAGCCTTTGACGATGGCGAAGTTTTTTCCTAAACTATAACGAATTTTTCAATTTTTTTTTATTTTTTAAAATCTACATAGTTACCCGTTTGCGGTAAAGAAAATTCAAGCTGTTTCGTTGAATAGTTTAAAATATATAGCGAAATAGAAATCACCATTATTATTGCAATGAATTTGTACCTTATGTTATATTTATTTTCACAATCATTTTACAATAAATGTTTATGAAAATTGTTTACAGTGTACAGTTCATCATTATCTACTAAATCCAAAAGAAAAAAGTATCAAATTTTGTTTAGTTTTAAAAAAATCTTCGCCATCAGTAATAAAATAAAATATCATTTATTTTAATGAAATTTTCAGTTAGCCAAGTCGCAAAATAGTTGGTAAAACTTTGACTATTGTGACAGAGATGGCCCAATTTGGAATTTGTTTAGATGACATTTCAAATTTTTAATCAAATATACTATATTTTTCAATAAATTGCAATTTTGCATTAACAAAATAATTGCTATTTACCTCAAGCTAGTACTGACATAATAATAATTATATTATTTTATATTATTAATAATATATTAGATTAATGTGATATATTAGAATATCACATTATTTCTATTACTCAAGAGAGGGCTACATAAAATATAATTTGTAATGCCTGAGAATATGCAACTATCTAAACAAAGTGAAAGGCAAATAGATTTCGATTTGCTGTCTCTACTAGGGTCACCTTAATAAATTCAACTGTTCAACTGTTTCGTTTAATAATTTAAGTTGTTAGGTGAATAATTCAGCAACAATTCAATTATTTTTGCTTAAAATTTAATTGGTTTTGGATTCTTAATTCAATTGTTTTTGATTCAATAATTCAAATATTCTTGATTCAACAATTCAATTGTTTTAATCAAAAAAGCTTGTTTAAAAATATTAAACATGTAACTGTTTTTAAAATAATTCAGCTGGTTTGCTTAATAAATTCAAGTATTTTGTTTAATAAATTAAGCTGTTACTTGAATAATTCAGCTGTTTGATTCAAATAATTCAACTGATTGTTCGACAATTTAATTATTTTTGTTTATAATTCAATTGTTTTTGAATTCATAATTCATTTAGTTTTTCAACAATTTAATTATTTTTTTAACAGTTCAACTGTTTTATGCAAATAAACTGTACTAACAAAATAATAAACATGTGCCTTTTTAAAATAATTCAGCTGTTTTGTTCAATAATTCAACTGTTTTGTTCTACAATTTAA
Organism: Lycocerus yunnanus; assembly: GCA_036346125.1. Taxonomy (NCBI): domain Eukaryota; kingdom Metazoa; phylum Arthropoda; class Insecta; order Coleoptera; family Cantharidae; genus Lycocerus; species Lycocerus yunnanus. The sequence goes on from JARFIX010000135.1 coordinate 246,859, forward strand.
TAATTTTTTGGTTAATGGCTAAATTGTTTGTTTTCAACAACCATTATCCTTGATTCAAAATGTCAACTGTTTCTTTAACAATTTAATTAATTTTTGCATTACTATATTGTCTAAAATTCAACTGAATTATGCAAAAAAGCTAGTAATAAAATATTAAAAAGGTGACTTTTTTTTAAATAATTTAGCTGTTTTCCTTAATAAATTCAGGTGCTTCGTTTAATAAATTAAGCTCTTAGTTGAATAATTTAGTTGTTTGATTCCAAGAATTCAATTGGTTGTTTAACAATTCAATTATTTTTGCTTAAAATGTTACTGTTTTTGGATTCTAAATTCAATTGCTTTTAAGTATATAATTCAATTATTCTTGATTCAACAATTTTATTGTTTCTATAACATCTCAACAGGATCTTCAATAATTCGATTGACTTTTAAGTAATTCAACTGTTTTATGCAAAGAAACTACTTGTAAAATATTAAAAATGTCACTGCTTTTTTAAAATAATTCAGCTGCTTGGCTTAATGAATTCTGCTATTTGATTCAGATAATTCAATTTCTTGGTCAACAATTCAATTATCTTTGATTAACAATTCAATTGTTCCTTTAACAGTTCAACAGGATCTTAATAATTCGACTATTATTTCAACAATTCAACTGTTTTATGCAAAGAAGCTACTAATAAAATATTAAAACTGTAACTGTTTTTTAAAATAGTTTAGCTGTTTTGCTTAACAATTTCAGTTCTTTTGTTTAAAAAATTACGAGTAAGTTGTTTAGTTGAATTATTAAGCTCTTTGGTTTAAATTATTCGATTGGTTGTTCAACAATTCAATTATTTTTATTTAAAATTGTATTGCTTTTGAATTCATAATTTAATTGTTTCTGATTCAATAATTGAGTTATCCTTAATTTCAACATTTCAATTGTTTCTTTAACAATTCAACTTGATCTTTAATAATTCAACTGTTTTTTTCACAATTCAACTGTTTTATGCAAAGAAGCTACAAATAAATCTGCTGCCGAATAATAAATTCAGTTGTTTTGTTCAGTACTCGTAATTCAACTGATTGCTTGTTCGACAATTTAATTATTTTTAGATTAATAATTCAATTGTGTCTTTCTTCAACAATCGCTATCCTTTATTCAAAAATTTAAATATTTTATGCAAAAAAGTTACTAATAAAATATTAAAAAGCTGACTGTTTTTCAAAATAAATAAGCTGTTTTACTTAATAAGTTAAGCTGTTGATTGAATAATTCTGTCGTTTGGTTCAACAATTCAATTGCTTTTGTTTAAAATTTAATTGTTTTTGAATTCATTAATTCAATATTATCTTTAATTCAACAATTAAATTGTTTCTTTAACAATTCAACAGGATCTTCAATAATTCAACTGTTTTTTTCACAATTCAACTGTTTTATGCAAAGAAGCTACAAATATAACTCAGCTGCCGAATAATAAATTCAGTTTTTTTGTTCAGTACTCGTAATTCAACTGATTGCTTGTTCGACAATTTAGTTATTTTTAGATTAATAATTTAATTGTGTCTTTCTTCAACAATCGCTATCCTTTATTCAACAATTTAACTGTTTTATGTAAAGAAACTACTAACAAAATATTAAAAATCTGACTGTTTTTCAAAATACTTTAGCTGTTTTGCTTAATAAATTAAGCTGTTGATTGAATAATACTGCTGTTAAGTTGAAATAATACAATTGGTTGTTCAACAATTAAATTGTTTTTTTAATTTAATTGTTTCTAATTCAATAATTCAACAATTTAACTGTTTTATGCAAAGAAACTACTAACAAAATATTAAAAATCTGACTGTTTTTCAAAATAAATCAGCTGTTTTGCTTAATAAGTTAAGCTATTGGTTGAATAATTCAGCTGTTGGGTTTAAATAATTCAATTGGTTGTTCAACACTTCAATTACTTTTGTCATTCAGTTGCCCTGATTCAATAATTCAATTATCTTTGATTTAACAATTTAAGTTTTTATTAACAATTCAACAGGTTCTTCAATACTTCAACTGTTTTTTTGACAGTTTAACTGTTTTATGCGAAGAAACTATTGACCAAATATTATGAATAATGTGACTTTCTTTTTTTAAATAAATTAGCTGCTGAATAATAAATTCAGCTGTTTTGTTTAATAATTCAAGTAATTGTTTGTTCGATAATTTAATTATATGTACTTTAATAGTTCAATTGTGTTTTTTTAACAATTACTATTCTTCATTCAATAATTCAACTGTTTTTTAAATAATAATTTAATATTATGTTTTAACCATTAAACCATTTTTCAACAATTTGGGTTGATTAATTTTGTTGTTTGGTTCAAATAATTGAATTGGTTGTTCAGCAATTCAATTAATTTTGTTTATAATACAACTGTTTTTGAGTTTATAATTAAATTGTTTTTGATTCAATAATTTAATTATTCTTGATTCAACAATACAATTATTCTTGTTTCAACAATTCAATTGTTTCTTTAACAATTCAACAGGATAATTACTAATTCAACTGTTTTTTTACAATTTAACTGTTTTATGTAAAGAATCTAATAACAAAATAATAATAATAATGGACTGTTTCTTTTTTTAAATAAATTTTTTAACTGTTAGACTGCTTTTCAACAATTTAACTGTTTCATGCAAAAGCTACCTCCTAATAAAATATTAAAAATCTGACTGTTTTTCAAAATAATTCAGCTGTTTTGGTTAATAAATTAAGCTGTTAGTTGAATAATTCAACTGTTTGCTTCAAATGATTCAATTTCCTGTTTAACAATTGAATTATTTTGTTTAAAATTCAATTGTTTTTCATTCATAATTCAATTGCTTTTGATTCAATAATTCAATTATTCTGGATTCAACGATTCAATTGTTTCTTTAACAATTCAACAGGATTTTCAATAATTTGATTCAACTGTTTTATAAAAAGTAACTACTCACAAAATATTAAAAAGCTGTTGGTTAAACAATTCAGCTATTTGTTTTAAATAATTCAATTAGTTATTCAGCAATTCAATTGTTTTTGATTAATTAATTCAACTATCTTTAATTCAACAATTTGATTGTTTCTATTCAAATTCAACAAGATCTTTAATAATTTGACTATTTCGATTATTTATAATTTCGATTACTTTTGTTTAAAGTTTAATTGTTTTTTGATTCTTAATTAAATTGTTTTTGATTCAATAATTTAATTATTTTTGATGCAACAATTCAATTGGTTCTTTAAGAATTCAACGGGATCTTCAATAATTCGAGTATATTTTCAAAAATTCAACTGTTTTATGTAAAAAAAATGTTAATTTTTTTAAAATAATTCAGCAGCTTTTTTAATAATTTTAGATGTTTTGTTAAATAAATTTTTAAACTGTTGAATAATTCAACTGCATGATTTAAATAATTCAATTGGTTGTTCAACAATTCAATTACTTTTGTTTAAAATTTAATTGTTTTTGGATTTTCAATTTAATTGTTTTTGATTATGTTATTCAACAATCTCTTTCTATAGCAATTCAACAGAATCTTAAATAATTTTATTGTTTTTTCAACAATTCAACTGTTTTATTCAAAGATACTAATTACAAAATTAAAACATGCGACTTTTTTCTAAATAATTCAGCTGTTTAGCTTAAGAAATTCAGCAATTTGAATCAGATAATCTAATTGGTTAAATTGGTTAAAACTGAATTGTTTTAGGATTTAGAATTCAATTCTTTTTAATTTATGTAATTCAATTATTTTAGATTCAACAATTCAATTGTTTTTTTAACAATTCAACAAAATCTTCAATAATTCGACTGTTTTTTCCACAGTTCAACTGTTTTATGCAAAGAAACTAATAATAAAATATTGAACATTCAACATTTTTTCCAACCCTTCAGCTGCTTTGCTTAATAAATTCAGCTGTTCCATTTAATAAATTAAGCTGTTAGTTGAATAATTCAGCTGTTTGATTTAAATAATTTAATTGGTTGTCGAACAATTCAATTGTTTATTGTTTAAAATTTAATTGTCTTTAAATTCATAATTCAATTGATATTGATTCAATAATTCAACTATCTTTGATTCAACAATTCGAATATTTCTATAACAATTCAAAAAGATTTTTAATAATTCTTCTGTTTTTTACCATTTAACTGTTTTATGCAAAAAAACTACTAACAAAACATTAAAAATGCGCATTTTTAAAATAATTCAGCTGCTTTACTTAATAAATTCAGCTGTTAATTCAACTAATTTAATTGGTTGTTCAAGAATTCACATAGTTTTGTATAAATTTTAATTGCTTTGGGATTCTTAATTCAGTGGTTTTTTATTATGTAATTCAGCAATTTCATTGCTTTTATAGCAATTCAACAGGATCTTAAATAATTTGATTGCTTTTTCAACAATTCAACTGCTTTATGCAAAGAAACTAATTACAAAATTAAAAAATGCGACTGCTTTCTAAATAATTCAGCTGTTTAGCTTAATAAATTCAGCAATTTGATAATCTACTTGGTTGTTCAACAATTCAATAAATTACATATTTTTGTTCAAAATTGAATTAACAATTCAATTATATATTTTTGTATAAAATTAAATTGTTTTTGGATTTACAATTTAGTTGTTTTTAATTACAGCAATTCAATTATTTTTAATTCAACAATTCAATTGTTTCTTTAACAATTCAACAAAATCTTCAATAATTCGACTATATTATGCAAAGAAACTAATAATAAAATATTAAACACGAAACATTTTTTCCAGCAATTCAGCTGCTTTGCTTAATAAATTCAGCTGTTCTATTTAATAAATTAAGCTGTTAGTTGAATAATTCAGCTGTTTGATTCAAATAATTTAATTGATTGTTCAACAATTCAATTAGTTTTGCTTAAAATTTAATTATTTTTGGATTTATAAGTATTCAATTGTTTTCGATTAATAGTTCAATTGTGTTTTTCTTCAACAATGATTATCCTTCATTTAAAAATTCAGCTGTTTCTTTAATAATTTAATATATTTTGAACTATAATATTAGGCTGTATTTTAAACAATTCAACTGTTTTATGTAAAGAAGGTACTAATAAAATATTAAAAATTTAACTGTTTTTAAAATAGTGCAGCTGTTTTGCTTAATAAATTTAGCTGTTTTGTTCACTGATTCAACTTGTGTCAATTCAATCTGTTTATTCGTCAATTTAATTATTTTAGTTCAATTGTTTTTTCCAGCAATCATTATTATCCTTGATTCAAATAGTCAAATAATTCAACTGGTTTACTTTATAAATTCAACTATTTTGTTTAATAAATTAAGCTGTTAGTTGAATAATTCAGCTGTTTAATTCAAATAATTCAACTGATTGTTCAACAATTCAATTACTTTTGTTTAAAATTCAATTATTTTTGAATTTATAATTCATTTATTTTTGATTCAATAATTCAATTATCGTTGTTTCAACAATTCAATTATTTTAAACAATTCAACTGTTTTATGTAAAGAAGCTACTAATAAAATAATAAAAATTTAACTGTTTTTTAAAATAGTGCAGCTGGTTTGCTTAATAAATTTAGCTGTTTTGTTCACTGATTCAACTTGTGTCAATTCAATCTGTTTATTCGTCAATTTAATTATTTTAGTTCAATTGTTTTTTCCAGCAATCATTATTATCCTTGATTCAAATAGTCAAATATTTCACCTTGCTTGCTTAATAAATTCAACTATTTTGTTTAATAAATTAAGTTGTTAGTTGAATAATTCAGCTGTTTAATTCAAATAATTCAACTGATTGTTCAACAATTCAATTACTTTTGTTTAAAATTCAATGCTTTTTGAATTTATAATTCATTTATTTTTGATTCAATAATTCAATTATCCTTGTTTCAACAATTCAATTAATTTTAAACTGTTTTATGCAAAGAAACTAATAACAAAATAATAAACATGTGCCTTTTTTAAAATAATTCACATATTTTATTCAATAATTCAACTGTTTTGTTCCACAATTTAATTATTTTTAGGTTAATAGCTGAATTGTTTGTTTTCAACAATTATTATCCTTGATTCAAAATGTCAACTGTTTCTTTAACAATTTAATATATTTTTTAACAATTAGGCAGTTTTTTCAACAATTTAACTGATTTATGCAAAGAAGCTACTAACAAAATATTTAAAATCTGACTGTATTTTAAATAATTTAGTTGTTTTGCTTAACAAATTCAGCTGTTTTGTTTAATAAATAAGCTGTTTAATTGAATAATTCAGCTGTTTGGTTCAAATAATTTAATTGGTTGTTTAGCTATTCAATTAATTTTGATTCAATAATTCAATTGTTTCTTTAAAATTCAACAGAATTTCCAATAATTTTGCTATCTTTTGTTGGGAGCATGAAAGCTGCTATTTTTACTGTTTTTGTTGTTAATTTGGCTATTTTTGGTAATAATTGATTTATATTGGATTTAGGCTTATTTTGAACCAAGTTCAGAAAAATCAGGAAAATTATAAATGGTAATCAGGAAAACTTTGAAAAAGTGAAAGAATTTGTTTTCTAAAATTCTATAGAAGCTATGATGTTGGTGTTATAATTTAAAACAAAAAATATTAAGTATTAAATTAAATAAAAAGCAATTTCAATAAAAAATAACATCATTTTTCGTATCCATATCGTATAATACTATATTATGTTATTTCTAAAATCTGTGATTCCCAGTTAGATTTTTTAGAAGTATCTCAAAAACATGTAATTGTCACTACTTGGTGAAGTTCGGTATTTTATACAAGCGTGCATAATATTTAGCAGAATCGGTGTCAAAGTTTTTGAGGAATAACTCTAATTTTGTCGAAAGCAGGAGTCTTTCTGGCGTGACTGGTTTTAGCAAGGGTTAGTTTTTCGAAGTTTATTTTTTTCGACGAGGTAGCAAAAGATTAACAAATGTAAGCAATCAATTTTGTGCAGTGCTTGTATTTTGACCAGTTAGAGTTTAAGCTTTGGGGATAGTTTTTACCAACAGATTGAAGTTGCAAATGATTTCAGTGGTTAAAATGTATTGTGGTGGATGGTATGCGGTCTTGGCATAATATCTATCAGATACATATTTTTCTGCGTTGAAAATCGTGTCGGGCTTAACCTTCAGTTGTTTTAACAGAATTCTAGTTAGTAATTCTTGTTTTGATCAAAGTTTTTGAATTATTCAAACTTCACGAGAAGACCAGAATATCGATTTTCGCGTTGGTTAGTATTTTTGGTTCAGTATGAAGCAAGGTTAAAATCAAAAACCTGGTGGTGTATTTTCATGATTTACATTAAAATTTTATTTTGGTCAGTTTCTTATTTTGGACTTCGGCTGGAATATAGAACTGCTGTATTTCGTCTTTGACTTTTTAAGTTTCAAAATTTTAAACATAGCCTTCATATTATCAATAACAATTATTTTTTAATTTATTACTTTCTTGGATTGCCGACCAAACATAGTGGAATAGGTAGAAAGATAGATCAACCCCCCCCCTCCTTTTAGCACAAAGACTGCCTCGGTGAAAGGTATGCTGGTTTAACGTTGAAAGTTTATAATTAGCTGTTCGGCTAATCTCCATCCAACTCCTAAAGTTAAATAATAAATTTTTCATTTCATTGTCTAATTTTGCTAAGTAACAACACGTAGTTTATCTGATTTACTTTTTGTGAATATCAGATTCCCTCAAGATTTTCTCTGCAGAAACAAATATACTACTTAATCAGGACAATTGCAGTTTTATATGCATGTACTTTGTAGAATTTTTATGGGAACTTTTATAGTCTACAAATTCGTTCTTTAATAATTTAACGAATTTTAAGTTAAAATAAGCTAGACGAGCAAATTTTACACTAAACTTTTCAAAGATAAATATAAAACTAGGAAAATCATCATGTAAAATGCAAGCTAAGCTGAAAAGCGTATTTTCAAAGTTTAGTGTTTATTTTATATTCCAAATACGACATCCTACTTAATAAAAGACATTTTTCAACTTTGAACGTAACTTGGTAATAAAGGTTCCTCTTAAATATTCATAACGCTGAACTAAGTATTACGTAGTAAGGAAGGTGGAAAACAAAAGTCACATCAAGTTTTTCATTATAGAGAGTGCATCGTGGGTTGACAAATGATATCCAATCGTCTGAACTAATAAACAGAAGCACCTTTCTTGCTGGTGTAACCTTTTTACAAATATTTTAGCAACAGGTTGTCACTTCGATGCTAGTGAGAGTTGTTAAATAATAAATTTGTACGAAAATAAATCATGGTTATTATGTTTTCTTTCGTCAAGATTTACGACAGTGGATAATGGAAGTGGATTCTTAATTGACAAAAAATGATACAGGGTGGTTTCGAAAATGTTTTAATCCTTTCCATTGCCTATCAAACGTACCTTTAACATAAAAAGTGAACTCTATTATTTCCTAAATGCAGTTAGTTACATTTTACTTTTGTAAGTAGAATGTAAAGCGTGAATAATTATGCAAGAAAATTTATTTGTTGCAGTTGCTTGAACGCAAAACATTACCCAGAATAGCTCTAAGGTTTACAATAAAACTCTTACAAATTGTAGAATCCTGCATGTACTTTATCGTCCGAGCGAATTCCAGACGGTCGTCTTGGTCAATGACTCGTTTATACAATTTCAGAACAATATTTACCTTTATGAAATGGAAGTCGTCTGGCAAAGCTATGCTTTTGCACTTTTAAGCACGCTTAGCTCGTTTAATCAAGTGTGGTTGTATTTTGACGTGCATATAAATCAAATACTACGTGCTGACAATACACGTATTTTCGTTGCGTTTGAATTGAAAAATATTCAAGGGGTGAACATGATATTCGGTTCGTGAATTCCATAGCAGCACCACATATTATATTATGAATAAGCTATGTAAATACCGGGATGTTGTATGTAGTTGCAATCCAAATAGTTGCGAAAGCAGACAACATGGTTTTTGATGTGCAAGTAAAGCATAATGTTCAATAACCAATAAATCGATGACAATAAAATTTTATGAATTGTATCATATTTTTTTATTTGAATTCCTTAGTAACACCAAAATGTTGTTACGACCTCCGCTACATCCAAATCCAAAGTTATAAAAATTTAAATTCAAAATTTATTTAAATTTCTGGTATAGAAATGAAAATTACTTTCAGAAGAATCCTAACTAGATAACGAAAACAAACAAAATTTATATTTTGCATTTCGTCAATTTATTTTTCTTTTGGTTTTTGTACGGAGTATTAAAAGTAAACTCAAAAGTCCTAGTGAAGCAACATTCAAAACCAAGGAAAATTGTTATGAGAATGATTAATTTTTATTTCAATTGAATTTATTAAAAATTAGCAAATGTTTTCTACTTACTTTTTAACAGACCTTATATTTTCAGCTGAGTAATTTTTTCATGAATATTTATTTAAAAAAATAGGCAACCTACAGCAGGGGCGAACTCGATATATTGCTATGCATATTGATAAACCACTTTAGGTCGAGTTCGCTTGTAACGAACAAAGGTAGCTTATAACAATCGAATTTGAACTGCCGGATGTCTTTGTTAAAACAGAATTCTAAAGAGGAAGGCTGAGAGGACTACATGGAGAGGAACTTTCTCACACATCCTACTTTTCTAGGATTTTCAGCCATTCTGATGATTTGCAAGTTAGTGCTTTTTCAAACAGTGGTATCCTGTAAAAAGTCGTACTATTCTTTTCAGTTTTTGCATTTCCGCCTTTTTCTCCAGAAAAGTCTTTAGTGAATATCTGCGACTGCTCAGTCCCGGACGGCTCCCTCAATAACACAGTTGTCAGATTGGGCGATTTGTCACATAGCTTTTTAAAATCTGGCAACACTGGCCAGTAAGTGAGATGCTGTTGTCTTAGACGATTATGCGCTGTTGGTACCAATGGACACAAACGCTTATAGCACGCAAATAATGCCGTTCGACTTGGAAAATGCGCGCTTACAACGCTCACGCTGACGTTCCAAATCGAACAATATGTTAGCACTATTAGCGCTGCAATTTAAAAGTGACAGTTGTTTAACCTATAAAATACTCAAACAATCTGAAAAAAAATTGTTTTTAAATGCAATTAATTACATTTTTAGATATTTTTTTCACAAATTAATAACAATTATTTCACACATCAATTTATTTCGAGTCAATTAATTTCATTTACAATATTGTCGCTTCATTTTTTTTATAAAAAATTGAGCGGGTAAAATAAGGGAAATAAATTATTGAAGTAATAATTAATATAAGATAAGTAATTTTATGTTTAAATTTAAATATTAAAGTTAAAAAGTAAACCTAACATATCAACCTTAGATTTCAAATAAATTCAAAAATAATTACAATTTTACCACTACAGCGCCGCGCTTACGAAGACGAAATGGCGGTCACGGTTTGCGCCAGTTTGTACCAACAGCGCTGTAAGCGTCCAAGTCGAACGCGGCCTTATTAGTATTCTACAAGTTAGTTCTGAAACGACTAGAAGTGTTTCTGAAGCTTTCCTTGTAAGGAAGTCTACTTTCTCGTTCTCCTCGAACAAGAGAACCTTGTACTATGCCAATATAAGCAGTGCGTTTTTGAAAGTTGACGGAAATGTTTTCAAAATACAATAGAAACAAGAATAAAAGAAAAAAAATCATGACTAAGCTATAGATAATTAGTGAGGTAAACAGTGCGGACCTGCAATTATGTTTAGAGGCTAAAGACCCAAATACGGCACCGAGACAACAAAAGACACATAAAACAATAAAAATGATAAGACTCCAGCCGCAAGTTCTGACGAGGGAGCATCCGAAACGACAAAAACACGGACGTGGCTAAAGAGCCAGAGGGAGAGAAAATGTGCTCTAGATCAAAGCAGAAAAAGATAGACCATAGTCTCCCGAACATTTTCTACAAGGATATCTTACAAAACATAAAAACCTGTTAGGAAAACAAAGGATTTGCAGACCTCCATATGCTCAAAACCTAGCTTAGGGTCAATTTCGAGAGAGCGAACGTTAGGAATCTGACTGAGATAGTCAAAATTCAGATCAAGGATATAGACGCTTTGGCAGACAAATCAAGAATAGAGAAACGTTTGGAGAAAGTCTTTGAAACGAGGAAATATGTGACCATTTAATATATTACGTACATGCGATTGGGACACCCCCAAGAAGATTTTTGCATAAAACAAGATAAGAATAGGCATAATTAGCGCGTGCAGTATCCGAGCGAAACCTGAGTCGGAGCTGTTGCAAATGTTGGGCGCCGGACTACGTCAATAATAGATACAAAGGAAAAGACAGGTCGGCTAGGGTTCGCTAAGTGCCACTCTTGATCTGTGGAGATTTTGCGAAAATTTCTTTACAGTTAGTCAAAGGGCATAAAATTGAGTGTATAGGGTGAGGATAAACTCGATATTTCCAATAATAACGCTAAAAATCGATTTTAAAAGTCATGAAAACAGACGAATTTTGCATTGTGTTGGCGGGACGTGCATCCCGATATACACGAATCAACCAGTAGGCGGGGCCAACTAATGTATCGCGTGGAGCGAGTCAGTCGCTCCCTGCTATCTGTCGGGTTAGCATCCACACTTTGCCGAGTAGGACCAATATTTGGGATATTTTTAGTTAATAAAGCGTTTATTGAAACAGCTCCGAAGCCAACCGAAGCCAATTTTGACTAACGCAACCACATCCAATCTCGATTTTACCCTAAAAATTATTTTCGTAAATCATTGCATTTCAATGTTTTATTCAAATAACACTAGAGTATCAAGAAAGTGATTAAATACATAATTTTAAGTAAAATTACAAAACAAATTCAAAATGGCCGGCACTTTTGGTTTGAATTTTTGTTATTATAGAAACGTATTACAATTTTTGAGTATTTGGTGCTTAAATGTCAAAATTTTCGATTCATTTTCACCCTATAATTCTTCCAATTTAGTGCTCTTTCATAATTTGCTTTCGTTTCCATAGGAAAACTTGTGTTACAAGTGACACTTAGCGAACTCTGCCCGACAGGTCGTCGACATGTTGGAATTGTTAGACAAGTTGGAAGCCTTCTACAAAAATGAAGAAAAAGAGAGCCAGAAATCGAGTAGGCAGCCTGAAATGTCGAAAGCCAAAGTAGAAATATGATGGACGCGCAATATGGAAGGAAAAGCTCAAACGGAAAGAATATCATACCCAAAATTTTAGAATAAAAGACGGAAAAGATCCGAAAGAGTGAAAAAGAAGAAGTTTACCAATACAAAGTCTGAAAAAGGGGCGTCAGACGAATAAAAAAACAAGTGCGCAACAAACAAACGCTGCCCAAAACAACGCAATAAGAAAGAAGCACAATCTCTCAATTGGAATTGATGTTAAATCAAAATAAAAAAAAAAACCAAAAAGGAAGAAGAAATTAAAAAAATAAAAAAGTCCAGAAAGGGCCAAAAGAGAAAACGTCAAACTTTATCAACGCAAAGTTTGCAAGGAAAGAGACAAACGAATGTAGAAACCAGTGTACATCAGATAAGCGCTGCCCAAGACAACAAAACGAGGAAGAAACACCACCCTCTTAATTAGAAATGGTGCTGATCCAAAGTAAGAAAAGGCAGAAGGAATTAAAGGAAAAATAAAAAGTCTCGAAAAGACAGAATATTACGGAGGCATGAAGCCGATTCCAGCTGCACTGCAAAAAATGCTCGAAGTACCAAGTGCAGGTATAAAATGTGGACATATTATTATCTAGGGGAGAGGGTGGTTAGTAAAAGAATCTTACACTATCATCTAAAAATAACTGGATGATGTTTTTTTGAAGATTTCCTTCTTCTTAGAATGCACAAAAAAGTATTTTTTACTAAAAAGATTTTTTTCTTTAGAGATTTACTTTTCTAAAAAGATTTACATTCTTGGAATCTATTGCTACTACTTCCAAGGACCTGACTGCCGGTCATGATGTAGATTCTCCTACTTCTTCATTTAGCCCTTTTCAGTCGACTGCAGAACTGGAGCCTCTTTCTCTAAGAGAAAGGTTTAATTATTAAGGCCCCCTTGGTTGCTAAGTTCGGGTTGGAAAATGTACCTGTAACCCTTTTCATTGTTGATGCTAGCAGTCATCAACTCAAGGGGACCGCCAGTTTTACGTGCCCTCCGAAGCACGGGAAACGGTCATAGATCCCGATCCTCCGGGATCGAACCGAGTGCCTTTGCATCGGTAGTTAATCGCTCTAACTACTAGGCCAAAACCGTCTCCTCCTACTTTTGCTTGATGCTAAAAGCATCTCTCGTTCTTCCTTAGCTTATTGATACTCTTAACTCCAATCTCTTTTTCCGTCTTGGATCTATAATGTTTATTGAGATCAAATCTCCTGCTTAATCGCCTCTTTTCCCCCTCTTGGGCGTGGTTACCCTAAAATGATTTTAAAAGTTTCTTACAGTGCTGGTTCTGTTTGATGGCAGATGGAATAAAGTTAAAGATATGGTAACCTTTCCAGGACTCATATTTCTTACATTTTTCCTTCTTTAGGATGACCGTCCACGTTCCCAAAATTTTTCTTATAAAATTAAAGCATTTGGAACTCTCCGACTTAGTAACGCTCTTCTTTCTGATCACGATTTTCCAGTTTTCTTCAATCTCCTTATACGGTAAATTTTTTTAAGTCTTGACGAGCAATAGCGGCCGGATCCTTCCTCTTGATGTTTCTCCATCTTTTTCAGTTTTTTCTAGTTTTCTCCTCGTCAGCTGGCGTTCATGGGAACTTTTGCAAGGGAAATAAGTAGTCTAGTGCAAATCTTCGCTTGCGGTTTCCAGGTTCCTCTCTTTTCAGTTTAAAAGAGCACCTCCGCTTCGTAGCCATATTTTCAGTGTGAGACGTTGTTCTAAGTATATTGGCTTTTTCTCTTGGTTTTTTCCTTGGACTGCGATTTGCCGATTTTCTTCAAACAAGGTTTCAATTATGCTTAGCGCGTTTTTCAGTTTTCCTACTATTCTGGCTTCTATTTCTTCCATTATATGGCAATTTCCTATTTCTTCTTCTTCTTCAAACTTCCTGGATTAGGCTATTTCTTATTTTTGATTACTAATTATTATGATTCTAATTTTATAATTTGAACCAATTTTTACCAAAATTTTAGATTAATAATTAATTAGAGTACTAAGAAATGCCTTAAAACTTTCGCCATCTTAAATACGCCATATTGAACTTCCTCAAAAATAGAGCAATGTGAATAAAATTTAAAATCTATCAATTTTTTGCCTTATTTTGTTTGTTTCTTATTTCCCAATTAAGTTTCAGAATTCCAAATTTTTGCGATCTTCCTTTTGGAGATTTGAAGATTTCCGGTCTAATTTAACATTTTGAATTTAACTCTACGTTTGAATAATATTTTCGTATCAGACGCACATCTTTGCGATTCTTAGAATAATAATGAATTCACAAAATAAAAACAATTCCGGATTTCAACTTGGGCAAATCGTATTTGTCGATTTCTCCGATGCCGGCGATAAAAATACAGGTTACATTCAGAACAAAGACCGATGATAATATATTTGCTGCAATAATTTTTGAGATCCAGCTATTATTCGTGTACGAGTTTAATTTAGTGCCTGTTAGTTAGCCCATTATTTCCCTTGGGAATTTGATTGATTTACTAGTTTTCGAGTTCCGTGGATCATTCAAGGGGTAACGGATTCCATTAATCTGAGTGCCTGAATGTCCTGCTACCGCTACATCCGAACTTCATTTTTTAAATACCAATAAAACTCAGCAATAATTTATTTCATTTTCAGGTGACTCACTTAAAAGTTTAGCACAAGTTTTAGTGAAATACGTTTACAGTAATGGTTTTACAGAAGCCTGGAATGCAGGCGTTCCGAGGCATCATGAATCAGATGCAAAAATAATGACCGTACTTTCCCACATGCAAATTTTCTTATCTATTAAATTATTTAAATTCATTTTCACTATTGTTGAGACGTCGAGAAAACTTAAAGGAAGTTTTTCGAGGAAGTAATTTAATAAAAATAGAGAATTATAAATAAACATGAATGTTGAACGTTTAAAAAGTTTAAACCGAAGGTATACTAGGTATGCAGATATCGAGGTGTACGACCCATTAAGCTTCAGCTTAAAGTAAAATAAAAAAAATTAATAGCAAGATTTCCATTAAAAACGATTAGTCTATGCAATTAGTTAAAGTAATGGTACCTGAGGTCTCGATAAAAAATTGTAGGATCCAATAAAAATTTACCAAAAGGAAAAAGTTTGTTTGGAGCATTGAGAACTTAGTTGGGTATTAATTAAAGTGCCTCACTAATTTATTTCCTATTTGTAAACATAATTTAACTTAAGAATTAATATAAAGAGAAACTAGAGAGATGTATGTGTTTTATAGCGAATACAAAAAGTAAATGTAGACAAAGCAAGCGTAAACGCTATCAGTAAGGAACAAAAGGAAGAGACTGAAGCGAGCATCCTGAGAAAAACAACGAATACGTAGGTATTTCCGGAACAAAGTGGAAAACATATTCTAGATTGAAACACATTAAACATTGAGAAAAGTACATAAACTCGAAGACATGCAAATGATTCTTTTTTGCACTCTATTCTTTTAAGAAGGGGTGGCATTGTGCATAGTAAAATAGGTATATGTACATGGTGAGATGCAAGTAAATTTGAAATTTGTGTGACATTTATTATTATTAAATCTCAAACATTTGGAATGTTTTCACACAATTTTTGCACGTTCAAATTTACTGACACCACAGGATGTAGGTTACATAAATGTAAAACCACTACAAGGTATGTATCAAAGGCAAACCACAACAGTGATAAACTAACCAAAAATATGTGTAAAGAACATGTAACTTACAAACTACAAATACGCACAATTAAATTCTAAATAAATTTAATATAAACCAACGTGAAAGTTAGCGTCGCTTAAATTTATTTGAAAAATATGCTAAATTTCAGGTAAGCAATGCTTTCTCCTGTATATTGCTGAAAATAAAAACTGCAGAGGAACGTGACGTAAATTTTACAAAATGAAAAGTTGATGGCTAAAAAATACTTCGCAGGTGAGATTTCTAAATTTTCCAAGGTCAAATCGTTTTCGAGATATGGATCTTGTCGATTCTGGATTCAATTTCTGGGAGTATCAGTTTTTTCGTGTGTTCTGTTGTATTCAATGCCTTTTTGCTTCTTCTTCATCTCTTTCTGTTTTTGGGACACCCCTTCCTAGTTTTCAGCGCTTTCATGAACTTCTTAACTGCTTTTTCTTCCTGGGTACTCATCACATGTTCCAGCTCCTCAACAATGTCTCTTTCTTCTAATTTTACTTCCAGGTTTATTTTTGTTGTTTTTTATTTGTTATTAATAATTTGAATTAAAGTAGTTAAATTGTGGTGGTTCTGGGACATTTCTGAGCAAAACGATCGGAAAATACCCACACCGGCAATAAAAATTTCCTCAAGAGGAAACCTCAAGAGAGGTCTGAGGGTAAAAACCCCTCTCTGGAAACATTTTTGTAAAATTAGCCTATAAAATGCAAATTTTATCGCATTCTGCGAGCATTTGTGCAGTAAAATATGGCGGTGTTTTAATTGTTAATTTTAGAAAAATTAATTATAATACAGATAACTCCCGTATAACACGGTAGTCAGGCTCCTAAAAAACGTTGTGTTGTGCAAATTCGTGCTATACGAAACGAAGAACTAATATAAGAAAACGAAGTTATCCTCATCTTCTGCTCTTTGTGCAGCATCACCTTTAGTTGCATTCTCTATTTTTGCAAAAAATCTGTTATTTTAGGTTGGTTGTGTTTGGGTGAGAAATTTTGATAAATTTCGTTTTATGAAACAAGCATTTGTGAAGTTCTCTTTTAAATTTTGTGTTTCAGTGAAACCGTGATGCCGTATTATATGAAGGTTACTTGTACATCTTTTTTCCATAATTAAACATTTATTTTCAGTACAAAATAAAGAAGAAAATTTTCTTTGAATGAAGTTTTTTAAAACAGCGAACACTGACGTCAAGGCGGCGACCCTCAGAAAACCCATCATGACTCTCTGGGGAGCATGACCTCTAGGTTGAGAACCGATGGTCTAGAGTAATCATAGAAGAAAACATAAACTAGAGAAGAAAATCACACCCTTTTGGAAACGGTGTTTATAGCAACTATGTGTAAGAAAATATCTTAGACAAAACAAATTGATGCACTATCACATTGAAACGTGTGCTAGTTGAAGTTGGTAAATCCATAGCAAGAACAGAAAAAAAGACAAGCCTAAAGAAAGTAAACTTGATTCAATTAATAGCTTATTCTTCTTATTCTTAGTACGTGAGTCTACGACCTGTGTTTTATCCAACAGCAACCTCGACGAAGCTCCGAAGTCACTGTCAGTACTCTGAGCATCTTTTTGTTTGTATATCTGAAGTGGCTTGCTAAGCTGGTCTCAGATGTGACTGTTACCCTATTTTATTCTGTTAATAATGTCAATTCATTAACATAAGAGAACCACCGTCTTTACGTGCCTTCCGAAGCACGGAAACGGCATTGCAAAGTGAGCTCTACCCGAATTCAAACCGGGGCGCCGTACATTAGGAGTCGATCGTGGTAACTCCCAGGTCAACCACCCTCTCCAATTAATAGCTTAACAGCTGCACTGTGTTCATCAAGAAAACAGGTGAAAAAAAGAAGTTGACGAGCACAAAACGCTAATTAAGTTCAATCAAAATCTTAGCTATTAAAGGATGTACGTGAAATTAGTCGTGTCATTTTTAAAAATAGAAAAGAAAAGTTGTGCTCAATTTGGGCTGCTTTGTACCGAAAAAAAAAAAAAATTATTTGAAAAAATCAAGTTTTTATGGCCGAAAATGTATTTTATCACTAACAGTTAGCCGTGTCATTTTTAAAAATAAAAGTTCTGCCGAATTGTGCTCAATTTGTGCTGCTTCGTGCCGTAAATACAAAATTTTTTTTGAAGAATTTTATTTGAAAAATCAAGTTTTTGAGGCCGAAAATGTATTTTATCACTAACAGTTAACCGTGTCATTTTGAAAAATAAAAGTTGTGCCGAATTGTGCTCAATTTGTGCTGCTTCATGCCGTAAATACAAAAAATTTTTTTTGAAGAATTTAATTCGAAAAATCAAGTTTTTGCGACCGAAAATGTATTTTATCAAAGGAAGTTAGCCGTGCCAATTTTAAAAAATAAAAGTTGTGCCGAATTGTGCTCAATTTGTGCTGCTTCGTGCCGTAAATACAAAAATTTTTTGAAGAATTTAATTTGAAAAATCAAGTTTTTGAGGCCGAAAATGTATTTTATCAATGGAAGTTAGCCGTGCCATTTTAAAAAATAAAAGTTGTGCCGAATTGTGCTCAATTTGTGCTGCTTCGTGCCGTAAATACAAAAATTTATTTTGAAGAATTTAATTTGATAAATCAAGTTTTTGAGGCCGTAAATGTATTTTATCAATGGAAGTTAGCAGTGCCATTTTTGAAAAATAAAAGTTGTACTAAGTTGTGCTCCATTTGTACTGTTTTCTGCCGCAAACAAAAAAAATTATTTTAAAAAATCAAGTTTCTGAGGACGAAAATGTATTTTATCAATAGAAGTTAGCCGTGCCATTTTTGAAAAATAAAAATTAGGCTGAGTTATGTTAAATTTGTAATACTTTGTGCCGCTAATAAAAAAAAATTATTTAAGGAAATCAAGTTTTGTTGCCCAAAATGTATTATAATAATGGAAATTAGCCGTGTCATTTTTAAAAAATAAAACTTATGCTGAGTAGTGCGTCATTTGTGCTACTTTGTGCCGTAAATAAAAAAAATTAATTTTGAAAATTCAAGTTTTTGTTGTCTAAAATGTATTTCATCAATGTAAGTTAGCAAGGCCGTTTAAAAAAAATAAAAGTTGGGCCGATGTGCCGAGTTGTGCTCAATTTGCACTGTTTTGTGCCGCAAATAAAAAAAATTATTTAAAAAAATCAAGTTTTGTTGCCCAAAATGTATTATAATAATGGAAGTTAGCCGTGTCATTTTGAAAAATAAAAGTTATGCTAAGTTGTGCTTAATTTGCACTGTTTTGTGTCGCAAATAAAAAATTATTTAAAAATTCAAGTTTTGTTGCCCAAAATGTATTATAATAATGGAAGTTAGCCGTGCCATTTTTGAAATGTAAAAATAAAAATTATGCTGAGTTATGCTCAATTTGTGCTGCTTTGTGCCGTAATTAAAAAAATTTATTTGAAAAATCAAGTTTTGTGGCCGAAAATGTATTTTATCAATGGAAGTTAGCCGTGCATTTTAAAAATGAAAGTTGTGCTCAATTTGTGCTGCTTTGTGCCGCCAATAAAAAAAATTTAGTTTAAAAATTCAAGTTTTTGTGGCCGAAAATATATTTTATCATTGGAAGTTAGCCGTGCCATTTTTTAAAAATAAAAAATTAAAATTATGCTGAGTTATGTTCAAATTGGGTTGCTTTGTGCCGTAAATAAAAATTTTTTATTATGAAAAATCAAATTTTTGTGACTGAAAATGTATTTTAACAATGGAAGTTAGCCGTCCCATTTTTTAAAAATAAAAATTAGGCTGAGTTATGTTAAATTTGTAATACTTTGTGCCGCTAATAAAAAAAATTATTTAAGAAAATCAAGTTTTGTTGCCCAAAATGTATTATAATAATGGAAATTAGCAGTGCCATTTTTAAAAAATAAAACTTATGCTGAGTAGTGCGTCATTTGTGCTACTTTGTGCCGTAAATAAAAAAATTAATTTTGAAAATTCAAGTTTTTGTTGTCTAAAATGTATTTCATCAATGTAAGTTAGCAAGGCCGTTTAAAAAATAAAAGTTGGGCCGATGTGCCGAGTTGTGCTCAATTTGCACTGTTTTGTGCCGCAAATAAAAAATTATTTAAAAATCAAGTTTTGTTCCCAAAATGTATTATAATAATGGAAGTTAGCCGTGTCATTTTGAAAAATAAAAGTTATGCTAAGTTGTGCTCAATTTGCACTGTTTTGTGCCGCAAATAAAAAAAATTATTTAAAAAAATCAAGTTTTGTTGCCCAAAATGTATTATAATAATGGAAGTTAGCCGTGCCATTTTTGAAATGTAAAAAATAAAAATTATGCTGAGTTATGCTCAATTTGTGCTGCTTTGTGCCGCAATTAAAAAAAATTTATTTAAAAAAATCAAGTTTTTGTGGCCGACAATGTATTTTATCAATGGAAGTTAGCCGTGCATTTTTAAAAATGAAAGTTGTGCTCAATTTGTGCTGCTTTGTGCTGCTTTGTGCCGCCAATAAAAAATTTTAGTTTAAAATTCAATTTTTGTGGCCGAAAATATATTTTATCATTGGAAGTTAGCCGTGCCATTTTTTAAAAATAAAAAATTAAAATTATGCTGAGTTATGTTCAAATTGGGTTGCTTTGTGCCGTAAATAAAAATTTTTTATTATGAAAAATCAAATTTTTGTGACTGAAAATGTATTTTAACAATGGAAGTTAGCCGTCCCATTTTTTAAAAATAAAAATTAGGCTGAGTTATGTTAAATTTGTAATACTTTGTGCCGCTAATAAAAAAAATTATTTTAAAAAATCAAGTTTTGTTGCCCAAAATGTATTATAATAATGGAAATTAGCAGTGCCATTTTTGAAAAATAAAACTTGTGCTGAGTAGTGCGTCATTTGTGCTACTTTGTGCCGTAAATAAAAAAATTTATTTTGAAAACTCTAGTTTTTGCTGTCTAAAATGTATTTCATCAATGTAAGTTAGCCGTGCCATTTAAAAAAAATAAAAGTTGGGCCGATGTACCGAGTTGTGCTTAATTGGTGCTGCTTTTTGTCGTAAATAAAAAAGATTTATTTTGAAAAATCAAGTTTTTGTAGCCAAAAATGTATTTATCAATGGAAGTTAGCCGTGCATTTTAAAAATAAAGTTGTGGTTAAGTGCTCAATTTGTGCTGCTTTGTGCCGTAATAAAAAATTTTATTTAAAATTCAAGTTTTGTGGCCGAAAATGTATTTTATCATGGAAGTTAGCCGTGCCATTTTTAAAAATAAAAATAAAATTAGCTGAGTTATGTCAATTTGGGTGCTTTGTGCCGTAAATAAAAATTTTATTTGAAAAATCAAATTTTGTGACTGAAAATGTATTTTATCAATGGAAGTTAGCCGTCCATTTTTAAAAATAAAAATTAGGCTGAGTTATGTCAATTTGTATACTTTGTGCCGTAATAAAAATTTTATTTTGAAAAATCAAGTTTTGTGGCCAAAATTATTTTATCATGGAAGTTAGCCTGCCATTTTGAAAAATAAAATAAAAATATGCTGAGTTATGCTCAATTTGTCGTTTGTGCCGTCAATAAAAATTTTATTTTGAAAAATTAAGTTTTGTGGTCAAAATGTACTTTATTCAATGGAAGTTAACGTGCCATTTTAAAAATAAAAATTAATGATTATGCTCAATTTGACAGTGCTAATAAAAATTTGTATTTTGAAAAATCAAGTTTTGTGGCAAAATGTATTTTATGATGGAAGTTACCATGCCATTTTAAAATAAAAATTAAAACTGATTGCTCAATTTGTAGTTTGTCCGTAAATAAAAATTTATTTAAAATCAATTTATTAGCCAAAAAGTATATTGGGTTGGCCATGTTTAAAATTAAAAATTAAATTTGCTATGAAGCAATTTGTTTGCTAGAAAAGTTTTAAAAAAATAAATTTGGCAAAAATTTATTTTATCAGAAGTTAATCTGCTCATTTTGAAAATTTATAAAAGAAACAGGTTAATTGGGATTTATTTTTAATTTAAAAATAACATGCTCGAAAGCTGCATACTAAAATCAGTCAAAACTGAAGGACTATTAGAAATATAGGATTAAATCCTTGTACTAATGAAACAATAGCTGTGTATCAAAAATATTTCTCATCAAGAAATATAATTGAAGCAACTACCTCACTGATGAGAAGTGTAAAATTACAAAATATCTGAAGAAATTTCCATCGATAAAATACAGTTTTGGCCGCAAAAGTTTTATTTTGCAAAAAAAATTTTTTTTACCGATCAAAGCAGCACAAATCGAGCATAACTGAGCAAAACTATTTTTTTTCAAAAATGGCACGGCTAATTTTTTGCGCACATTGTTAAAAGGCAGATTTTGGATTTATTTTTTGATTTTCTAAACAACATTTGCCTTCGGAACAAGAAAAAAATACAATACAAGGATTATTTCAGTTTTTATAGTATAAAATCGGACTACAAACTGGAAAATAATTTTTTTATAAAAGTCACGGACTTAAAATAAAATAGAATGTAAGAATAATTTGTGTAGTCATTAAGGAAGCTTTAATATTAAACCTTCGAATATATAAATCGGCTTGTAAAAAATAAGGGTCATATCAATAAAATTATTTCATTTTTATGAGTATGAAAATATCTGGATGACATTAATTGGAGCTTAAATTATGTTGTACAATTAAATTTTTTAGATCTTTGAGTATAAAGTTGAAGTCGCTTCATCAAGAGCCGAGTTATTCGCAGTTTGATAATCCCATGATCTATAATTAAGTTAACGAATACTCTTTTTAAAATTCTGATGCAGGCATTAAAAGTTTAATTGCAATGCACGTAAACAACCAGAATTGCTTGCTCCTTTTGTTGAAAACTCTCTTAAATTACTTTCATTTCGCACCCTTTAGAAAGAATCTGACAAGAAAAGAGGAAATAAAATAACAGATTGGAGCGAAATAAAATTCGCATAAAAGTATAAGAAAAAATGTAGATCAATCGCTTAAGACGCATTTAACCCTTGAAAACATTCGACTCAATAAAATAGATAGTCTAGTCGAATTTAAAGAGAAAATTCAGGTGATGGTAAAAAACAATCTGTTTTTTTTATTTAATATATTACCTTGCAGATAATCTACAATAGATTTAAACGGTATATATTTTTTCTCAAATGGTCTGTGTAGGCAATGAATCACTTTGGCGCAAGTTTGGAACTTATCTGGAGCACAAGCGCCGCTATCAAAAAAAATAGAAACGTTTTAAGGGTGGCTAAAGCGGTGGTAGTACTTTAAAGTTAATGGTTTCGTTCTTGTGTTGTAATTAAAATTAATATGTATCTTAGATAACGACCTATCTGACTTTGTGCTGAACTTCTTTCGAAAAGAAGCTTTTACAAAAAAACCATTAAAATTAATAAAGATTTAATTATTTTGTTTTATAAATACTTACGGTCATTATCAGAAAGTTCCAGTTTGGCCTCTTATAAAAATTAAACGATCTAAGCTTTTTATATTTCATTGGATAACGCTAAGTAATTACAGTCCTTTTAATCTATCAAAATTTTCCAACTTCCGAATTAAATTTGCCAGAAACTTTAATCCTGTTAAAAAGTTTCCCAAGTATTCAGCTATATTGTTTTACTGAGCCTGCGTGCTTACAAAATTACAAATTTTTGAACAACTATTTTGTTTATTTACAATTTAAAAATTGACCAAGTACTATTTAAGTTAACTAAACCAATATTCACAGCAGAATTTAACATATTTGTACATTTTCTAGCTTAGCTTAGAGCAGAAAGCTTTATTTACTGAAGTTATTTACGACGAACATTACAACTTCTTTACTTTTCATTTTTATTTCTTTTTTGCAGTGTAATGGTAGTTTTAGGAAGCAATTATCAGTTTTTTATATTTCATTTTGCGAAAATTGCTGGTATTTATCTCCGGCATCTACTTTTATCTACTTTGCGCTCTTATTGCGTTAGCTGTGTACAAAAGATGTTCATAATTTAGGAGTTGATAAAAGTGCAAAAATTCGTGAGGTTCAACATTTGAAATTTTTGTTGGCGTGTGGCACGATTCCATAAACATAAACATAATTTTTATTCATTATTATTGGTTGGTACGCTTGAAAAGCGTCGGTTTCCTGAACGGTTGATATGAAAAGTGGAGTTATCGTTTATTTTTTATTAAAAACATTTTTTTACAAATATTTCGGTGTTTCTGTTTTTTCGTGGTTATCACCAAGCTTTGATATTCGATATTCCTAATAAGAACACCGCTTCTGCGATAGGTAATGTAGATTCGATCGATGAATTAGTTCAGTTCCGGTAGTACATTGGATAAAGATCACGTTCAACAGGTTGCCAGAAAAATGAGCATATAGTAGCCAATTAACTGGAATATCTAAAGTAATAACATCAAATGCAAGTTACAAGCTACGTTCAAAAGGTTAAATTTCTTAATAATTAGTTGTAAGATTTATTTAATATAATAAGTTGTTAATAAGGCAAATAAATAAGTTAAGCCATGAAAATCATCAGTAGGAGGAAAGCAGGGTGCTAAAGAAACTTTTTGGAATGCGGACGGTTTTTAGATCTCTTATAGTGATGAAATAACAAAAAAAACGTTTTTTGACAAGAAAAGAAAGATGAAAATGAAATTATAATATAGAAAAACTATCAAAAGTGTAAAATATTACGAAATACACACAAAGCAGAATAATTAGATTTAGCAAAAATTGGCATTTATAATTAAATTTTTTTGCATGAGTTTCTATTTCCAACCTTCGACCACCACCATCGAAATTTCTAAGTGCTAAAATGGAGGAGGTAATTGAGATGATTATCAGAGGAATCTACCGTTGAACCGTGAACCACTTTTCAATTTTAATTCCGTCCATTTTAAACCAGATTTGGAGTTGGGAGTGATGTCGCTTTTTCTCAACTGCTTCAGCACCTCCCCCAGTTCACGGAGTTGATTTTCTTTCTCTTTCTCACTTATTTATTTTATTTCTCGCTTCTTGCAGCTTCTGCCACCTCTACTGTCTTCTCTATAGTCACTTAATTTGTGATAATTTAAGTAGAGGGATGGAGAGTCCTGAAATATGAAACTGGAAGTGAAGTGTCAGACAAGAAAAACTCCAACCAGGACTAGATCAGTCTGGAAAAAATAAAGAAAGATAAATAAAAAAAAACCATTATTGGATGACCATCTGCCTATTGTTTAGAAATTTTCATTACATCGATGCCAAAGTTTCATCAAAACAACTAAAAACAACAGAAAGATCCCCATTTTAAAGGAGATAAATTTGAGAACGAAAGACATCTGCATAAATTCGAAAATATGGGCTTCGTTAGCATGAAAACAAAAGCGTTAATGACAACGACAATTATTTGAAAAATATTTGTTTGTCTGGTTTACGCAATGGAGTAGTTACGGTTAAAAGATAAATTGGTTTTCTCTTATGGTTAAAGCGAATTTAAAAACACGAATTTCAGATAAAAACAAATTACGTACATTTTTCATGTCATGAAACAACCGCAATATACATTTATGGCTTGTTACCTATCCTAATTTTATTTTCCTTTTCATTCTAAATAAATATTTATGGTGATAAACGCGCAGTAACTTTGTTAAATTAAAATCAAAATTTAAAAATGCATTTTAATAAGCTGAAAGATAAAGTGATACTTGATTGTTAATTTGGAATATAATTTAGTTTCCACTTGTCCAATATTATAAACCTCAGGACGAGATTTTCTATATTCGCGGTGTATAGTAGTAGAAAGCTGTCCTGTTTATATTGCCTATCCATCTAAGTCACCATTTTTCATATTTTTTCGCTTTCTTTAAGTTTTGCGGAAATTTGTGCGGTTTTCATTTCAAATTTTATACCATAACCGTCAACAGAATGTAACGCATGCACTTAAATTTTATGTTAACAAAACATCAAAAGAAAACCTCCCTTGTCTATAATTGCAGGGTAATTTATTAAAATAAGATTAGAAGTTCTATTTGAAGAATAAATGAATTTTTCTAAACCCTCTTAAACAAAGATCCTTTTTATTGGCGTTTTTCGTAATTGAACTATAAAAAAAGACATAAATGTTACCAAAAGACAGGTGAGGGAGGAATAACAGTTCAAATGGGGTAAATACCCTACAGGATATCTGGTAACTAGAATATTGCACATCCCGTGTACAAACTTCAAGATATTAGGGCATTAAATTAGTCTTTACCCCTTAAAAAGAACCACATAATTTAGAAAGTTACTATCACAGTTTTCCTCTCTGGACAGCTTTAAAATAATATGTAAATTTTGTAATAATTGCAAAATCAGAAAAAATTTGGGTTAATTAATTAGAAAGGCTGCTTTATTTTCCTAAAATAACATATTTGTATAAACTTTTTTGGCAAATTATTTAGATATGTTTTTCATATTAAAAAAGAAATTGGAACCTGCAAAATAAATATTTAATGTTATTTGATTATGAAAAATACGTTTTTAAATTTGCCTTAGAAGATTGCTTTCTATAAATTCTTTCGTTTCTCTTCCGTGATTTACTGAAGCTATTTGGTCTTAAATGTGCTTTAAAATCGGTTATTTTCAAATTCTATTACCACTTCGATAACATCTTTAAATTGCATTTAAGTTTTTTTATAAAAAAAAGAAAATATGTAATAATTTAAAATTCTAATTGAACCTGCGACGAAATATTATTAAAGAAGTAATAAATTTCACAAAAACTACCAATAATTGAAAAAACTACCAATAATTGAAAAAACAATTTATTTAGTCGACCAACTTTTGGTCGATCACTGGTTCAATCTTCCGGCAAACATGAACAGCTGACCCAGTTATAAAAACAAACCGAAAATCAAGAGCATGAAATTTTCTTTTAATAGGTAATTACAATGTAGCAGACATTTTTATTCTGAAGTTTTCGTTTGTGAGATCCTTTTATGAATCTTCGTAAGCTAAGCCGATTAAATTGTTAAGGTAACAAAATTAATTTAACGTGCGCACTTTTACAACTTTTAGAAAGTTAGGACTTAAAAACTTGGTGTACTTATTGCAATTAGAGCTTGATTTGACTTCCATTAACTTTATCATTAGTCAATTAAAAAGAAAACCTTATGAAGAGTTAAAAAAAGCTTCAGTAGGTTCCCTCTTAGTGATATTTATAAATTTTATAAATTCGCTGTATATAAAAATTAAAGTTGTCATGGAACCAGCTCGGACCAAGTGGTAACACAAGTTTGCTGGGGATTATCCTGGGAAAGGATATTTATGCCCGTTTTCACCAACCAATTCCTAACTTTAGAAGTTCCCCAACTTTGAGATAAGAAACTCTGATGTCAAATTTAGAGAGATATTTAGAGATAAGAGATTCTTCTCTCATAGTTAGGGAACTCCTAAGGTTACTAAATCACCAAATTTGTTAAAACCAAATTTGACATAGGAGTTTGTGATCTCAAAGTTAGGGAACTTCTAACGTTAGGAATTGGTTGGTGAAAACGGGCATAAATATATTATATTATCATCGAACAACATCTGGGACATTTTCCAAATTTTTTAAAGATTTTCTCTACTCCAATGCACAATTCTTTATTGGACTGTTTGAATGTTGCAAAAAAGCAGTTCTAACCCGATTTTACCTTAGGAAAGAAGGATATAGAATCTAGTATGTATGTACCACCCAAGGACATCCGAGTGGTATATTTTTAAAGATTTTCCCACCTAATTTACAATAAGCAAAGGTTTTTGTAAAGTATGCAGCTCAATTCTTCATTGAACTGTTTGAATGTTTGAAAAATGCTGTTCTATCCCGATATTATCTTGGAAAATAATATTAAACATATTTTGCTACCACACAACGACATCTGGGTAATACATCTTTTTAAAGATTTTCTTTTCCACCCCAATGCAGAATAAAAAAAAGGTCCTTTCAAATTTCGCAGCCCAATCCTTCATTGAACTGTTTAAATGTTTTAAAATGTTGTTCTATCTCGATATTATCCTGGGAAAGGATAATAAATATATTATGCTACTCACACAACGACATCTGGGTAGTACATTTTTTTTAAGATTTTCCCCACCCCAATGCACAATAAAAAAAAGCCCTTGCAAAGTACGCAACCCAATCCTGCATTGAATTGTATAAATGTTTGAAAAATTCTGTTCTATTGCAATATTATCCTGGAAAATGATATTAAACATATTTTGCTACCACACAACGACATCTGGGTAGTACATTTTTTTAAAGATTTTCTTTTCCACCCCAATGCAGAATAAAAAAAAGGTCCTTTCAAATTACGCAGCCCAATCCTTCATTGAACTGTTTGAATGTTTAAAAATGCTGTTCTATCCCGATATTATCCTGGGAAAGGATATTAAATATATTATGTTACTACGCAACGACATCTCGGTGGTACATTTTAAAGATTTTCCGACCCCAATGCTCAATAAAAGAGGCCCTTGCAAAGTACGCAACCCAATCCTGCATTGAATTGTTTAAATGTTTGAAAAATTCTGTTCTATTGCAATATTATCCTGGAAAATAATATTAAACATATTTTGCTACCACACAACGATATCTGGGTAGTACATCATTTTAAAGATTTTTTTTCCACCCCAATGCAGAATAAAAAAAAGGTCCTTTCAAATTTCGCAGCCCAATCCTTCATTGAACTGTTTAAATGTTTTAAAAATGTTGTTCTATCTCGATATTATCCTGGGAAAGGATAATAAATATATTATGCTACTCACACAACGACATCTGGGTAGTACATTTTTTTTAAGATTTTCCCTACCCCAATGCACAATAAAAAAAAGCCCTTGCAAAGTACGCAACCCAATCCTGCATTGAATTGTATAAATGTTTGAAAAATTCTGTTCTATTGCAATATTATCCTGGAAAATGATATTAAACATATTTTGCTACCACACAACGACATCTGGGTAGTACATTTTTTTAAAGATTTTTTTCCACCCTAATGCAAAATAAAAAGGTCCTTTCAAATTACGCAGCCCAATCCTTCATTGAACTGTTTGAATGTTTGAAAAATGCTGTTCTATCCCGATTTTATCTTAAAAAATGATATTAAACATATTTTGCTACTACACAACGACATCTGGGTGGTACATTTTTTTAAAGATTTTCCCACCCCAATGCTCAATAAAAAAAGGCCCTTGCAAAGTACGGAACCTAATCCTGCATTGAATTGTTTAAATGTTGGAAAAATTCTGTTCTATTGCAATATTATCCTGGAAAATGATATTAAACATATTTTGCTACCACACAACGACATCTGGGTGGTACATTTTTTTGAAGATTTTCTCTTCCACCCCAATGCACAATAAAAAAAGTCCTTTAAAATTACGCAGCCTAATCCTTCAATGAACTGTTTGAATGTTTGAAAATGCTGTTCTATCCCGATTTTATCTTAAAAAATGATATTAAACATATTTTGCTACTACACAACGACATCTGGGTGGTACATTTTTTTGAAGATTTTCTCTCCCACCCCAATGCACAATAAAAAAAGGTCCTTTCAAATTACGCAGGCCAATCCTTCATTGAACTGTTTGAATGTTTGAAAAATGCTGTTTTATAAAGACATTGAAGAACGAATATTGGGAAATTCACAAAAATTGAATTAAAAAATAATGAAATGTAATGGAGGAAATGCAGAAAATCTTTTAAACATGCACGACTTCAAGTCGTGTTCCTCTTGCAAGAAAGGTTTTAATTTTGTTAGAATTTTTTATTTTATGTTCCGAAATATTTTATTTGAAATTGAGCTACACTGCAAACTTAAAAAATTATTATTTTAATGGTAGGGTATCAAGGAATTATTATTTTGCAGTGGAATGGGAATACCAAAACACTTAAATTTTCCAGACCAATTTTCATTATTCATTGATTTACTTTCAATTATGTATTTCTATTCGGACAGTTTTAAATTATTCCCCTATATGTGAAAAGCGAACAGGGCTTTTAGATTTTTTTTAACGAAAATAATATTTTTATTAATTTTCGAGTTTTCTTAAAAGTTACTTTGTTGTTGTTATTTAGTAATTAGCCAGTCAAGAAAATCTAGTTATTATAATGGTGCTAATTTATAATGCGCATAAATTAACGGATTTTGTTATTTATCAATTAGTTAATAGTGCCTACGTCACTCCTTATTTTTATCCTAAAGGGTATTTTTTCGATTATTATTATTATAGCAATTTGTAATGTCGTGACTTAATAGGATGCCTTAACGAGATAGTATTCGAAGAAAAACATGTTTCATCGCCTTGCAATATTAGATACTATTTGATTAAAATAAAATAATCCCCGGAGCGTTTGTTGAACTTTCCAAGGTGTTTTACTTTTTCTGGATTAAGTAATTAAAACAGTTTTCAAGTTTTTAGAATTCTTAATTTTAGTGATAATACTGCAATTCAAATTATTTTTAATAATACAATGATAATTTTTTTAAATTACAAATTTTATCACGTAAATCACTCTAATGCTATAATTATACAATTTATAAAATGAAAAATAAAAAATAGGAAAAGCTACGTAATCGAGGTACGTCACATTCTGCATTGGGGAAGCACCTTAAATTATTTTCATATTGGTTGTTAGTATAATAATTTTAAATAGTTAGCCTCGTGTCTGTGCTTCACTGATATTTAAATTTTCAAAACATTATCAATGGGTACGTAATTTTAATAATATTTAATTGTGATAATTTTTTTATTGTCTGCAAAACTTGATGCTTCGTTAAATTTAAACAAGTTCAACGATCAAAAGCATTTCCAGCAATAATATTTAAAGATAATGAGTTGATCATACCAAATGTTTTATTCTTTTTTTTTAAGTTACATATTATGTAGGAAACAAAAAACATGGCTCAATAAAAAAGCAGTAACGATTACGCCATGATCTTACTTTCATTGTCGATTTAGTAATTATAAAATGTGATTGAGCAAAAATTGTTTTTTATTCATGATCTTGAGTAGGTACTTTCGGTTTAATCTGTATCCTCCTTGGATATATTTTAAAAGTAAACATATTTTTAATTATATTAAATATTTAAATTACCCACAATTTTTATTATTGTTTACAATTTCTACCTGTTATTGAATATTAAAAGAAATTATTTTATTTTATTATGTGGTATATACGAAATGAAGTACGTGTCTCCCTTAGATTAAATTAAATATTTTATTTGTATTAAAATTTTCCTTACAATTATTGTACTTATACAATACAAACAATGTACTATAATACGGTAATGGAGATAAACAAACAAAATTTACATTTCAAACAGTTTGAAATTAACCGAATTTATAATCAAAAGTTTTAAATAAATACCTTTGCTCTATTTACTTAGTCGATCTACACTTTAGAGTTTAAATAAAAGGGGGGTCTAAATTTATTACAAAAATTATTACCTATTAATAAAATAGCCCCCCGCTTTTTGTTCAATTTTGAGCGATTTGACGTCAAAACAAAACACGCCGGAAACAAAAACACCGAAAAACAAAAGCACCGAAAACAAAAACGTCAAAATCAAAACAGCGAAAACAAAAACACCGAAAGTACCATTAGTACTTGAAAACAAGATGCCATTTATAGAGTAAAATATGTTAACGACACAATGAAAAATATTTTGACCAAAAATAAAAAACTACATATTATACATTAGTATATTATATATTTATTTAAAAATAATAAATCACGACTTTTTAGTTGCTTCGTTTTGATTTCGGCGTTATTGCTTTCGGAGTTTTTGTTTCGGCATTTTTGTTTTCAGTATTTTTGTTTTTGGTATTTTTTTTTCGGTGTTCTTGATTTCGGTGATTTTGTTTTCGAAAATTTGACGTGCAATCATTTTTGGGTTCGGGTTTTCTTTCGTTATCATTCCTAATTAAAAAAGTACATCATGGAGAAATAGATTGAAATGCTACTTGCTGCCGCATGCTGAGAGGTTGATCGGTGAAGTTTTTCAGTATATAAAGAAAATATATGTTTAAAAATTATACATAAGCTTCACGATAACGCTTTTGTTTTCTTGGATTGAAAACCAAATCAGACTTCTTTTTAACCTAAACAAAATTTGTCTTTGTTCAGCTGTTTCGATGGAAATACAGCATTGGAAGATTTTAATGATTCACTGGGTGCTCGACATTAACCGCTTTGATCGTTTTTCAATAAAATTAGTACCTAATACGAAAGTCATCCCATGGTTTCTTTCTTCTTTTCAAAACTCGGTAGAACGTAGAAGCAGATAATCCTTCGTTTTAGGCTTCTATACATAGTATAGAAAGAAGCCTTATGATCTGGCTTCGTGTCCGTCCGTCCGTCTGTCCGTCCGTCCGTCTGTCTGTCCGTCCGTCCGTCCGCATAATTCAAAGTCACTAAATTAGTGACAAAAACCTTTGTCACTAAATTTTACTTTTAGGTTTCTATACATAGTATAGAAAAAGCCTTATGATCTGGCTTTGTGTCCGTCCGTCTGTCCGTCCGCATAATTCAAAGTCACTAAATTAGTAACAAAAAAAACCTTTTGTCACTAAATTTTACTTTTTTTGTGGGTGGATGGACAAACGCGTGAATGGATTAACAAGATTCAAAATAATTAATTGAGATCAAACACACAGAGTTGTGGACGCTTTTTTAATTGTTTATGAGATTATTTTATTCATCTTACACTTTTTTGGGTTGGCAATAAATGAACTAACCAATTAAAGGTGCGAAAGAGTGAAAGTAAAATTACGTAAAACGTAAAAATAACACTTACAAAATGCAAGTCAATTTCTTATATAGAAAATTTTGTTACCAACTAAAAAATTAAGATAATCTGATGATCGTGCAGATAAAGAAAAATTATAAATTTAAATTAAAAATAATTACAAAATATTATATAATTGTAAACCAAAAGGTAGCTGTATAGAAGCCTAAGAACTGCGGTCATCCGAGTTCCACCTTGTTTCATTGGCAACAAGAAAATTTCGGAATAAGGACTCATATAACTCTGGTTATATGATTGGCTCATATTATTGCTATAATCCGATTGAACTCTATTATTATTGCATAATAATATTAACCATTTTGATATTGTTCATCCGTGCGTCCTACCTGAATCATAACACTTACAGCTCTACGAATTGTCAGTCGACCATCGTATCTGGCGGTTCAAGTTTCATAATTTCCAGTTTAGTCGCGCTCAAGGATGTTTTTAATAAGTTTGACCTCATTTAGGACCTCGTGGCTCAAGGAATTATTATTTTCTAGAATAGTTTTGGCTCGGAGAGATTTTTAATGAGTTTTACCAGTTGACTCTCGGATTCGGCTGCTCAACTTCCATAATTTTGAGTTTTGTCCCGCTCAGGGATTTTTTTAAATTGTTGCGAAGCCGAAGGCTTTGCTACCATTTGTAATTGTATTATAAATATAAAATACTTTATTTAAAATTATTTTTAGCCTTAAAACTAATTTTTAATTTGCGATGGGCGGAGTTACAGTTTGAAAGAGCTAATAAAAGATTTGCATTCTAAATTAATTTTTAAAGCCGTTTTTTTTTAAATTTGTGAACTAACCGCAAATTTTGTATCTTTCAAAATTGCTAAAATTGGAGTTCAAGTATCTTAACTCTCCCCATTTTATTCTATAAGTTGCTTGTACTAGTGATCCTTTCGGTGCTTTTGTTTTCGGTGTTTGGCGTCAAAGCGACGTGGAGTCAATTCTAATACTTTCTTATTCACACTTTGTACTTATTCAAAACCGCTTTTAGATTTTTTTGATTTTCTATAACTGTAAAATTTATTATCAGATATTCAATTCTCTGCCCCCGCAAGGAACCCTGTTCTAGGAAGATAATTTTTAAAAAGGTAATGACGAAGTTTATAAAAGATTTTCTATTATTTATTGATTCTACTGTGATGCAACCAAAAGTGACACCTCACCATAACAATTGTCAGTAGAAGTTTTTATTTTTGGGCCCCCATTAACTTTCTCTTTATATAATAATAATAATAAATATAAAAATAAAAAAATAAACAGAAACAATAAATTAATTATAATTTAATAAAATTTGTATTATATAATTTAACAATTTATTGTTTATGAAAGTGCAGTAAAAGTACTTAAAAATTTAAATATTTACTATTCTGAATTAATAAAATAAAAATAACTATTTTTGTAATTTATTACGTAGTTCATTTTAACACAAACAAATTATTAAATGTTGACAAACCGCACAAAATAAAATTATTTATTCTTGTCGTCGTTTATATACGAAAAATAAAATTGTACCACGAATACTTTCAATTACAATCGGATGTTGTTTACTTTTTTTTGTGTTATATCAACAGCATATTTTTACTTCACAAAAAACTTACAGTAATAATATGTTTTAAGAAAGTTTTTAATTATTTTCAAGTTAAGTGAAATTGTAATAAAAATTTAAAACATATAATTTTACAAGCTAATAAATTATTTATAAATGCAATAACAATAAACTTAAAAGAGTGCACTTACTGAAAACTAAAATTGCCAGTATATTGCCCTTTTTATATTTCTTAGAGCACTGCCATTGCTAGGCTAATAAATTGCAGGTTTATTTTCAAAAATAAATAATAAAAATATTTCATTTAACCTATAGTCTAACGTGTATATTATTTTAGAGATATTTTCAAAATGCCTAAATTTAGGTTTAAACCAAGGGGTCAACCGCTAGAGGAAATCGTGTACAATTAACTTCACACTTCACGTACTTCATCATAATTCTCCATACTTCTTTGTCCTTCATATAATTCAGCAGTAATTCATCGATACTTTCAGTATCAAAGACTTTCAATTTCTGAGACTTACAGAAATACCAAAATTTGAGCACTGGAGGGTGTTCCACACCCCCCAGACCCCCCGGATTGAGTAGATTATTTTTATCAGAAGTAAACTAAAGATCTCCCGTTGCAGAGGCACTAGAGGGTGTTTCACTCCCCCAGCCCCCCGGATCAAGTAGTTTATTTTTTATCAGAAGTAAACTGAAGATCTCCTGTTGCAGAGATCTACCTCCCAGGGAGTACGGAATTTATAATTAGGTAGTTTATAATTAATTGTCAGATTACGAATTAAACACATTTACTTGGCTATAGCTAATTTTAATAAAGTTGAGATATGCTTAATATTTAATTCACTTTTAATAAAAATAAATTATTTAAACCGGGGGTCTGGGGTGTGGAACACCTCCAGTGCTTCTGCAACGGAGATCTTCAGTTTACTTGATAAAAAGTAAACTACTCGGTCTGGGGTTCTGCATGTTCTTCATTTCAAAATTTGTGATCCCCCAGTACTTTATGTACTTTATTAGATGTGTACAAAAACTTCACCAGCGGTTAACCCCTCGGTTTAAACAGTAATTTTTATCGGTAATTTCGGGGCCCCCGTCATCCTGGGCCCTGTAGTATATACATACCTAGTTACGGCACTGGCGATTGCTAAACAAATGTGCTACTTATCTATATATATAATTTCCGATAAAAATGAATTGCATAGACCGGGTGATCTGAGGAAGATGAAATGCTCTTCAGCGCCTAATCATCCAACCAAGAACCTTAAATGTATAAAAAAACCAACTAAAAAAGTAAAATAAAATAATATGCAGAATATATCATAGTATATCGCATAAAAAAATCGTACATAAACAATTCCACGTACAACAACCGCATAAAAACAGGTTTTGCTGTATTACTGATTTGATTCCCATTTGTTGCTTGCTGGCAGGCTAAAAGATGATGTTTTATAAAATTTCAAATATTTTGTATTATTCATTGATTTTACCGCAGTAGTGACTAAAACGTTACCATAGCAACCAGTAGCGGCGTAGTAGAAAAATGTTGTTATTATTCAGAAAAATATAAAAACCCTAACTTAATTATTTACCTACTTAATTTGTTGATAATAAAAAAGCAATGTAACTAAAAAATTCTTGTATAGGCTAAAAATATTTGTGGTTATTTCAAGGGCCTACCCCCATCCCCCGCTGTACAGTGCTGTACTTTAAATGCCCACGGTCAAGCGGATATGCTGAAATATTCAATCAAGTTCTGATGAAAAACTGTACTGTACTGTATAAACCGAGAGAGCCGGGATATGGAATTGGGGTCAGAACAATAAATGTTTAAAAATTATACACATCAGCTTTAGTTTTCTTGAGAATGATAACATAATACCCAGACCCTTCCGTTGCAATCTCTCACTTTGTTATTCAAAAATCCTCAACTTATTTGAATTATTGTTTAAAAAAAAAGGTTATTTATACTTCTCAGTTCTATTGAAAAGAGAGGTAGAATATTAAATTAATATTATAAACTTATTACAAAATTTTATAATTTTACTTGACGTCTTTTTGGAAACGATGAGGTTCACTGAAAGGTATTCCATACCCCCCACCGTCTTGTCGGTCATTTTCTTTTATTTTATGAAGTTGACAGATACCCGAGCTTATTTAAACTATTTTGGAAATATAATTTTTTTTAAGTTTTTACAATCTAAGGAAATTTTAGTAAACATGTTTTTATTAAATTCTCAAATTTTTCCAACTTACATTTTTAGTTTAAGACACAGTTGTTTCGATTTTTAAAATCTCCTTAGTTAAACCCAGCTCAAAATATTAATTTTTTGAATATTTAGTGACATTAGATTAGAGAATCTAGTGTGTCGATGTGGGTTTGTCAAAATTTTTCAATATAGTTTTTGATTTTAATTTTAGTGGAAATTAATCCACTATTATATTCCAATCATATAGAGCTGAGTTTAACTGAAAAGATTTTAAAAACTGAAACAATCATATACAACGGTGTCTTAAACTAAAAATGTAAGTTGGAAAAATTTAACAATTTAATAAAAACATGTTTACTGCAATTTCACCTAACTTGAAAAAATTTTAATACTTAAAAAGAAAATATATAACTTTACAAGTTAATAAACGAAATTAATCCATATTCAATCATTTAGGGCCGAGTTTAACTGAGGAGATTTTAAAAATTGAAACAACGGTGTCTTAAACTAAAAATCTAAATTTGAAAAATTTAACAATATTTAACAATATTTTTTTAATTAAGAACAAGACAATAACGAGTATATTTTGTTTTCAATGGATATCGTTCCCTTGGTAGTAATTTTGTTAGAAAGTAAGTAGAGACAGTATAAATCTAGTTAATCCACTCATGTGCATTCTCACATCTAATTTAAGAGTAGAAAAAAAGATAAGCTACTTTCCAAATGAACCGACAAAGATTTGGATATCTAATTAACCAAAAAACGTTAAATAGACTTTTGTAAAGCTGTACAAAAAACGCGTTTTCAAATTGATTGTACTAAGTTAGTCTAAAAAAATTTGAAATATACGAAAATATTTATAATTTTCTTTTACTAATAGAAAATATTATAAATGAAATGTAGGGGAACTAACCAGGTTAACTTCAAAGTACAGAGTAGTACAAAATAAAAGTGCAGTTTGTATAAAACAAAAGCACATATTCTTTTGTTTTATAAATCTGAGCATTGAAATATAGCGAAAATGACATTTCACTTTAAGTTACATTGCAGCATCAACATGTGAAATATAGGTAAGTGGAAACCATTAGCTTGAGTATGAAGAACTACTGCAGTTTAACTTTGGTTCCGAACAACAAACGTTAGTGTTACGCTTGTATCATAATAAAGCGACGGTGACGCTTACTACATTTATAATGCCACGTGTTAATCTTAACTACAAAATAGTTTTAGCAATAAATTGTCTGACACTTCGTAATAGTTACCCTATTTGTTAACATCTTTGTAATAATACTCTGTTACTTAGTTTAGAATAATTTTAATCGCCTTTAATAAATTTCTTCTTTCGTTTGGCGTGTCGTCCGTATGCAGGTATCGTAGGAACATTCATATTGATAGGCTTTTTTATATTAGCATGCTGCTCTCTTGGGATAAAGGTAAAAATGCAGTGGAGCCCTATCGCTTTTACACTTTCAGTTAATAGTTTACAGATCGAAGTTGGACTTTAGATCACAGCAGTATATCTGGTGGCGGAACCGGGAATGAAACCGCTCTCTAGCCTGTAAGTGACAATATCAAAGTTATAAAGATAAAATGTAATTTAACTTGTTTCGATTTCAATCTTGATTAAAGAAGACAATTTTCTTCCTGCTTTCAAATTTGTAGTCAAAGTTTTATTTCTTCGGTGACGCTCATTCTGATTTTGACGTTTAGGTTGGAATTACACATAATTTTTTTGGTAAGAATTATTCCTTCCGCTGTAGCGATGCCTGCAACCTACAGTAAAAATATACTTCTGAAAAGCGCCGTAAAATGTATTTGGAGGATTAATGCAAACGCTAATCGAATGCTTTAATAATATTAAAATTAGCTAAACTACTTGATTTTGATTTTGAACTGATTGATCTGATTTAATTAATTGATATTTATGTTTTTCGTGATACCTGGGGGAATAATTAAATTAATAGGTATTTAACTTTGGGAATACCAGCTATCTGCAATATTTACACACTTTGTACTCCAATGAAGTGGTTTATCGGATATCGAGAGGCCCTCTAATGTTTATTAATGAAATAATAATCATTGACGTTATTTGTTAACAAATAAAGTTCAATTTTTTTCAAGTGAATGCGCGATTTATCAAAACAAACTTAAGAGATATACCTTCTAGCGTTCTATTGGTTCGGCCAATATACGCGTATAAATAAGATCTGCATAACCGCGTTAAATTTCAAATTCTTTAGTAAGATAATTTTTAATACTATACAATTTTAACAAATATAAAAATGATAATTGTTGCAATTTCCTTTGAATACTTATGAAAGCTTGATATAATTATTAAAAAGGATTCCCCTCGATCGCGAAACAGCGCACTATATTATGTCGGAATTATGTATTATAAAAATAAAATAAACTGTATCGTACTCGTCAGGGACATCTACAAAAACTAGAGAACAATAATTTAAACGATAAAATTTAAATATTACGCCACTATCTGCCATCCTAGATTAACGTTTTACTATAAAAGCGGTTCGTTTTATTACAACTCAATTAGTGCGCGCTTAATTAATCGGTAACGAAGTTGTGATATTCCGATATGTTGAAAAAGTTACTTATGTGTTTTTTGTTATATTTTACATCAACCGTCATCAATGGTAAATGTTTTTATTTTTATATACATATATTTTTTAATAATGGTCCCTAATTTATTTTATTACATCATGTAATAGATATGTTCACGATTAAATCGTAATTAAGTGAAAAAACTTATCTGATCCATGTAAAAATTAATATTTTTATATTAACCGGTATAAGATAAGATCTTTTTTTAAATTTTCAATTAAAAGGTTTGCAATAATTATTCACTTTTACAACAAAACGGAAGAATGATAGGTTGTACAACAGATTCAAGCAAATATTTTGAATGTTTTTTTTTCTAAAAGCAGTTGTTTATTTTCTGATTTATATT
This sequence comes from Lycocerus yunnanus, assembly GCA_036346125.1. NCBI lineage: Eukaryota > Metazoa > Arthropoda > Insecta > Coleoptera > Cantharidae > Lycocerus > Lycocerus yunnanus. The sequence continues at coordinate 286,166 of JARFIX010000135.1, forward strand.
ATTATTACTAAATACCAAAATATTATTTATATTTGCGGTAGAGATCACTCAAGGCTACACGTGAAGTTTTTTAGCTGTCGTTTTTAGTTTCCGCTAATAAAAAAATGTGTCGTGGAAAAATGTTTACAATCTCGTGAAGATTTTTAATTTCTTCAATGAAATTATTTGAGAAGGACGTGACGCGCCGCCAGGACGAGTCCAGGTTCCTAGGTCTACGCAGAAATATTATAATAACATAATCTTTAAATATATTCTGATGGTAAAATAAAAATTAAGACATGTAATAGTGCGGCACCCCATCACAACATAAAACATAAAATTCCCCCTTTCCATTGTAACTTACAAAATTTAAAAAAAAAATTTTTTCCGTTTGAAGATACCGTTCTAGTAATTGCCATGGGAACCACCCCGTGGTTTTTTTGTTTTTAAGTACTTTACATAATAATTATATTTATATTTATGTAAAAAAAATTATTGTTGCTTATTGTTGCCGCTTGTTGAATAGCTGAAAGATTATCTGTTATTCCTTGATTCGACCTCGATAGTAACTACAAATTTTACGTTACCATAGAAATGTCCAAGCAAATATGTTTAAAAATTCAATCATTTGAGGGGGGGGGAGATTTTTTGAAAAAGAATGCTCCTAGGACTGCAGTATCGGGAGAAAAAACACGTTAAATGTTAAAAAATAATATACAAAAGTTTTATGGTATCTAACATTGCACTAGGTGTATTCCATGTCCCTAGTCCCTCTGTCTTTGATTTTCATTTTATGTTGTTCTATTCAACTATTTTTGAAATACTCCCAGACGCTTTCAAATTTTAATTTTTCAAAAATAAACAAAATTTATTGGGGAATTTAAATGCCCCCAACCGATTTTTGTGATTTGAATGAATGTGACGGTGAATGAAGTTTTATGACATATTTTCTGTTAATCGTTAATTCTACCGCAGGTGATTACAAATTTTACTTTTTTTATGATAGCAACGGCTCAGCAAATATTCTGAAATTTTCAAATATGAAATATCCCTCAGTATCCCTAAGCATTCAACTGAAAACATTAAATGTAAAAATAATATACAAAATCATACAACATTAGCTTTCTTAGGAATGAAAGCATTATATTCCAGACTTCCCGAACCTATCGGTCTCTTCTCTTCATTTTTCACATGAAAAATTTACCGTCCGCTTTCCCCCCAGTCCCTAAACTTTGCTGAAAAGCTGATAGATGAAGTTCTATTGAACATTTTTTATTACTCATTAGCAGTGGTTCGACAAATAATATTTTCTATTTTCTTCTGAGAAAAATTTGTCTATGGGTACAGAATTCCCCCCAGCCAGACTTTTTCTATCGGTTTATTTAAAACCGTGAATCTCAAATTGGGGCGTTTTATTCAAATCTTTTAAAATATAACAACTTATGTTTTAGGTTATCCTTCCAGTTCCGATGTTCCAATAGTGAGTAGGGAATGTTGGGGAGCACGGCCGCCTAAATCCATCCAACCGATGCCAAATCCAGTACCATTCGTCATTATTCACCATACATACATGCCAGGCGCATGTAACACCACAGAGGATTGCATAAAAGCCATGCAATGGATGCAAGATCTACATCAAGTTTGTACTAGCAATAAAAAGTTGTAAAAAAGAAACCAAAGTCGCATTTTAGATAACCAACGGTTGGGTGGACATAGGTTACAGTTTTGCAGTAGCAGGTGACGGTAATGCTTACATGGGAAGAGGATGGTCCGCAGTTGGAGCTCACGCACCGAGCTACAACGATAAAAGTATTGGAATTTGCTTGATCGGAGACTGGAGATGTAAATATTAAAATATAAATAGTTAAAGATAAAGTTAATTTTTATAATACGCAGATGAATTACCACCCAAGGAGCAAATGGATTTAGCCCAAAAATTAATCCAATTTGGCGTAAAAAGTGGGAAAATTAGACCAGATTACACGCTGTATGGTCATCGTCAAGTCAGGGAAGGCACCGAATGTCCTGGAGATGCATTATTTAACGAAATTCAAACTTGGCCCCACTTTTCCGAAAATCCCCCATCAGTTTGGAAACCAACCATTGAAGCTGGCTCAAATTAGTTAACAACATTGACGGTATTTTAGAAAATAACGAAATACGCTGCAAATCGTCGGAGTACAAAACGTACGTGAGGTTAAGTTATATGGCACTGTGTCCAATTGTAAATATTTTTACAGTATTCTTTAGCGTAGATAATTATTTAAATTTGTAATTTATATAATAAAAGTTTAATAAATTATGATTTCTATTATTATGATTTCATATTAACATTTAAACAGTTTTTAACCTTGCTGGGCTTAGAGGTTATGGTTACTAGACCATTAATATACATATTATGTATCATTAACTTTAGTTTATTTAATGATAGACGACACTGTATCATTTATTTCCTCAATTAATCGATTTAAATCGTATCGATTGGAAAAGTGCAAGAAGAGGAATCTGGAAGACCAGAACCAAACCTAGACGAGAAATTACCTTGGATATTATCCAAACGCCTTTAACTCTGCCAAAAAATATTATGGGCGAGTAAAACAGTTTTGAACCACGTTTTCCTTCTCACAATTTATACTTTTTCATTTGCAAATTTTATCAGAACCTCCTCCGGTAAAAAACCATAAATTTTAAACAAAAACCTTCCATGATCTCAATTATACTTGCACTTTTATGGCAATGTTAATGATGCTATGCAAATAAAGTAAATTTAGAACGGTTTTGTATAACAACTTTAATAAAAAAAAATTTTGTGTGTCCCATTTACCTAGATAATGAAGGTTATACGTTGTACTTGTTAAAATAAAATAATAAATAACTATAAAAGTGAAAAATTGCATTTCCTTTTTGAAAAATTAAAGATTGAAGAGGATTGAACACACTCCAAGTTGAAATTCTTAGTAGATATACTATCGAACTTCCAGGCCACTATTTATTTGAAAAAAATTTCAATAGGAAATTAATGAATAAAGAGTTTTAATGTAGGAAGGGGTTCAACATAGAAAGTGGACAAGACATTGCAAGATATCTGGCAAAAAAGCTACTTTGTTTCAGTCATGTACACTTTATTTCTTGTATATTATTGGTAAAAAAAATTTAAAAACCGCGGTATTTATAACCTACCTTTTTGAGAATTGCAGAAGAAAACAAATAACAGGAAAAAATTAAAAGAATTTATTGAGTCATGAAGACTAAGTGAAGAAATCATGGCTACTGTCGGTGCATAAATAGGTACTCTTCTACCAGGACAACTCGTCGTTTCATAATCAACCATTCCAAACTTGCAAAATTAGGCTTTCAATTATTGGTTTTTTATTCACCATATTTTTCAGAATTTTCTCCCGAATGAAGTCAAACAAAATGTTTGTCAAATCAGAATGATTGCTGTAATCAATTACTACTTTGCTCAGTTTGATAAAACCTAGCGACAGATCAGCGTTGATATCTTTAGCTAGATAGCAAGAAGTACGGCACAGCCCAAAATATTCAAACCTTCCACCGAGAATTACATGTGCTGGTATCCATCGATCTGTTAGCTCACTAAAATGGGGAAAAGCACAAAGGACAGGGCACAGAAAACATTAGGAAGAGATAACACAGATGGAAAGCAGCTAAAAACGGCCAGTGAAACAGTAGGTTTGTTCCTCACATCCAAATACTCAGTGACCTCGGATGCTTTAACGCATAATTTCACTGATTTGTCAAGAGAACAGAACACAGAGATCAAGATCTAAAAAAGATCTTAATAAATTATGAGTGTCCTCCTCTTTAAAAAGTTTGACTTTAGTTCTGATGTAACCCAGATATAACTCATGTCCTCTTTTTAGAATTACCGGGGGTTTAGGGATTCTAAAGAACCCCCGTCTATATTTACATTATAAAAAAAATTTCCAAACTTATGGTCTTTAGTATCAAATGAGTATCAATCAATAAAGAAACTTTCTAAAACAGCATAAACAGAAAGATTATGATCGGGAAGTTTGAAAAATATAAAATACTTCCCCCCCCCTCTAGTATGTATTATCATTCTTAAAAAAACTAAAGCAATAGCGTAAAGCATCTTTGTAATTTTTAATATTTAAAGTTCTGTCGTCTGATATTGGAACACTGGGGTATTCCATATTACCTAGACTTCCCGATCTAAGCAGTTTATTTCTTTTCTAATTTTTCTATTCTACATTTTCTATAGTGGCAAGTCATTTTCAGCGACTGGAAACTAATTATAAATCACTTAAACTCATTGGAATTTATTGGAAATCAATAAAGTTTTTGGAACAATTGGAATTTCTGCTGAATTACAGAATTATTTAATTATTTAAAAATTCCATAAAAACAACTGGAATTACTTAGAAATTTCTAAAATTATTTGAAAATAATTGGAATTTAATAGAAATCATTCGAACTTATTGTAATTCCATGGAATTTCTTAGAAATCATTTAAATACTTTTGCAGTTTTTTAAATTGTTAATTCTTTTAAATTACTGATTTATTTTAAATCACTGAAGTTTTTTGCAAATTACTAAAAATCATTGGAATTATTTCTTCAAAATTATTTAATTTACTTACATATATGTATTTCTCTAAAATTATTTGAAAATTACTGGAGTTTTTTAGAAAAGATAATTGGAATTTTTTGAACATTTTTGAAATTATTTGGATATCACTGAAATATCTATATTTAAATGCGCTGAAAATCTATAAAGTTCTTTTTAAAAATCATTCAAATTCTAGAAAATAATTAAAATTTTTTGGAAAACTATAAAAGTCTAGGAATTATTTAGGAATTATTATTTAAAAACAATTACTTAAAAAGTTTTTTGAAAATCTTTAGAATTTAATAGAATTTTCCGAAATCATTGGAATTTGAAAATTATTAATGATTCACTGGAATAACTGAAATATTGTTCAAATCTTTTGAAAACCACTGAAATTAATTAGAAATTTTGCAGTCATTTCAAAATCATTGGAATTGATTGAAAATTATTCAAATTTGTTGGATATCCATGAAAGTTTTTAATCACTGGAATTCTTTGGGAATAACAAGAACTTCTATAAATTATTTCAATTTTTTGGAATTATTTAGAAATGATTCAAATTCGTTATAAATCATTGCAATATTTTAAGATAGCATGTATTGATTTGAAATCACTGATTCTTTGCAAATTTTGACAATTTATATGGAAATTTACTGGAGTTTCTTGCAAATCATTTAAGTTCGTTGGAAATCTTTAGAATTCTTTTGCAATTCTTGAAAATCATTAAAAAAATTTCAAAATTATTAAAATTACATGAATATATTTTTGTAATTCTTTAAAACCATTCGAGTTAATTGAAAATCACCAAAATTCTTTGAAATTATTGAAATTCTTCATAAATCACTGTATGCTCAAGAAAACATCTGGAATTTTATAGAGATTTTGGAAATAACTTGGAAGTCATTCAAATGCATTGAAATTATAGTCCTTTTTAGAATTTACTAAAATTCTGGAATATAATTAATAGAATTTTTTGGACATCTCCAAAATTTCTCAAAAATTAATACAATTCTCTACAATTAATTATTTAAAGATGGGTAGAATTTATTGGAAATCACCGAAATTATATAGTTGATAATCATGGTAATTTCTAGGAGTTCTAGAAAATCATTGGAATTATTTAAAAATTATTGATTCACTAGAATTCACAATAATTAATTTGCTGGAATGACTTAGACAATGCTCAAATTCTTTGGATACCACTAGAATTAATTGGAAATATATGCAATTACTTAGAAATCATTGGAATTGGTTCGAAATTATTTAAATTTGTTATTTAAAATTGTGAAATTAGTTTTTGTAAAATTGTTATACATTAATCAAATTTATTTAAAAATAACTGAAATTTTTTGAAAATAACGAAATTTTCACGAAATTATTTCAATTTTTTTGGAGTTAGAGATTTTTTAAATTATTAAAATACTTTGGAATTGCTGATATTTATTCGACATCACTGATTCTTTAGAAATCAATGAAATTACTTGTATAATATATAAGTATGTATAGAAATTATTTTGAAATTTACTGGAGTTGCTTGAAAATCATTTATGTTTGTTGAAATCTAAGAATTCTTGCAATTAAAAATCATTGGAATTTCTTCAAAATTATTTAAATTACGTAAATATATTTCTGAAATTCTTTAAAACCATTCAAGTTAATTGAAAATTACCAAATTCTTTTAAATTATTGAAATTCTTTGGAATTTACTGTCATCTCAAGAAAATATCTGAATTTTATAAAATTACGGAAATAACTTGAAGTCATTCAAATGCATTAGAAATTATAGTCTTTTAGAATTTACTAAAATTCTGGGAATATAATTATAAATTTTTGAAATCTCCAAAATTTCTCAAAATCAATACAATTCTTTAAAATTAATTATTTAAAGATAGCTAGAATTTATTGAAATCACCGAAGTTATGTAGTTGATAATCATTGCAATTTCTTGAGTTCTAGAAAATCATTGAATTATTTAAAATTATTGATTCACTAGAATTCACAATAATTAATTTGTTGAATGACTTAGACAATGCTCAAATTCTTTGATACCACTAGAATTAATTGGAAATATATGCAATTACTTAGAAATCATTGAATTGGTTCGAAATTATTTAAATTTGTTATTTAAAATTGTGAAATTAGTTTTGTAAAATTGTTATAAATTAATAAAATTTATTTAAAATAACTGAAATTTTTGAAAATAACAAAATTTTCACGAAATTATTTCAATTTTTTGGTTAAGATTTTTAAAATCATTAAAATACTTTGAATTGCTGATATTTATTCGACATCACTGATTCTTTAGAAATCAATAAAATTACGTGGATATATAAATATATACTATAGAAAATTATTTTGAAATTTATTGAAGTTGCTTGAAAATCATTTATTTTGTTGAAATCTATGAATATCAATTCTGAAAATCATTGAATTTTTCAAAATTATTTAAATTACGTAAATATATTTTTGGAATTCTTTGAAAACCATTTGAATTATTTGAAAATCACCGAAATTCTTTGAAATGATTGAAATTCTTTAGAAATTACTGCAATCTCAAGAAAATATCTGGAATTTTATTAAAATTACTAAAATATCTTAGAATTCATTCAAATGTATTAGAAATTACAGTGTTTTTTTTTAGAAATTACTACTAAAATTCTGGAAATTAATTAGAATTCCAAAATTTCTCAAAAATCAGTAGAATTCTTTAAAATTAATTATTTAAAGATGGCTGGAATTTATTGGAAATCACGGAAGTTAGTTGATAATTATTGTAATTTTTTGGAATTCTCGAAAATCATTGGAATTATTTGAAAATTATTGATTCACTAGAATGACTTAGACAATGTTCGAATTTTTTGGAAATTACTGGGATTAATTGGAAATTTATGTGATTATTTAGAAATCATTGAAATTGGTTTGAAATTATTTAAATTTGTTCGAATCTATCAAATTTATTTAAAAATCATTGGACTTTTTGAAAATAAGATTTTCGCAAAATTTTTAATTTGTTTGGAATTAGAGATTTCTTAAAAATTATTGAAATGCTTTGGAATTGCTGATATTTATTTAAAATTACTGATCCTTTAAAAAGCATTGAAATTACTTGTATATATGGGCAATTGGTTAAAAATTTGCTTTTTGAAGTTTTGAGAAATCGTTAGAATTTTTTCAAAATTATTTAAATTACTTAAATATACTTCTGGACTTTTTTGAAAACCATTCGTTACTTGTAAATCTGTAGAATTATTTAAAAATTACTTAAATTCTTGCAAATTAATCCATTTCTTTAAAAATCACTGTAATTTCAAGAAAATATATGGAATTTCTTGGAAATTACTCTAATAGTAAACTATTCATTCATTTCTGAGAAGTTATTCTGATATATTAGAAATTTTAGTTTTTTTTTAAATCACTGAAATTAAGTAATTAGAGTTGTTTGAAATCCCCAAAATTTCTAAACAATTAATAGAATTTTTTAAATAATTATTTAAAGACAGCTCGAACTTTTTGGAAATCACCAAAATTAATTAAAAGTATATGTAATTATTTGGAAAATCATTAGAATTGCTTCGAAATTATTCAAATTCATTGGAAATCTAAATGTTTTTAAAAATCACTAAAACTCTTTGGAACGAGATTTTCTCGAAATTATTTTATTTTTTTAGAATTAGAGTTTCCTTAAAAATCATTAAAATACTTCAAGATTGCTGATAAAAAAATCATTTATGTTTGTTGGAAATCTATGGAATTGTCGAGGATGGAGAATCGACGCCTTCGTTGACTATATCACTTACGAAAACGCCCCAACAAGGAAAATTGGAAGAAAATTACAGGCCTGATGATTATCAATTCTAGTAAATTTATGTCGCAAAATTATAAACTAATATTGTAATCAATCGCATTTAACTTCATAACTGATAATCTCTTGCCGGTTTTTTCCCAAACACGTGGAATAAAGCTGCGTTCATAATAATTGTATGAGTACATGATTAAATGAGCCGAAAATGTTAATCGAACGATAAAATTTAAATGTTATCTCTCACTTGGCAGATTAGATTTTCTATAAAAGCGTTCCATTATATCATCTCAATTAGTTTTTAATGAAATTTGCCAAATATTTTTCGATATGTTTAAACTGTGGTTGTGTTTTTTGTGCATTACTTCCATTGTTGTAATTAATGGTAAATTTTTGCATTGTAGGTTTCAAATTAAAAAGTACTTTTAAATTTCGGATAATAACTTGTTTTAGTACATGATTAAAGAGCCGAAAATGTTAATCGAAGAAAAATTTTAGATGTTATTCTCACTTCAGTTTGATTTTCTATAAAATTATTTTAAACTAATTTTTTTAATAAATTTTCCAAAAATTTTTTCATATGTTTTAAAATGTGGCTGGTTTTTTGCAACCCCTTTTTGTAATTAATGGTAAATTTTGATTGAGGTTTTAAATTAAAAAAACTTTAAATTTCAAACGAACGATAAAATTTAAATGTTATCTCTCACTTGGCAGATTAGATTTTCTATAAAAGCGTTCCATTATATCATCTCAATTAGTTTTTAATGAAATTTGCCAAATATTTTTCGATATGTTTAAACTGTGGCTGTGTTTTTTGTGCATTACCTCCATTGTTGTAATTAATGGTAAATTTTTGCATTGTAGGTTTCAAATTAAAAATACTTTTAAATTTCAGGAACTCCGATCTTTTCTGATTGTAATTTTCCAATAGTGAGTAGGGAAGAATGGGGAGCCCGTCCACCCAAAGCGGTGGAAGTAATGAAAAATCCTGTACCTCATGTGATTATCCATCACAGTCACAGTCCTCCAATGTGCAACACGAAAAGGGAATGCATTAAGGCGATGCAGTGGATGCAGGATCTCCATCAGGTCAGTTTGTTGTAAAAATGTTTCTCAATGAAGAATTTTACATTTTAGATAACCAACGGTTGGGACGATATAGGATATAGTTTCGCAGTGGGCGGTGATGGTAACGTTTACGCTGGAAGAGAATGGGAAAAAGTTGGAGCTCACGCTCCAACTTATAATGACAAAAGTATAGGAATCTGTTTAATCGGAGATTGGACATGTAAGTATCTTGTTTGTTAAAAGATAACGGGCACCAGGTAAATTATTAAAACAAAGAAAGAAGTTTGTCGTCACCAATTTCAATCTGCTGGTACCTAAAAATTACTTTAATTTTTATAGCGGCACTGCCTCCTACCACACAAATGGACATGGTACATAAATTAATCGAATGTGGTGTTTCGAATGGAAGAATTCAATCAAACTACACACTCTTTGGTCATAGGCAAGTGCGCGAAGGAACGGAGTGTCCAGGTGAAACTTTCTATCAGGAAATCCAGACTTGGCCGCACTTTTCATATGATCCTCCGACGATATGGAGACCTGAACCTTAATTTCGAAAATGAATTATTTATATCTTGGTAATTGACAACAAATTTATACAAGTAAACAATAAAATATTAAAGAGATTCGACATAACAAAGTATTCAAGTCTGCTTAAACCACAAAATACGCTCAGAACAGAAAGAATAAAACAAAGCACAGCAAATAAGGATTACATCGGATCTTGCTAATCCTTTGGTTTTCTAATTTAGGTAAGACTCGTAAATAATTAAACAAGGAGTATAAATTTTCAATTTAAACCAACTGAATCTCAAATAAGCAGTATCAGAGAAAGGTTGAAATATCAATCGGTAATCCCTCGATTTATGCAACAAAAAATTTAATAAAATGAAAATGTAAATAATAAATTCTTTATGCAACACAATCTAAATACGAGAGCCTTTTTGTTAAAGCTTTTATTTTCATTCCTCATTATATGTATGACCATATTGCAACCCTTCTATTTGTTGAGAATACATAACTTCATGGAGGTTTAAATTATGACATTCCATTTGAATCACGAATCCTAATTAATTGAATATTTGATGTTTTGCTTGATCAACAATAAAAGATAAAATAAGTGAACTGCAATATGATCCAAGGGAATTCGAGTGACAAAATATTGAAATTAATTAAACGGATTAAAAATGCGCACTTACGCTCTCACTTATTCCCACTCATATTTAAATTAATTTGATGGGTTTGAAAAGGTTTAGGTTACCAAATTTAGATTATCCAGCATGCATTATATCTTCTTTCGGTTGAATTAAAACGCGAAACCCTATTAAGATCAATTCGGCAATTTGATTTGTAATTGGATTAAGTTAATTCGAGTGGTTCCAAAATAAATGTAACAAATGTTGTTCCTGCTGGTAAAAGTGTATTGACATTTGAATAGTTTGTCAGTTGTGCAAACATTGTTCATTTTTGTAAAAGATCAGAAGTAGGGTGAAATATTTGAAATATAGCAAAACTTATATTATGTACCAGGGGTGTAAGTTAGATGGTTTGACAAATCCTTCCTTATCACGACCCTTGTTTACTTTATAAAAAAATTTAAGTGATTCTTTTGTGTGAAGAAGTTTTGCTAACGATTTTTCTTTACAGATTTTCGTTAGTAAACAATTTTTATGACAAAATGAAAGCAGGGTCCGAACACTCGGTATTGTGCAAATAAACTGCTGTGTTCCATTTTTTCAACATTATAACAACATCCCATGAAAATTTTATTTCCAATTATACAAATAAATCTCGTGAGAAGAATGGAAAACTTTCACAAAAATTATATTTTTGTGAGGTTTGATGGGCAAAGAAAACATCAAAACTTGAAATAACTGTCGAATTAATTCTCAACTTAAAAAATATAACATCGTTGAAAGTTCTGTTTGTGTTATAAAACATATAATAAATACATAACGTCGACCTAAAAATTTTCAAAAGATAAATTTTGATAGTCAATCGACAAAGTAATTTTCCATTTCTCGTTAGTTTAATCCGCTTAGATGAAATACATTATGATTATTTCTCTCTTCCATTGGCTTTAAAAAATTGAATAATTATCAACATTTTGATTCAAAAAGAATTTAGTAAAATTTACGATAAATAGTAAACGTTTTAATCACACCATCATCAGGCGACAAATTTAATTATCCAAGTCAAGTAAAATATTTTCATACATAGCTAATTGGCAGTTAAGATATTTTTATTTATTTCATGCTTTTCAGTATGTTTAAACAATTTACCTTCTCCTCAGTTCAGTTCTCCAGTTCTCAGCTAGCCAAATTGTCTCCCCGCAGTCCACAGTTTATGAGTTCTTTTGTCTGGTCGACCCATGGCTTAGATGTTTTGCCTTCAATTTTTCTCTACACGATGTGTTTCTCCATCGTTCCGTCTTTCCTGGATATATGTCTGAGCTATCGAAGGTACATTCGGTTTACATCCAGAAGCAGGTGTTGCCTTACGCCGAGCTGCTCTAAAAGAAACCCATAGACCCACATTTTAAGACTTATGGTCTTTAGTATCAATCAATAAAGAAACTTTCTGAAACAGCATAAACAGAAACATTATGATGGGAGAGTTTGAAAAATATAAAATACTTCCCCCCCCTCGTTATCCTTCTTAAGAAAACTAAAGCGATAGCATAAAGCATTTTTGTAATTTCTCAACATTTAAAGTTCTGTCGTCTGATATTAGAACACTGAGAAGGGAGGGGGGTGGGGGTATTCCATACCACCTAGACATCCCGATCTAAGTTTATTTTTCTCATAAGTATAATACATGTAGATTTTAGAATATGCTAGATCGTTTCTATAGTAGCAAGTCTTTTTCAGCGACTGGAATTTAATTATAAATCACTTAAACTCATTGGAATTTATTGGAAATCAATAAAGTTTTTGGAATAATTGGAATACCCGCAAAATAAGTGAAATTATTTGATTATTTCTGAAATTTCTTAAAAACTACTGGAATTACTTAAAAATTTCTAAAATAATTTGAAAATAACTGGAATTTTATAGAAATCATTCGAATTTACTATAATTCCATTGAATTTCCTTAGAAATCATTTAATTACTTTTGGAGTTATTTAAATCGTTAATTCTTTTTAAATTATTGATTTAAAGTATTTGAAAACAACTGGAATTTTATGAAAATCATTTGAATTTATTGTAATCCATGGAATTCTTTAGAAATCATTTAAATACTTTTGGAGTTTTTTTAAACTGTTAATTCCTTTAAAATTACTGATTTATTTTAAATCACTGGCGTTTCTTGCAAATTACTGGAAATCATTAGAATTATTTTTTCAAAATTATTTAAATTACTTGAATATATTTCTCTAAAATTATTTGAAAATTACTGGAATTGCTGGCATTTTTTAGAGAAGGTAATTTGAATTTCTTGAACATTTTTGGAATTATTTGGATATCACCGGAAGATCTATATCTAAATGCGTTAAAAATCTTCTAAAGTTCTTTTTAAAAATTATTCAAATTTTAGAAAATAATTAGAATTTTTTGGAAATTTCCAGAATTTCTTAGAAACTAAAATTCTTGGAATTATTTAGAAATTATTATTTAAAAAGAATCATTATCATTGCAATTACTTGAAGACTTGACGAGTTATTTGATAATCATTAGAATTTAATAGAGTTTTCAGAAATCATTAAAATTTGAAAATTATTAATGATTCACTGGAATGACTAAAATATTGTTCAAATCTTTTAAAAACCACTAAAATTGATTAGAAATTCTTGCAGATATTTTGAAATCATTGGAATTTATTGAAAGTTATTCAAATTTCCTGAAAATCTATCAAAGTTTTTGATCACAGGATTTTTTCGGGAATAACAAAAACTTTTAGAAATTATTTCAATTTTCTGGAATTATTTAGAAATGATTTAAATTTGTTAGAAATCCTTAAAATGTTTTGAGACAGCAAGATATTGATTTGAAATCACCGATTCATTGCAAATTACTTGAATTACTTATATGTATATTCGATAATTATATGGAAATTTACTGGAGTTGCTTGTAAATCATTTATATTCATTGAAAAGTTTTGAAATTCAAGCAAATTATTGGAATTTCTTCAAAATTATTTAAATTACTGTGAATATACTTTTGAAATTTTTTGAAAACCATTTTAATTATTTGAAAATCACCGAAATTCTTTAAAATCATTGAAATTCTTTAGAAATCACTATTTTCTCAAGAAAAAATAAACTTTGAATTTTTGAAATTGCTCAAAATAATAGAAATCATTTAAAATTGATTGAAAATTATAAATTTTTTTTTCAGAAACCACTAAAATTATGGAATATATAATTAGAATTTTTAGAAAATTTCCAAAATTTCTCAAAAATCAATAGAATTCTTTAAAATTAATTAAAGATTGCTAGAATTTATTGGAAATCACAGAAATTAATTGATAATCATTGTAATTTCTTGAAATACGCGAAAACTTTAGAAATTATTTGAAAATTATTGATTCACTAGAATTTACAGTAATTAATTTGTTGGAATGATCCAATATATTCAATGTTCAAATTTCTTTGGAAAACCATTTAGAATCGTTGGAAATTATGCAATTACTTAGAAATCATTGGAATTGGTTCAAAATTATTCAAATTTGTAAATAAATTTATCAAGTTTATTTGAAATTTAACTAAAATTTTTGAAATTTTCGATAAATTTCTGAAATTATTTATTTTTGTGAATTAGAAATTTCTTAAAATCATTGAAATACTTAGGAATTCTGAAAATTTATCCTTAAACATTACTGAAATTTGAATTATAAATCTTTCGAATATATTATATATCGGAAAATTATTTTTGAAATTTACTGGAGTTTTTGAAAATCATTTATGTTCGTTGAAATCTATTTAAATTTTTTGCAAATTATTTAAAATCATTGGAATTTCTTAAAATTTATTTAAATTACGTTTAAAATTATTTTGGAAACCCTTGAAACCATTTGAATTATTTGAAATCACCGAAATTGTTCAAAATTATTGAAATTTTTGGAATCTAAATTGATTTAAAATTTTTGAAATTCACGGAATCTCAAGAAAATAAAACTAGAATTTATGAAAATCCATTGAAATATTATGAATTCATTTAAATATATTAGAAATATAGTCTATGTTAAAAAACATAAAATTCTGAATAATTAGAAAACTTCAAAATTTCTGCAAAAAACAAGAATTTTTAAATAATATTATCTGGTAATTTTTGAAATCACTGAATTAGTTAAATTATTTAAATTTTTGGAAATTTGAAAATCATTGGAATTATAAGAAAATTATTGATTCACTGGGATGACTTAGACAATGCTCGAATTTCTTGGAAACCACTAGAATTAATAGGAAATACATATATGTAATTATTTGCAAATCATTGGAATTGGTTCAAAATTATTCAAATTTGTTGGAATCTATCAAATTTATTTAAAAATCATTGGATTTTTTGGATTTTGCAAAAATCAATAGAATTCTTTAAAATTAAATTTAAAGATGGCTAGAATTTATTAAAAATTACCGAAGTTAGTTGATAATAATTATTGTAATTTTTTGGAATTCTCAAAAATCATTGAAATTATTTGCAAATTATCGATTCACTGGAATGACTTAGACAATGCTCTAATTTTTTGGAAACCAATAGAATTAATTGAAAATATATGTAATTATTTGTAAATCATTGGAATTAGTTCGAAATTAATTAAATTTGCTGGAATCTATCAAATTTATTTAAAAATCATTGGATTTTTTTAGAAATAACAAGATTTTTGCGAAATTTGATGAAATCTTTTATAAAACTACACCTACCACTTTTTCATCAAACGGCAGCAAGGAGGAATCCAGCATACGATTCTATGTAGAATTCCATTTTAAACACGTTTAGAGAACGAGGGGAGGGGGTTTATGGTTAAATTAAAAAGAAAATTCGCCGCAGTTAGGAATATTCCAAAAATGGTTTTATAACCCGGAGTATCTGCAAAACAACACAAAATTAAAGACATAGATCGGGCATCTAGGGGTATTTCTCCCCCCCCCCTTATATACTAATGTTTTAATTTACATTTACGAGAAAGTGGTACGGAAAACTTTCTGCATATTATTTTTAAAGATTTGATGTGGTGTCTTTCGATGCTTGGGTACCTCTAGACCTCCCGTTCTATGCAGATTGTTTTTATTAAAAGTGCATTCAAGATAAAGAAAATTAAAACATACCTATTTAGCGGTTGCCATGGTGACGAGTTATTTATAGTTACTATAACAATAGAATCCATAAAATATCTAAAATCTTTCACAATTTTGGAAAACTTTACTTCACCAGCTTTTTAAAAAAGTTTAAAGCGGAAATAATAATTAATTCCTAGGAAGTAACACAAAAATTTAATAAATCATCTAGAAAAAAACCTAGTACAGCCCTGCTATGCAGGGACGTAACTTGGCTTAATACGAGATGATTTCCGTAGGAATTAATGGTTAGTTTACTGTTGTTTTCTCCATAGTCCCCAAATCATTCTTACTTATTGGCTTTGCACATACTGCTGATCTATTAAACAGTAGGTCCCCTATTACATGAAAACATTTATAACGCCCCTACTTCAGGATTTTTTTATCCCGAAGAAGTAATTCTTAAAAATTCATATTCTTCTTGGTCTGTTTTTCCAAATGGCAATCCATGGTTATCCATTATATATTTTTTTCTTTCTTTGTATTTTTTTCATTTTTTCTGTAGATATACTACATGTAATACGAACGAGTTTATTCCAAGGAAAACATCGTTGTTTATATTAAAAAAACATTTTTTTTCATTCAACAAGTTGAAAAGAAAATCATAATTACATAGCGACTAATTTTATTGAAAAATTACAAAAGACCTTTTTTGTAGATACATAATATGTAGATTAGCTTTAAATTTTACTCTTTTGTTTTTTCTCTACGATAAAAATTTACCGACTTATAATTTTTTACAAGTTGGTGTTTTTAACCTCCATGTAAAAGTCAAATTTCAACAAATCTTTTCGCAATTTACTCGAAAGGAAAAGCTCATACAAAAAAATTGTACATAAAAAGTTGAAAAGAAATTTAATTCTCTGTAATTTTGTGTTTTATTTTACACTGTACGAGAAAAATTGACAAAGTTATGACTATTTGTTGTAAAGAAAGTGTGCTTTTATTAAAATTAAAATTTAATATTAAATTTATTGTTAATAATATAATGTAACTTTAAAACTTCGACAGTTTATTTAATTTTAATATTTCTAAAGTAAAAGTATATTTTTGTGCAAAATAGTATAATAGTATATTGTTGTATAAGCATCAAAAGTGCAATAATTGCTCCAATCATCATTATGCTTGTTTTTTTCAAATGTCAAAAACCTTGACGTTGAGATACAATTGACAATTGTTTGATTAAACAATTGCTTTCACAAAATAGTTAAACTTGAAATTTGACATTTTCTTTCAAGAATTATTATAAACTTTTTACTATTTTGAAATAAAATAGTAATAGTATGGCTATTAGGCTGCTAATCTGTCATCTTATGTACTACATATTTAATTTGACATATGTATAGTAAGTATTGTTTTTAAGGTTATCGGTTATAAATGTACTCTTGATTGACCGAATGAAACAAATATACATTTTTATTTGGTTGATTTTACTGACTGTTGCGCCACTGCCCAGTAATCTTGTCAAATTTTAATTTGAAATACTATATTATTGCTTTTTAAGCCTAAAATTACCAACAGATATCTGCTTTCACCGAAAGTTTAGTGCTTTGTAATGCGGATAATTATTCGTCAACTTGTGTGAAAATCAAGCTAAGCAATCTGACTTTATGAATTCCGTCGAATTATTCCTTGATTAAGTGTATCTACTGAATTGTTTGTCGAAGTTAATAATAACGTATCTGTATCTTCCATTGTGATATGCTCTTTATTGTTATCATTGCATTGCTAATTATTTTATTTGGCGTATTTGTTTCTCTTACCAAACTAATTAAATTAGCAGCTAGAACTTCACATCCGAAGAGAAACTCATGTTCCGGTAGCCGAGAAGCAAAAGTTTAAATTGAAGAACCCTTACGCTTCCATCAATACAGTTTATATGATTTTATATTGTCAAAAAAATTGGATAAATACCTAAACACGGTAAATAATCTCTCAGAAACAATTAATTTTATCTTACGTTCGGCCATTTTAAAACCGCCATTTTATATTTTCAATTTTTACGTCATAATAATAACCGATTACCACTAAAATCTCTATGCTAGAATAATTAAATTTTAAATATTTAAAAATATTTGGACGATTTCTAACATAGCATCGTGCCGTTCTTGAAAACGACCCAATCATGGCAACTTCCTTAAATTCAAACAAAGCATTCTTAACTTAGAATATCAAATTAATGATTGCTTTCTGCAATTATGGTTAAGTACGATATTCTGAATGTTTGTTTCAATTTAAGAACATTAGATGATTGGGTCAATTTCAAGAACAATATTCTAATTTTTAAGTATATGATTTCTCTTTATCGCAGTTCGGATTCCACGTTAAACTTTAGGTCCTGTAGAACCAGTGTGACTGATAATAATCGGTACGAAGTTCAATTCCAGGCAAAGTCTCTCTTAGAAGACTACAAGAAACCAATTTCCGTTGTTCGGATGGACGTGGGTAGCAATAAAACTGATGTGGGCCATGCTTTAATTGTGGGAAGCGCTACCATAGCTTCGTATTATAGAAGTCTATCTTCTGAAGGAAGTTACTTTAGTCCGCATATTACTATATTTATATCAGCCATAGGCTTAA
The DNA here is from genome assembly GCA_036346125.1 of Lycocerus yunnanus. Classification (NCBI taxonomy): domain Eukaryota; kingdom Metazoa; phylum Arthropoda; class Insecta; order Coleoptera; family Cantharidae; genus Lycocerus; species Lycocerus yunnanus. The sequence continues at coordinate 304,462 of JARFIX010000135.1, forward strand.
CCTATATTATTTATTTTCTCCTTGTCTTGGAAAAGGGCTCACCTTTGTATACGCCACAACCAAAAGTTTGTTTCTTTTATTTTATTGTAAAAGCTCAATTCCATTCAGTTTATTAATTTCTTTAAAATAAGGCAAGACTGGGACGCCTTCAAAAAGCGTTTATGCGGTTTTTATGTGCGCTAGGTGTGACAATCACAGCTGTTCAAATGTAAAATCGAAAATATTTTAAAATGCGAATTAAAATGATTTGTTATTCTAAATTTAACAAGTCAAATTTAAGTAAACAATCACAAAAGCCTAAACTTGGAAACCAAGTTTTAAAGACCGGGGTTTGAGGTAAACTTATTTCTTATTATTGAATGATCGTATTACCATGGCGATCAAAATATCACGTTCAAGAACATATGTCTTCGCATGAAAATAACTAGCCTGAGTGTAATATACTATTGATTGGGCGAATGAAACAAATTTACTTAAATAATTGTAAGAAAAAGTTTTAAATTTATTAAAATAACTAGTTTTTTTTTTTTACACGCTTGAAAATGTTTTTATTTTAAAAATAATTAAATATTTTAATTATTTTATTTTAAATGAGTGAAAGACACACAAAAAAATTGGACATAAAAGTATGAAAATAATTTATATGAAATATTACATTAAATTGTACTGCGAATGGATAATTCTAATTACGTAGATTTTAAAATCAAATAAAAAGCTCATTTAGGGCACTTATTTTGTAAATATCTTTGAAAATTAAATTCAAAATCTTAAAACGCCAAAATGTAATTACCTTAAAATCTTTTTCAGCAAGAGAAATTAAATTTTATTTATGACTTTCTATCGTAATGCATTTTAAATTTTTATTTGGATAGATGATTATTTCAAGGTTAGTGAACATATGTTATAAACTAGGCAGATTAAATCCCAATGGTGTAGAAACGGATTTTAAGAAAATGTTTAGAACCTTCCTATGAATTTAAAACAATTTTATTCATACTAATTCGTTCATATAATAATAATTGTTAATGAATAAAGTAAATCGTTTTAATTATTTATTTCAAATTATAAAACAAATGATAGTTTTTGTTTTGATGTTGACACTTGCTTGAAAATGTTTAATTAATTTTGACATAAAGGTTACATTAAATATTTTGATATTTATAAGTTTGTGAGTGTTTTAAAATGAGTGAAAGTTGTACACCACCGAAATGAGAGAGATTGCTGAATCAGTGGCAGACAAGCTACTGCCGGAAAAATCAAGACTCTTTATATGAAAGCTTATGTAACATTTCAAAATTGGTGCACTGCGCGAAGTGTGGTTATAATATCTGAAAATGTACTGTTAGCATATTTCCAAAGTTATGCCAATGATAAAAAGCTTCCACTTTATGGGCACATTATTCTATGTTAAAATCAACTCTTTCTTTAAAGGACAACATAGACATTTCAAAGTTTTTCAAATTAGTTGCGTTCTTAAAACGCCAAAATGTGAATTACCGTGCTAAGAAGTCTTCCGTTTTCAGTCAAGAAGAAATTACAAAATTTCTGATTAATGCACCGATGAATGTCATATTGTAAATAAGGCAATTCTTATAATTGGTTTATCTGGGGCTTGCAGATGCGATGAACTTTGCAATTTGCTTCTTTCTGATGTTATCATAAAAGATGATATGATTATTATAAACATTCGTAATAGTAAAATGGTTCATCTAGAAAATTTGTTGTTATGGAACCCCCTTTTGGGTGAAAATTGTAAAACATATTTAAAAATTAGACCAACTTCCGACATGCAAAATTATTTATTAGTATACGCAATGGAAAAGCTACAAAGCAAAATATTGGTCATAATACAATAGGGCAAGTACCAAACAAAATTGCAATGTATTTAAATTTGCAAAACCCTGCGTCTTACACGGGTCATAGCTTCCGAAGAACTTCAGCCACAATATTAGCTGCTAGCGGTGGAAATATCCTGCAGTTGAAACAACATGGGGGTTGGAAGTCATCTACGGTAGCCGAGGGCTATATAGCTGACTCACTCTCGGTTAAAACGAGCATAGCTCGTATGGTCCAAAGCCAATCAACATCAATTAATCAACATGTCGATGCTTCCTCGACGCCACCAATTCCTGTACAATCTGGTTCTACAATTGAAGATTCCTCGACACCACTAATTCCTGTACAATCCGGTTCTACAATTGAAGATTCCTCGACACCACCAGTTCCTGTACAATCCAGTTCTACAATTGAAGAGGGGCACATTATCAATAATTCTGTTATTAATGTACCTACCTCTTCTAGTTCCTTAAATGTTGGAGGAATAAATATATCAATGGAATGCCATAATTGTAACATCAATTACAATTTTTATAAATAAATTTTCTTAATATCTTGTGTTTATTATAATCATTTATGTAATACTAATCAATCAAGTTGTTAGTTATCGTCATAAAACTTTTTTCAAACAACTTCCAACTAGTAAGAAATTTTGAGCCTTTTGAAGTGTTTTAAACTGTAGTTACAATAGCACGGAGATTGTAAATTTTCTAATGGAGTAAAGGTTATACAAGTTTGCTAACTAACGACTACTTCGAATCGCATAAATTTTTTTATGATTCTGTTTCGACCACTAATTTCTTTAATATCTTCACAATCCAGTTATCCTACAATTGAAAATATACAGATTTTTAATAATATTAATGTAACAAAACACTTACCAAACAAAAAATTCTATATCGAATAAAAACTAGTGAACGTGGAATGCAAGTAAATAGATGTTGACGAAAATTATTTTGTCGAAAAATGTACTATTTGTAACGATAATTGATTGTAATAATTATTAATAATCGATTTATAAAGTTTCTAGTTTCAGCTGTCATATATTATTCATAACTGTGTTCATAATTCTCATTTCGCCTAATTGCTAAACGTCACAAAATTCCAATTTAATCAACATTTTAAATATCAAATTAATCTTATTTATAGACCGATTTTAATTATTTAAACACTATTGATAGAATTTCTTGGTTATGCTAATTCGTTTTACACATACATTTTCTTTCAAAATGGCCCGAAGTTTCCGGACTACGCATTTATGTTCATTATTAACTACTAGTAAATAATAAAATATTATTCACCTCAGGTGATAGAAGGCGTGGTTCACAGTTCGATCACTTACGTTGAAATGATAGTGTTTATGGCTAGTAGTGGAAAAAATGTATTATTGCTTTTTAAGCTTAAAATTATCATCAAATATCTACTTTCGCCGAAAGTTTAGTGCTTTGTAATGCAAATTATTGTTTCTCAACTTGTATGAAAATCAAAATAAGCAATTCACTTTATGAATTCCATCAAATTATTCCTTGATTAAGTGTATCTACTGAATTGTTTGTCGAAGTTAATAATAACGTATCTGTATCTTCCACTGTGATGTGCTCTTTATTGTTATCATTTGGTGTATTTATTTCTCTTACCAAACTGATTGAATTACCAGTTAGAACTTTACATCTGAGGAGAAACTCTTGTTCCGGTAGCCGAGAAGCAAAAGTTTAAATTGAAGAACCCTTACGCTTCCATCAATACAGTTTATATGATTTTATATTGTCAAAAAAATTGGATAAATACCTAAACACCGGAAATAATCTCTCAGAAACAATTGATTTTATCTTACGTCCGGCCATTTTGAAACCGCCATTTTATATTTTCAATCTTTAACGTCATAATAATAACCGATACGACTAAAATCTCTAGGCTAAAATAATTAATTAAACTTTAAATATTTATTAAAATTTGCACGATTTCTAACTTAAATAGCATTTTACCATTCTTGAAAACGACCCAATCATAGCAACTTTCTTAAATTTAAACAAAGCATTCTTAACTTAGGATATCAAATTACTGATTGCTTTCTTAAATTATGGATAAGTACGACATTCTGAGATTTTTCTCAATTTAAGAACATTGGATGATTGGGTAAATTTCGAGAACAATATTCTAATTTTTAAGTATATGATTTCTCTTTATCGCAGTTCGGATTCCACGTTAAACTTTAGGTCCTGTAGAACCAGTGTGACTGATAATAATCGGTACGAAGTTCAATTCCAGGCAAAGTCTCTCTTAGAAGGCTACCAGGAACTAATTGCCGTTGTTCGGAGGGACGTGGGTAGTAATTAAACTGATGTGGCCCATGCTTTAATTGTGGGAAGCGCTACCATAGCTTCGTATTAAGCTTTGGATATTTATTGTGAGAGAAGTGTCTATCTTCTGAAGAAATTTACTTTAGTCCGCATTTTACTGTATTTATATCAGCCATAGCCTTGGTCTACATTATTTATTTCTCACCGTGTCTTGGAAAAGGGCTCACCTTTGCATACGCCACAACTAAAAATTTGTTTCTTTTATTTTAATTTTAAAAAACTCAATTTCATTCAGTTTATTAATTTTTTTTAAATAAGGCAAGACTGGGACGCCTCCAAAGAACGTTTATGCGGTTTTCTATGTGCGCTAGATGTGACAATCACAGCTGTTCAAATGTAAAAGTCAAAAAATATTTTAAAATGTGAATTAAAATGATTTTTTATCCTAAATTTAACAAGTCAAATTTAAGTAAGCAATCACAAAAGCTCAAACTAGGAAACCAAGTTTTAAAAACTGGGGGTCTGGAGTAAACTTATTTCTTTATTGAATGATCGTATTGCTATGGAGATCAAAAATGGCACGTTACTATGGCAACACTACACTTCTATAAAAATGCTACGAAAGATTTTAGTTCACTTCACTTCAATTCACTTTTAATAAAAAATAATCTGCATTGTCCGGGGGGTCTGGAGGGTACACTCAAATTGTAATAGATCAATTTGTAAAATTAAGGCTTTCAATATCAAATGATCAATAGAGAAGCTTTTTAAAATAACATAAAATTCAAGATAGTGACGGAGAGTCTGCGGGGGGGAGGAGATGTGTAATCTCTACGTATGTAATGAGATTTTTACTATATTTTTTTCCGTGAACTATTTGCTAAAACAATAGTAAATTTAAACTGTGCATACAATGAACCCTTAACTTTAATAATTTTATTATGCAAAAAAATCGAGCAACTTGAGCAAAAAGCGGGACATTTACCTTTTAGTAGAGTAAATTAGCTCAATTTCGGTCACTTAAGAGAAAAAATTAGAGAATCAAAGAAAATCGGCATAGAGGTATCATCCATAGCTCTCAGTTGATGTTAGTGCTTTCAATCATTCACAAAATCACCGATCGTGACTTTCTATGTGTGATGATTCTTCTTCTTCTTTAGAGCCCTTCGCCCTACGAAAGGGCATAGTTACCGCTTCATTTTTTTTTGAAGGGTTCTCTAGGCACCCAAACTTCAGTGGTTTGCCATTTCCGGGCGAGGAACATAGATAAGAAAGAGTAATATAGATGGGCAACTCCCCGTATATTTTTGGGGACGTATTGCAGCGCCAAAACGAGTGGAGAGTGAACTAAAATTTAAGCGCGAATTTTAGCATATTTGAAATTTTTCAAATGTTACTATGAAACTTGACATTTGCATATTGAAATTACAAGTATTATTTTAAAGTAAACCTTAAAAATAATACTTGTAATTTCAATATCCACAATTAAAGAAATCCAACAGATTAAAACAAACACAAAAAATAAATTAACTTAATTTTATTATATTATTTAGATTTAATATTATAAAAATATAACAATTAAATGAGCTTCTTCATATCTGTAATTTTTTCCATTTTCGTCTTGTACTTCAAAAAGCGCCGATTGGCCATTGTTCGGACTGGATCTGTGTTGTCCTCAAAGTTGATTGATCCCAAACCTTTTAGAGTCATACTAATTCATTGTATAACTAAAATATTAGCAACATTGTTAGTGAGTTATTAATGATTCAATTCATATTCATTCAATTAATTACCTCTTCGTCCAAATATGGCAATCTATGAAAAGTTGCAACTTTACTAGTATTATAACAATTTATCACACAACAATAAACCATTTGTGCACTTTTCCGTTTTCTAATAATATGATTAATAAACAAACGATAAATGATGACCGAACTAACAAGCTGATGTACGAATAAATAAAAATGAATCTTCATTTTGATATGTGTTAATAATCAACACCACCAACAAAAATAAGTAAAAATAAAGCAGTGTGTAAAAATTTACACCGCCAATTAAAATAACGCGTACTTGAAAATTACAGTGTAAAAATTTATAGGTTAAGTAACTGCCAACTTAAAAAAGGGCGTACTTTAAAATTAGCGCACACAGCGCCAAAGTGATTGGAGAACAAACTAAAACATGTTCCGAATTTTTACCTGGGAGATAACACCCCATGCGAGGGAAGACGTTCAGAATTAAAACCTCTTCGGATTTAAACCAGAGCGCGTGGCTTAGTAGTTGGCGCACTTAAGCTCCAAAGCCGCGACCAAAAAGATTAAATATAACAAAATTCGTAAAAAAATAAGCCTTTCATTAAATTTTTTTTAAATTTTTGGTTGAGGAAGAAAGAAATATTTGCAACAAAAAGTCAATTAACCAATTTTTCAAGAATTCAAGAATTATTTTCTAAATTACAAAGTGAACTCTACCCGGATTCGAACCGAGGGGCCTTACATTAGCAGTTAATCGCACTAACACCCAGGCCAATAACAGTAAAAATATCTTAAAGTGCTGAAAAACAGTTGAATTATTCAATCAGAGATAATGATTGCTGAACAAAAAACAATTGAACTATTAAAGCAAAAAGCAGTTGAATTATTGAACAAATCAGCTGTATTATTAAACAGAAAAGTTGAATTACGCATTAAGCAAAACCGTTAGATTGTTGAATTAAGGATTAAGTTGTTGAACCAGAAATAAATGAATTATTAAACCAATTACATTATCAATCTAAAAATACTTCAGTTGTTGAATAAAGAAGTTGAATTATTGGTAAACCAGTTGAATTTATTAAATATAGTAGTTGAATTATTGAGTAAAACAGCAGAAGTATTAAATAAAACAGCTGAATTGCTGCAAAAACGGTCGAATTATAGAATATCCTGTTGAATAGTTAAAGCAACAGTTGAATTTTAGAGTCGCAGAAAACGGTATTTTTCGCTGAATTATTAAATTAAGCAGCTAAATTTATTAAACAAAGCAGCTGAATCATTTTGAAAATAACAGTTACAGTTTTTATATTTTGTTAGTGGCTTGTTTGCATAGAATAGTTGAATTGCTGAAACAACAGTCTAATAATAGAAAAAAATTAAGTTTTTGAAATAAAAATAATTAAATTGTCAAACAAAGCAGTTGAATTATTAAACAGAACATCTGAATTAAATAGAAAAACATTGAACAGGAAAGTTGAATTACATTAATTAAAAGAGTTAAATTGTTGAATCAAGTATTGAGTTGTTGAATCAAAAACAATTGAATTATTAAACCAAAATCAATTAATTTACCAAACCAAAAATTTTTCAGTTGTTGAATAAACAAGTCGAGTTATTGCAAAACAGCTGAATTTATAAAACAAAGCAGTTGAATTATTGAGAAAAATAGCAGAATTGTTAAATCTAACAGTTAAATTGTTGAAAAAACGGTAGAATTATTAAAAATCTTGTTAAATAGTTCAATTTTTGAATCGCAGAAAACATAATTGTTGAATCAGGTTACTATAATTAAATTATTGAAACAAAAACAATTCAATTATGAAACCAAAAACAATTAAATTATTGATTGATGAACAACTTGTTGAGTTATTTAAACCAAACAGCTGAATTATTGAACTAAACAGCTAAATTTATTCAACAAAGCAGCTGAATTATTTTTAATATATAGTAAAATTTTTGACATTTTATTAGTGGCTTCTTTACATAAAACAGTTGAATTGCTGAAAAACAGTCTAATACTTACAAAATATCTAAAATTGTTAAAGAAACAGTTGAATTGTTGAATCAAAGATAATGATTGTTGACCAAAAAGCAATTGGACTATTAAAACAAAAATAAATTAAATTGTCAATCCAAAAGTAATTAAATTATCAAAAAAATCAATTGAATTATTGAACAAATCAGCTGAATTATTAAACAAAAAAGTTGAATTACGCATTGCTAAATTAAGGATTGAGTTGTTGAACTGAAAACAATTGAATTATTAAACCAATTAAATTATCCAATCAAAATACTTAAATTGTTATAAAAAGTTGAATTATTGGCAAACCAACGGCATTTATTAAACAAAGCATTTGAATTATTGAGCAAAACAGTTAAATTTTTAAACAGAACAGTTGAAGTTTTAAACCAAACAGTTACATTGTTGAACAAAAACGACTGAATTATTAAACCAAAAATATTTGAATTGTTGAAAAAGTAAATTATGAGATTTGATTAAAAATATTTCTCGGTTTTAATTTACAAAAAATACACCCTTTAATGTAAATTAACGGCTAAATTTTCTAAAGCTAATTTTTTTGAGTGTTTGAATTAGAATTGATATTATGTAATTAATTAACGGTAATGTTCTCTGAATAATTAAATATTTGAATCATTTCATCAGTTATTGATTAAGCCATAATATGTAAATTTACACATAATTTGAATTAATTAATTCGTTCATTCAAAAAATAATTAATTAATTCAAATCATTTTTTTTTTATTTCAAAGAGAAATTATCAAATAAAAAATTAAAATTTTATGAAATAATGCAAAGTCGCGCAAGAAAGCGTGGAATAAGAACAAAAGATTAGATTGAAGAAAATTTAAAAAGAATCTCAATTGAATTTTGAGAAAATCCAGGCGAATAACAGCTACCGAAAATCTACAAGAACATCAAACACGAACAAATTTAATAATTAATAAAAAAAGTTTAAAAACAAACTTTATTTATTTATAAATACAAAATTTAAACAAACAGTGGTCATCACACAAATTTTAAACAACTTATTTCAATTCATTTTAAGAAATTTATGATTGTATTGATGTAACGTAATTTTAGAGTAAATTTTATTAGTAAAATCCAAGAGTCTGATTAGAAGCATTGGTTAAGAACACGATTTAATTTGAAACAATCTGTACTTGAATTAAATTGTTCATTGTTTTAAAAGCAACTTTTTAATTTTGCCATACAGCTGAATAAGGTTACACTAATAATAGAAAAAAAATTATCAACGTCAATTAATATCTTGAACAGTAGCAATAATCATTTGAACCATAGCAATGCATTACATCTTTGAGCGTACTTAAATTAAACTTGCAGATCTGTTTTTATAGGTGAAAACCGCCAGTGAACACTAGAAATCGTAAGTTATTTTACCTGCGAAGGTAGTTGATCTAGGTATTTTAAGCTTGGTAATCAGCGCTTTATTGGCAGGTTGCAAATCAGTGAATATGTAAATTGTTTTTTGGGTAGAAAAGTGCAATCTGAAAGTCTCGCCAGAGACAGGACCGTAGCCTTATAATTTATTTGTCGTTTTTGCTTTTTTTTCTAATGGTGATATAGATCAGTACCAGATACAAAATGCACTCACTATAACGAATCCAGAAGAAAAAGATCGGAGAAATCTTGTTGCACTTTATGAGTTGTACTTTGAGAATGGAGAATCCCTTAAACAACATCAATAGTAATTATTATTTGATTTTACAAATAAAAAAAGAAGATTTTTTTAAATTTTTAAATTTAAATTAATTAATTACTTAAAAATAACGCAAAAAATATTCTAAAAACTAAGGTTATGTAATATAGAGCTTATATTATTTTTTGTATAATATAATGCCGTTTAAATCTAGAATGGAGAAAGCTGATCCCAATGGATCTGTCTGTGGTTTTTGTTTGTTAAATAATTTTGCTGTTGAGACAAAAAATTGATTTTTATTAGCGCGACAGCTATTTAGCTGCTGTCAATATTTAAAATTAGCTACATTTAATTATTTATTTATCAGTTACAAATTACATTTATGCTTCGGTACGTTTTAATCGTTCGATGTAAATTTCCAATAGGACGATCGAATTCGTTTTAATTAGTAACAGATTAAATGTTAAACGAATAGATAACCACACAAACTAATTATTATGGCTACTTTTCCGCATTCCAATTTAACCAATGTTATGGTAATATTTAATTCTCCCTAATCTCTCTGTATATCTTTCACTTAGCTATTCATGAGTAATCCCTCTTTTTAAAAAGCTTTAACAAAAGAGGCGCGTGCGGTTACACCACAGTTTACACTGGCTTATGTTTCTGGGCTGATATGCCCCTCGATGTTTTCAATGCCTGTCATTAGCATGGGAAATGCAAGGTGTTTTGATGATATCTCATTCAAATAATTTTTATTTTCTTTGTCGTTTCGGATTTTTATTTTGTGCGAATTCTTCAAATTTTTTGCACATTTCATTTTATCACGAAAGCATTTTTCGGGTCAAGGGTGAAAGCTTTCTTGGTTGTCGTGCCTAAAGTGGCAGTTTCTACCCAGTTTGGCGGTTGCATGTATATTTATAGCGCTAAAAAGTACGATCGCCATAAAAGTGCAAATTGCTTTTATTTTACAAAACTCGATTAATTCAAAAAAGCCCCAAAAGTGCTGGAACGCAATTAATAAACAAAATTTCAAACTTCCAGCTAAGCGCAATTTTGAAAAATTACAGATTTCTATTTTAATTAACATAACCTAATTATCTAAGAAACAAATGAAGGGGTATTTATAGATTTCTTTTTTAATTACCATAACCTAATATTTTGAATTCAAATTGCTTGGCGTGAGATATTCTGTTATTCCATTGCGGTATATAAAGCACCTCGACGCGTATCGCAAGCGTTACGTATTTTCTTTCAAAATATTGTACGCACCACACGTAAATTGTAACATTCTGTTAGAAATGGGACAATAGCCCTTTGATACATTTAAATCCATTGTTGTACTCTTTAATCTTTCCGCAGACCTCTACCATATAATAAGTATAGAACTACCCCCTTTTGTCGTTACCGATACACTCGCCCCAAGGCAAAATATAACGCCCTTATGTTGATATCCCTCAGTTAATTGTCTATGTCTAAACATCACATTACAATATTGCGCTTTTCAATATCTGTCAATAAAATCTGCGAGCTTTCGATTTGGCTCATGTATTACATTCAATTGAAGAGAAACTGTAAATATTTAGTATGGTGCAGATGGATGGACAGAAAGCGCTTTGCGCTAATCTGAATTAAATATTCAGAAGCACAGGGAAGTTTTAACACCAACACAACAAAGTTTTAACAAAAATTTAAGGTAATGCGTGGGTGGTTGCGTTGCCTTTGAAAAAATAAATTTAGTAGAAAGTTGCGAACTAAAACATATAATAACTGCTGATTGGTTAAATTTGAATTTAACAAAATACTATTGGTTGATTTAGTGTCGACTACTGTCATTATAAGAAAATGAAATTAATTAAAAATTTTGCAACGGAAAATTAACATTTATGGACGTAAAACGGTAGTAATTAAAATTTCTGTATATTATAATCCCGAATATCAGTTTATTCCACAACGTTGACTTTATTTTGCCCACGTTTATCTCACGACTAGGAGATTATTAATATTTCCTCTTGTGCATATATAGTAAACGAGTAAACCTTTATATATACGTATATCTACTTGTATTAACTTAATGTGTTATTTAGAGATTACTTATGAAACAAGGGTCAGAAATTAACTTTCCATCCAGTGGGCTTTTGGAAATTTACTTATTACGTACCTTTTCATCTGATTTAATAATTAAAAACGATTTAACAAAAAATCTCTTGTATTATTAAACTGTAAGATTTAGTAACTTTTATAGTCATGTTTGATTCACGTAAACACATAAATTCCAGTCACAGATGTCCCACCTAAATAATATTATTTTTTATTGATACAATTTCCCTTATTCAAATATAAGGGTAGTCGGCTTCTCCCTAAAAAATAAACATTACGAAAATATAACACATGTCGATAGGAAGCCTTTTTAATTTTTTACTCCAATTTAATTCGTGTAATTATGTTATTTCTATCACCCCATCTATTTTTTGTGTTTTATAGAGCGGTTCCTGACATGTGTAGGGCATGGGTGCACTTTTTACTTTTAAAATATCATAACTAGTACAATTTATTGTTTAAAACTTGAGAAATTGAATTTATAGCTTTTATAATAGAATGAGTTTTTAATATAGAGAGAGCTCGAAGAATTTTTTATCGAAAAACACCATCAAAACTAGCAGGATTAATCCATTGTAATATTTCGGTAACGGATTACACGGAGGGTGCAAATTATCGAAGCGTTACAAAATACAAATTTGCAATTCCTTTTAATAACGCACTATGCTAATTAAAAGCTTAGTTAAATTTATTACAATGAATGGAAGTTTATCATTTGTTTTTGTAAATACAAGTTTTTGGAGTTCCATTAACAAAATAAACTATTAAGAAGACCACCGGGAGCAATTAATAATATATCATAAGCGTAGAAGTTATTCGAACGGGGTTTTCTTCCTAATCTCATAGAAAAAAAAATTTTAGACGAGAACATCTAGAAGGGTGGTTATTTTTAACGAATACGTTCACTAGATGTAGGTACGTTATTACTGGCGTGTAGAAGTACCGTCATTCTTGACGGGCACATCTTCTAGAAAGGTCTGTTAACAAAATCAACAATTGCTGTTGTACATCTTAGGAGTAGAATTTATTTGAAGAGCTTCTTGCGCTAATCTCGTAGAAGAACCGTCATCTTTGACGAAAACATCTTTTCTCAACTTCCATCTTTGACGGGCTCATTTTCTAGAAAGGTCATTATCTATTAACAAAATCAACTATTAAAAAACCCATCCGAAATAATTAATATTGTACATTATAGGCGTAGATGTTATTTGAAGAGCTTCTCGTTCTAATCTCATAAAAAACCGACATTTTTGACGGGAACATCTTCTAGAAAAACTCTCATATTTGACGGACACATCTTTTGGAAAGGTCATTATCTATTAACAAAGTCAGCTATCAAAAAGCCCATCCAAAACAATTAATATTGTACATCGTAGGCGTAGAAGTTATTTGAAGAACTTCTTGTTCTAATCTCATAGAAAGACAGTCATCTTTGACGAGAACATCTTTTAGAAAGGTCATTATCTATTAATAAAATCAACTACTAAGAAGGCCACCCGGAGCAATTAATATTGTACATTATAGGCGTAGAAGTTATTTGAAGAACTTCTTGTTCTAATATCATAGAAAACCGTCATTTTTGACGGGAACATCGTCTAGAAAACTCTCATTTTGAGAGAACATCTTTTAGAAAGGTTATTATCTATTAACAAAATCGACTATTAAGAAGCCCATCCAAAACAATTAATATTGTTCATCGTAGGCCTAGAAGTTATTTGAAGAACTTCTTGTTCTAATCTCATAAAAAACCGTCATTTTTGACAAGAACATTTTCTATAAAAACTTTCATTTTTGAGGGACACATCTTTTAGAAAGGTCATTATCTATTAACAAAATCAACTATTAAGAAGCCCACCCGAAACAATTAATATGTACATTATAGGCGTATAAGTTATTTGAAGAGCTTCTCGTTTTAATCTCATAGAAAAACCGTCATTTTGACGAAAACATCTTTTAGAAAAACTCTCATCTTTGAGGAACACATCTTTTAGAAAGGTCATTATCTATCAACAAAATCAACTATTAAGAAGCCCACCCGAAACAATTAATATTGTACATCATAGGCGTAGAAGTTATTTGAAGAACTTCTTGTTCTAATCTCATAGAAAACCGTCATTTTTGACGGGAACATCTTCTAGAAAAACTCTCATTTTTGAGAAACACATCTTTTAAAAAGGTCATTATCTATTAACAAAATCAACTATTAAAAAGCCCATCCGAAACAATTAATATTGTACATTATAGGCGTAGAAGTTATTTGAAGAGCTTCTCGTTCTAATCTCATAAAAAAACCGTCATTTTTGACGGTAAAATTTTCTAAAAAAACTCTCATCTTCAACGGACACATTTTTTAGAAAGGTCATTATCTATTAACAAAATCTAAACATACTTACATCTTTGACGGGAACATCTTCTAAAAGGGTTGCTATTTCTGACGAATACATTCACCGATGTACCGTCATTATTGACGTGCAGAAGCACCATCACTCTTGACGGATGAATCTTCTTAAAAAGTTATTATTCATTAACAAAATAAACTATTCAGAAGTGTACTGAGAATAATAAATATTGAACACCATAGGTGTAAAAGTGATTTAAAAGCCTCTTCTTTTTAATCTCATAGAAAAGCCGTTCGTCATTTTTGACGGAAACATCTTCCAGGAAAGTTGTCATTTCTTACAAATACATCACTAGATGGATTAGATGGACACAAAAAACCGTCACTTTTGACGAGTACATCTTCTAGAATGGACATTTTTTACATAATTTACACTTATTATCGCCAATGTTGAAAATGATGTGTATTTTTCTTTTCTTTCCCAAAGAGTATATAAAAACCGTTCGTACATTCCCGCCTCCACCTGGGGAAGTCGATGGGTGAATTGAGTGGCTCATCGGCTTTTACTGCCGGTCCCAAGCTCGGATAAAGAAGGAAAGTTGAGCAAGGAGCTAACAACCTCTCTCGGAAAACAAACTTGTTGTGAAGACTTACACAAGGCCTCGAAACTGAACAAAAATACGGAAATGACATCAGTAATGTAAATGAAATGGCTAAATGCCGGTAATGCCAAAATTGGAAGGTCGACTGTGTTCTACAACGGAGGAGACAGCAACAGACATGAGGGACGGGTTTTGTTATAAGTGAACGTACAGTAGACAGACAGAGTAAATGATAGAGTCTGCTGACTGCGTGTCAAAGGCTTGTGGTGCAACTATTCCTTCTTATTGGCACATGCACCAATCAAAGAAAGTAGTGACAAGCAGAAAGATACTTTTTACGGGCCTATGCTAAATGCCCAAATACGATATGAGGATGTTATGCGGAGATTTAACGCAAAAAAAACAAGGCTTTAAACCACCGATGTGCAAACGGAATGGAAATGTAATGAAACTGATTGACCTAGCAACAACAAATAATATGTTAATAAATTCCACAATGTTTGAACATAAGAACATACGTACATAAGCAAACTTGGATATCTAGCGATGGAAGAAAGAATGAAGTTTGAAGAATTAATAGAAGAGCAATTTGAGGGAAACCCATCCCGAGAAAACGTAGAAGGTGCATGGAAATATATCGAAGAAGCGACAATGAAAGTATCAGACACAATACTGGGCAAAAAAATAAAAAGACAGCATAAGAATGGTGGGACAATGAGTGTCAGAAGAGCCTGAAGAAAAGACAGGTGTGTATAAAAAAAATGATACAAAGAAAACACTTGAAAATGTACAAAAGTATACCACTGCTGGAAGGAGAGCAAAAAATATAATAAGAACTAAGAAAAGGGAATACAAACAGAGAATAATAAAAAAAATCGAAACCACATCAAAGCGTTTCTATGCCAAAATCTCAAACACAAAATTAGGTTTCAAACCTAAATCTAAAACGTTTCTCAAAAAATCGAATGGAGACCTTGCATCAGATATGAAGGAAATATGACAGATATGGAAACAACATTTCGATGATCTGCTAAACGTGAAAAGCTCAGATCTAGGCCAACCAGTGGTTTGCCAAATCGCAGATTGGCCAACAGACAAAGCGACTCAAAACTTAAGGCAAAAAGTTGTAACAGCAATAAAGAAACTTTTGAAAAGCCCCTGGAACAGACGGAATAACGGCTGAAGTGATAAAGGATGGAGGTCTGACCCTACTTAAGCATTTTCACCATTTGATCTTCAAAATCTGGAAAACAGAAAAACTACGAGAAAAGTGGAAAAAAGTATCATGGTATCCATATATAAGAAAGGAGCCAGATCGAGCCGTTCCAACTGCAAAAAAATATCCTTGATAAACATAGCATACAAAATACTTTCAAACATCATATTAAGTAGAATAACGCCGCTAATAGAGAATAGCATAGGAGAATACCAGGCGGGATTCAGACCAGACAAAGAAACAACTGACCCACTGTTCACAATTAGACAGCTACTTGAAAAAAGTTGGGAGTTTGGCACAGAGCCTTGCACCACATTTTTATCGACTTCCAGAAGGCCTATGACATCATTACGCGGACGGAAATAAATGCTTCACTATAATATCAAAAACCTAAAAGTCAAAATACTACATGTTATTCTGTTCTTTCGCGGAGCAAACTTCTGGTGATTTTATTTTTTTGACAAATCCGGACATTGGTACTACTTAAAAAAAGTAAAAATTTTACTCTATAAGAGGTATGTTGTTTGGATTAATGGTACTTTCGGCGTTTTAGTTTTTGGTGTTTTTGTTTTTCGGTATTTTTGTTTTTCGGTGGTTTTGTTTTTGACGTGTTACCTTTGTGATTACCCTTAAAACTGAATTCTTTGTATAACCAAGTTTTAATTGTTCTAATAATTCGTTGGACGATTATTGAGACTTTTTGAGGTTGAGAAATGATTTATATTTTTTGTAAATTTTCAAATGTTTCATTTCGGCATATTTTCTAAACCGTTGCTATGGTAACGTGGAACTTCAGGTTGTTATAGTAACGAAATGAATAAAAATAAAATAATCAATTCATAATTTTGAAAACTTCTCTCACCAACTTCAAAGTGAGGATAATAAATCATAGACAGTACAAACCAGGTTTATTTCTGAAATTAAAAACAAAAACCAATTTCATTTTTAAGATGAAAATGTAGAATTTTTGTGATAGAATTGTGATCACTGAAATTTAGCGAAATTAAGTGAATTTAAAGACAGTAAAAATAAATTTAAAAATAACAAAGCGAAAAGTTTAGTTGTAAAAGGTTGGCAATTTGAAATATAGCGCACGACTCAACGGTCAAATTTCGAAAAAGTTTTTGATTCATAATGTGCACAGACACAAAAATGCGTTAAAGTTTTAAAAGTTTCAGAAAAGGCTTTTAAAATTACCATTCCACTAAAGTGAATTAGATGAAATTTAGTTAGGATTGACGTAGGCCATAGTATTGGCGAAATAAAAATAATTAAAATTTGCTCTAACTTTGCTATTTTGACCTGAAGGAAAAATTAAGAAAAGTGACTTAAAAGATTTTTTGACCAGCAACGGTTATTTTGGAAAGTGCAGGGTTATAGAACTTATAATAACTCATTAAATTTAATTACTTAATCAGTGCATGGTCACACAAAATGTAATACAATATTTTATTTTATTTTATTATAAAAATATTGATAATTAATTGTAAAATCTGGGGGCAGTTTTAGATTAACCTTGTTTAACAACTCGTAAGGTTTTTCGTTCCGATTTTGAAAATAAATTTCATTGTTACTTACAATACGGGCTAGAGACCGTATCTGTATTATTTGTTGCCATAGTTCAGCTGCCCCTAATATGGGATCAGACGCTGTTGACTGTCACCTCTCTGGAGTTAGACGCATGTCAATTTGCTATATCTAGCTACCCTCACTTAGTTTCACCTGCATGTCAACGCAGTTCCCAGGATGTGGCACGTGGAGCCATAAGTGAGAGTTAGGTATCGTTACCAAAGACCATATCCCATTGTAACACTCGATGTTGACTGCCTTGGTAAAAACTACTATTTCTGCAACATAATCCCATAGACAGAAACATTTTAACAATTCACAGTTAAACAGAAACATTTAATAAATTTGGATCATAGCAATATGTAAGATGACGAAAAGAAAATCTTTAGATAAAAACCACCAACCCGTGCTAGGTAGTAGTGTGTAATTTTGGTCCAGTAAAATCCCCTCCCTGTCTGACACCTAGTTTCACGATATGTATTTCGCTAATGGCACGCGTTTCTGTCTTCCTTTCTCTGTCTTGCAGCTTTAGAAACGTTTCTCTTCTTTGTTTACATTTTTATAGTTCGAGTAGCCTATATTCTTCCTTACTCTTGTTTGTTACCAATATGGTTATCTTTCAAATGTCTAATAACGACAATTTCAAGGGGGAAATAAAACAAATCATTACCGTGGCAAAATCACATGTAGAAATGTAGAAGGAATTTTCGAGACCTAGATCTCTGCGAGAAGCTGATCTATAACGGTAAGATAATCTTGACCTTCTTTATGGTATCTTTTTCATTAAATCTTCTTCTTCAAATCTTCTTCGTCATATCTTCTTCATGAAACCTTTTTCATCAAACCTTCTTTATCAAATCTTCTTCATAAAATCATTTTCTTCAAACCATCTTCATTAAACCATCGTCATCAAATCTTTTCATCAAACCATCTTCATCAAATCTTCTTCATCAAATCATCTTTATCAAACCTTCATCAAATCTTCTTTATCCAATATTTTTTATCAAACCTTATTCATCAAACCTTCTTCATCAAACCATATTCTAAAAACAATCAAACCATCTTCATCAAATCTTCTTTATCAAATCTTCTTCATCAAACCTTCTTTATCAAACTTTCATCATCAAACTTTCTTCATCAAACCATTTTTATTAAACCATCGTCATCAAACCTTCTTCATTAAACCTTCTTCATCAAATCTTCTTCATCAAATCATTTTCATTAAATTCTTTTATCCAATCTTTTCATCAAACCTTGTTCATCAAACCTTTTCATCAAACCATATTCATCAACCATGAAACCATCTTAATCAAATCTTCTTTATCAAATTTTTTTATCAAACCTTCATCAAACTTTCATCATCAAACCTTCTTCATCATACTATCTTTATTAATCCATCTTCATCAAACCATCTTTATTAATGTATCGCCATCAAACCTTTTTATCAAATCATCTTTATCAAATCTTCTTTATCAAACCTTCTTCTTCAAACTTTCAACATCAAACTTTCTTCATCAAACCATCTTTATTAATCCATTTTCATCAAACCTTCTTCATCAAACTATCTTTATTAATCCATCGTCATCAAACCTTCTTTATCAAACCATCTTTATCAAATCTTCTTTATCAAACCTCCTTCTTCAAACCTCCTTTATCAAACCATAGTCATTAAACCATAGTCATTAAACCTTCTTTATCTAACCATCTTTATGAAACCTTTTTTATTAAACTTTCTTTATCAAACCTTCTTTATCAAACCATATTCATCAACCATCAAACCATCTTCATGAAACCTTCTTCATGAAACCTTCTTCGTCAAACTTTCATTATCAAACCTTCTTCAGCAAACCATCTTTATTAAACCATCGTCATCAAACCATCTTCATCAAACCTTTTTCATCAAATCTTCTTTATCAAATATTCTTTATCAAACCATAGTCATTAAACCTTCTTCGTCAAACCATATTCATCAACCTTCAAACCACCTTTATCAAATCTTCTTTATCATATCTTCTACATGCAACCTTCTTTATCAAACTTTCATCATCAAACTTTCTTCATCAAACCATTTTTATTAAACCATCGTCATCAAACCTTCTTCATTAAACCTTCTTCATCAAATCATCTTCATCAAACCTTCTTCATCAAACCATTTTTATTAAACCATCGTCATCAAACCTTCTTCATTAAACCATCTTCATCAAATCTTCTTTATCAAATCTTCTTCATCAAACTTTCATCATCAAACCTTCTTCATCAAACCATTTTTATTAAACCATCGTTATCAAACCTTCTTCATCAAACCATCTTCATCAAATCTTCTTTATCAAATATTTTTTATCAAACCTTATTCATCAAACCTTCTTCATCAAACCATATTCATCAACCTTCAAACCATCTTCATCAAATCTTCTTTATCAAATCTTCTTCATCAAACCTTTTTCATAAAACTTTCATCGCCAAACCTTCTTCATCAAACCATCTTTATTAAACCATTGTCATCAAACCTTCTTCTTCAAACCATCTTTATCAAATCTTCTTTTTAAACCTTCTTCTTCAAACCTTCTTTATTAAACCATAGTCATTAAACCTTTTTCATCAAACCATATTCATCAACCATCAAACCATCTTCATAAAATCTTCTTCATCAAATCTTCTTTATCAAACTTTCTTTATCAAACGTTCTGCATCTAACCTTCTTTATCAAATCATCTTCATCAAACCATAGTCATTCAACCTTCTTCATCTAACCATCTTTATCAAATCTTTTCATTAAACTTTCTTCATCATACCTTTTCATCAAACCATCTTCATAAAACCATCTTTATCAAACCAACTTCATCAAATCTTCTTCATCAAATCATCTTCATCAAACCTTGTTTATCAAATCTTCTTCATCAAACCATATTCATCAAAACTTCTTTACCAAACCTTCATCAAACCATATTTATCAAATTATCTTCATCAAACCATTTTTATCAAATCTTCTTTATTAAATCTTCTTCATCAAACCTTCTTCAGCAAACCTTCTTTATCAAACCATTTTTATCAAATCTTTTTCATCAAACCATCATCATCAAATAAACCAACCAACATTAAACCACCAACTACATGGTTTTTCATTTCACCAATCATTTCCAACTGATCAACGATATGCAACATTTACTTTATGTAATCTTGCCATAAGCTTACAAACTACTCACAAAAAAACTAACGCCCCAATTCGGATAAAAAATTTAAAATAACTTTAGTCTACTAAAATTTTTTGGAAAACCAACCCATTTCACAAAAAATCCAAAATAATCAACAAGTTCGAACAAAAATTTAATAGTCATACAGGGTGTTTCCGTGCCTACGGTAAATCTTTGAGGTTGTGATAAAGGACACTTTTCTAAAACAAATTTTTAAATAAAATTTTTCTCTAACTCCAAGCCCTTGGGGGGTACCCCTTTTTAAAGAAATTTTTTTAATTTTTGCCTTCAAACGGCCATAGCACCGTAATCATTGATTTTATGGTATTAATAAATTAGTAATTTTTGAAAGATCATTTATTTATCTACAAACTGGTTTCTAATTCTTATTCTCTAAAATTAACGGATTTCGAGTTATGAATTAAATTAGGAGATGAAATGTAAAAAATTGCAAGTTTTATTTTTCGGTTTTCTTGCAAATCCTGTATCTTTTAAACGAAACTATTTATAAAAAACCAATAACCCAATTTAGATAGCAAATTTAACGAGCTGTAATTTTAATTTAGTAACATTTTGGAAAATCAACTCATTTTACAAAAAATCCCAAAATAATGAACAAGGTCAAAAAATTGCTTTAAAGAGGGTACCTCCCAAGGGTTTGAACTAGGACAAAATTTTATTTAAAAATATATCTTAGAAAAGTGTCTTCTATCACAACCTCAAAGGTTTACCATGTACACAGAGACACCCTGTATAACTATTATAGTATCTTTTTTACCGACCTTATTCATTATTTTGGGATTTTTTGGGAAATGGATTGGTTTTCCAAAAAATTTTAGTTGACTAAAGTTATATCTCGTTTAATTTGCTACCCGAATTGGGCCGTTAGTTTTTTGTAAGTAGTTTAGTTTAAAAGATACAGGGTTTCCAACAAAAAAAAAATAAAACTTGGAATTTTTTCGACATTTCTTCTCTTAATTTAATTCATAACTCAAAATCCGCTCATCCTAGACAAGAGAAGGTAATAAACTAATTTATAGATAATTAAATTTTCTGTAAAAAATTACTAATCTATTAATACCATAAAATCAATAGTTATGCTGATGTGGCCGTTTGAAGGCAGAAATTCAAAAAATTGCTTACAATGCGTTCGAGTGGGAAAAAATATTTTTTTTGTTTGCCTAAACATGTAGGTAGTCCAAATGTACGATTTCAAAATGATATTTCTCCCCCCATCGGACGGGCGCGGCGAGAAAAAATGTAAATTTTTGAAAATAAATTTTGCCCAAGATCTTCCGCCAAGAAACTTTTGACCTGTTTGAGTGGGAGTCACCAAAAGTTTTGAAGAAACTTCATAATTTGTATTTAAAATCGTTCCATATTGCCAAAATAATCTTAACAGCACCCAATTTTTGAACTAAGCTGGATCTATTAAATTTTAGTTTTAGAAAAGTGAAGCATTTTATTTTTCCCATTGGACTCAATGGTCTTCCGAGTTTCTTGGTGACTATTTTTTAGTCTTAAATTTTTCGAATTAATTTTTATTTCCTGCTTTTTGTATAATATTACTTTTATGCGTGTGAAATATATTTATTAAGCGCGTCTACGCAGCAGCATTATTATAATACATTAGCTTCATTTTTTACTTCTTAAACATTTTCACAAATCAAAATTAATGTTTTCAAATATAAAAGTTCATTTTAGGCGGCATTGTTACATTTTGGATAAACAAGACGTTATATGCTTTAATTTTGAAATAAAACACTCCTCGGGTTGGGTCAGGGCACTAAAAGAAAAATTAATAATTTAAATATCCGAGTTCTGAATCTTATTGAATGAGATAAATTAATATAAAAAATTTTTGATGTTGTTTAAAGTTCACTAAAATTTCTTATCATTAACTGTGACCTCTAGTACACCGAAAATTGCTTATCGGAAATATTTTCCAAGTGCATATAAATACAATCGCAGTGAACAAAATATTTAGTATTTTGTAAGCAGCTGACAGTGTAAAAATGTGGAATCAAATTGTTGTATTGGTTTTTGCCATTTTAACCCTCATTTCCGTGTGCTGGGGTGAAATTGTGCATTTTGAGAGATGTGGTAAGCATTCGATTTTTTAACAAAACGTACAAGTACAGCTGCACTTGACACTAATTTCACAAAATTGCTGACGAAGCGAGGCTTAATCAGCAGATTGAAAATATTTTCAACAAAATTAAAAATTTTGCTTGATGTAAAAATTTGAATAAATTTTTAAATTGACAAAAGGTTGAAAAAATTGTATCAATTTGTGATTTTCTTTGACTTAATAACGGAGTTTAATTCAAAATGACAAAACGTGCCCTGAAATCGAAAGGATCTGCAGAAATAAAAATTTTTTTTAACATCTTATTAAATTCTATGCTTATTTAAGTACCTTAAACTCTTATTTGATTATTAGGATTGCAAAATGGAAAATGCGAAATTAATGAAGTACGCATCAATCCTTGTGCAGAAGCCAACGAAGACAAGCCATGCAAATTAAAGCGTGGAAAACCTGCAGGAGTTGAAATCGATTTTACGCCACGTAGGTTTAAATTTTATCTTAAAAATTACTAATTAAAAATTATGTTACGGTTATTTAATTTCTTACAGGAGGAAGAGGGTAATAGAGAAATACCAGAAGGTGAGAATTTTTAGTGTTTGTTTTGACTTCTCGTTGTGTTGGTTATAAAAATTACCGTGAAAAACTGTTTCAATAATTTTTCGAATTTTCAGAATTTTCCGCCAATACCCTCTTTGCAAAAGCTACGTGGCCCAACGGAGTTCTCGAACTGCCTTTTCCAAATATGGACACGGATGCATGCAAAACCACAACTTGTCCAGTCGTTTCAGGATCGCGACAAACTTACAGTTACAATATTAAATTATCAAAGGCTTTTCCAACGGGAGTTTTTCCAGTCAAATACATATTATTGGGGGATAGCGATGACGACGAATGCTGCGTGTTACTTAAAATTCAATTAAGATAATTAAAACTTTTTGTGTAGCAAACTAAGTTAGTAACAAATTGATTTTCTGAAACAAATTTGCTTATAGCAATTAAAACTTTAACTTATACAATTTTTCTCAATTTTATGGTTTCAGTAACCTAATTAATTTGTTATGTAATCAAATTACAAATAATAATGTCGAAAATTTAAAACGCAATTATTGTTGATAAAATTATTTACAGAAAACGCAATTATCGACGATTGAGGATTATTTTTAATGGCTTAAAAAATATTTATTTTTAAATTGTACTTCCTCGAATAAAATAAATTTTTCCACCGAATTTTAATTGTTTTAATTTATTTGCTTGATTTTTCAGGGTAAGATCGCAAGTGCGCAATGTGATGTGACCCGAGGAACCTTTCTTGGTTCTATGTATTATTCTCAGTTTGAAGTAATCTGTCTCGACCTTTATTTTAATTTAATAATAATTATAATCTGTAAAGTTGAAAAATGTTAGCAAAAAATATGAGTAATATCTGTCGTAATAAATATTGTATAGTATGATAAGGAAGTACTCGTGGAAAATGAAATATTATACTACGAAGATAAATACAAAATACAAATAAATGATTACAAGTACATCAACTCAAATTGTAAGTTCAGTTGCACTGGACACACCAAATTCGACATCATCTTATCTTTCGCCTGATAACCCTTGTTCTAATACGAGATAATAATATAACAAGGTACAAATGAACCGTATTATTAAGTTAAAGTGTAATAACAATGACCTAATTAAATAATTTCAAAAATATCAGAATTTTGCCAAACTCGCCAGGATGCTTTTGGCTGGGACAAATCTGTGCTACATTCGCAAAATTATGAAACTCCTTGAACTCTAAATTGATAATTATACAAGTAAATAGGCAAAATAAAGTGATTTATTTACATTTTTAAACTAAAATTTCTTAGTAATTTTGATATGTGAAAAGATTTTAATAACAACTATATTATCAACGCAGTTTCTTTCATTTTGAAAGTGTTTTCTCAAATAATTAATTCGTCAAGATCATTTCATTATAGTTTTCGGATGATGCATGCGATATCTGGTTAACATTACTCGTAAAGTTTTGATAGTTCATCACCTGAGTTTGTGTTGCTCTTTTTAATCGAGACTTTTTATTAAAAGTTCTTTAATCAAAGCTAAACTAAATTTTCTCTATTACTTTTTGAAATTAATGAAACTTTTTACTTAAAAATCGAAAGTTGTAAAAAAATTTTCGAATGGATTTTACGCCTTTCTCAGTTGCTTTCCCAAAAAACAAGACATTTTTAAGATGCCCCACTATAAGTAGTTTCTAAAACCGCTTTAAAATTAAAAATTAGTCGGTAAATAAGAAAACTACGTCTGTCGAAAGAATTTGCAAAATATCGACAGAAATGTCAGCCTTACGTCCAAACTGCAACAATATTTAAAATTTTGATAAAACTGTCCGATACTGTTTTAAAAGACGCATATTTTTTATATTAAATATTTTGCAGAAAAATGCCAAATAACGGCGCAATTTAATAAATACCAACGACGCAACGTCAAAATTTTTAATTCAAAATCCGCGTGTTTCAGCTAAAACTCAAAATAGTCAGCTTTAAGCGTTATACGACGGTTTTTCGAAAAAAAAATTATACAACTTTTTTACTTATTTTGACAAATACGATTTGCAGCTGTAAAAAAAGATATTTTGGTTACAGCTACTCGAACACATGGGAAGATACTTGGCCAGAGTTAATAATTTCTAAGAACGATTTTTGATCTTGGCCTTTAACCTATTTGTTCCCTTATCCAAAAGAAGAATGAGATTCTGCCAATCAACTACTGGTAAACGATTAATCTAATTTTAACATCTAATTTTACAATCGACAATTTACGTAGTAAATAATACTGAAGATTTTGCCATCACCAAGCAATTTAAGGTTGGTTTGCGCCGAGGGGTCAACCGCTAGAGGAAATCGTGTACAATTAACTTCACACTTCACGTAATTCATGATAATTCTGCATACTCGTACTTCATATAATTCAGGAATTTATAATTACTCAATTTATAATTAATTGTCAAATTACGAATTAAACATATTTACTTGACCATAGCTAATTTTAATAAACTTGAGATATGCTTAAATATTTCATTCACTTTTAATAAAAATAAATTATTTAAACCGGGGAGTCTGGGGGGTGTGGAACACCTCCAGTGCCTCTGCAACGGAGATCTTCAGTTTACTTCTGATAAAAAGTAAACTACTTGGTCTGGGGGTTCTGCATGTTCTGCATATTCTGCAATGTTCTTCATTCTAAAATTTGTGCACTGGAGGGTGTTCCACACCCCCCCAGACCCCCCGGATTAAATAGTTTATTTTTATCAGAAGTAAACTGAAGATCTCCCGTTGCAGAGGCACTGAGGGTGTTCCACACCCCAGACCCCGGATCGAGTAGTTTATTTTTATCAGAACTAAATTGAAGATTTTCCGTTGTAGAGACACTGGAGGATGTTCCACGTGAAGTACTTCATGTACTTCACATGAGATGTCATGTACTTCATGAGATGTGTACAAAAAACTTCACCAGTGGTTAACCCCTCGGTTTGCGCTAAATCAAATTCAGGCAACAGTCAATTAAATCTAATTCGAAAGTACACACTTTTTCTTATAAAAGAAGCTTTACCAAACAAAAGTGCACAAAAATACAAGAATTTTAAGGTGAGGATAAATTTGGGAGTCCTATATTAAGTACGCAATTTAAATTTAAAGATCACCAAATTCCATAACAAACACATCTAAGGAAATTATTACACAATATTACGCAATAATTTAATTTAATCTGTTGCCAGTCCGTGCGTCCTGAGTGAGTCCTCCCACTCAATGCCCGGCGACGTGCCAGTCGCTCCCAAACATCCATAGCGTTAAGGACCTATACTTTTGGGTAAGACCGCATTTTAGGGAATTTTTTTGTAGTGGGCGACAAATTTATTTTGCTCCGTAAAATAGAAGGGAGATAGCTTCCAGAATTTTTCTTTAATATTTACCCATCTAATGCCATCTATGGTAAATTTTAGAAAAAATGAACGAGGTGCTTTCGTAGACATTTCGAAATTAAGAATTTGTCGGTAAATAAGAAAGTTATAGCCGCCGAAAGCATATTCAAAATTTTGACAGAAATGTCAAGCTCCCCTTCAAACCGAAAAATTTGACAAGAAATCCGGACAGATTTTGAATAACGCGCATTTTTTTACATTATTTTTTTCTATTTTTTCAAATAGAGCCAGGGGTTCAAAGGGGTTGTGAAGCGCAATACACAGTCTCACAGACGGCATAGCCTCTCCAACCCAATTCCAACTCTCACCTCCTAGACTGGTGAACCCTGGTAACCTGAGTCATCTTAGCAGAGATCGGGCAACCAATCCCGGTGGATGTTGGGACCTCGGGGCTAACGAGAGTGGAAGAAGTTGTTGCAACTCCTTCGGGTTGGGCAATGGGCCAGCACCTCATTCCTGTAAAAAGCAATATCCACTGCTAAAAAATCTTTAACCAAGCCTCGGAAAATGGACGGATCAAATGATAAACGACTGCGCAAACGAAAAAGGACAATGCTGTTTGGTACCTGGAATGTACAAGGAATCAATACTAAATTCGAAGAAGTACTCCAAGAGATGACAAGATTAAACACAGATGTAGTAGTGTTAAGCGAAACAAAAAAGAAAGGAAAAGGAGTGGAAGAAAGACGGGGGTACATACATCTATACAGTGGCGTACCAAAAGATGTTAGAGCTAAGTCGGTGTTTCCATATTGATAAAAAGATCCCTAAAACGATGCATAAAAAGCTGGAATCAAGTGAATGACCGAATCATCCAATTGCATATGAATATAAACGGAGTCGATGTAGTGGTGGTTGGCGTATATGCTCCGAATGACGATGCCGTTAATACTGAAAAAGAAAAATTTTATTGTGAGCTGACAGATTTGCTAGACGCAATTGGCAAACGAAAAGAAGTTATTTTACTAGGAGACTTTAACGGCAGAATTGGGAAACGTAAAAGTGACCAAGCTGTAGGACAATACGGCGAAGAAACAGTAAACGACAACGGCGAAAGGCTTATAGAATTTGCTCACCAATATTCTCTGAAAATTACAAACGGATGGTTCCCACATCGAGATATACATCGATATACATGGTTTCAGGCAACCCGAAAACTAAAGTCAATAATAGACTATATGCTAGTGAAACAAAAGAGCGAGATCAAAGTGATCGATGTAAGAATAAAACGAGGAGCCGACTGCGGCTCAGACCACCATTTTCTACAAGGAAAAGTGTACATTCCCTACAAGAGCTATAAGAACTCGGATAAAACCGTCGATAGTCCTGATAGCATACTCGTGAAAGAATCGCAATACAATATACAAAGCCTGAAGGACAATTCGATTGAGTTTCTATACAAACTACGGCTCGCTAAAAAATTGCAGGATCTGGGATCTTCTAATCCAGGACCATTTAGTACCGAAGAACTCCACAATGCTATCAAACTATGCATACACCAAGCAGCCAATGAAGCGCTGGGGGAAAGGGTAAAAACAACAAAAAACGAAAAACACAACTTTGGTGGTCAATGCAAATGGAAGAACTCGTTAACAATAAGAAGCTCCTATATGAAATTTGGTTATCTACGCAATCGCCAGAAGACAGAAAAGAATATTGCAGAGCACGAAATGAACTCAAGAAGATAATCATTAAAGCCAAAAATGAGATGTGGGACCAGCAATGCATTGAAATTAATAATTATATTGGAAATACTCGTGCAGGCAAAGCATGGAAATTATTACGAGAAATGCGAAGAGATGGCAAAGATAACGGGAAAATTAAGTTAATAACAATGCAGGAATGGAGAGAGTACTACAAAGCGTTACTGACTGAGGATCGCATGGAATTTAAAACAGCAGCAAAATTAGATAAAATTCCACAGAACGAAACGTGCAATATATATTTAAACATAAATGCTGGAGAAATAAAAAAGGCGGCGAGCGAAATGAAGAGTGGAAAGGCCCCGGGCCCAGGGGAAAATTCCCATAGAATTAATAAAGTCAGCACCATCGGCTATGTATGATATGCTAGCATTATTATTTAACAAATGTTTAAAAGGGGAAGATGTGCCTCAAGAATGGAAAAAAGCCTACATTACTTCTATTTACAAAAAAGGCGATAAAAGAGACTGTCGCAATTATCGTGGCATTAGCGTATTGAGTTCGATAGGAAAATTATATGGAAAAATAATAAAAAAACAGGATTGAAGATGAGATGTTAGAAGCCGAAGAACAGAGCGGGTTTCGTGCAGGTCGCTCATGTATTGACAATGTCTTTGTGCTAAGACAACTAATTGACAAAAAATTAGCGAGAAATAGAACGGTGCATCTAACATTCATAGACCTCCGCAAAGCCTACGATAGTATCCCATTAAGTAAGCTGTGGGGAAGCCTAGACAGAGGAGGTATTAGTAGAGTGTATATAAATGCCATTCGTAACCTATACGTAGGGGGTGCCGGCGCTGTAAAGTTAGGAAGTGAGTTATCTCAGGAATTTGAGATTTCAAAGGGCTTGCGCCAAGGATGCTGCCTGGCCCCCACCCTATTTAAAATCTACATTAATGAGGCAATGAACAAATGGAAAAGAAAATGCCATAGAATGGGAACCCCTATAGGGAACTCAACCCTCTACACTTTGCTGTTTGCCGACGATCAGGTAATTGTGGCCGAAGACGAGCAGGACGCGAACTACATGGTGAGAAAATTAAAGGAAGAGTACGAGAAGTGGGGCCTCCAAATGAATCTTACCAAAACTGAACACCTAACAATAGGAGAACCAGGGCAAGATCTTATACTGGAATCGGAAGTGATCCGCAGCTGTGAATGTTTCAAGTACTTGGGGGTTACTCTCTCCAACAGTGGAAGCAGTGAAGCAGATATAACTAACAAAATAGTTCAGGGTAAACGAGCCATACGCCAGCTAAATTCGGTGCTTTGGAATAAACACGTCACAAGAAAAACCAAGACCATGATATATTCAGCTATAGTGGAGAGCATATGTACGTATGGAGCAGAAGTCTGGGAGTTAACAAAAAAGAAATATAGGCCGCTTAAAAGCTCTTGAAATGGACTTCTGGAGACGCTCCTGTGGCGTGTCAAAGCTGGAGCATATAAGAAACACAGAAATACGACAAAGGATGGGTGTCAACGGATCGATAATAGACACCATAGACAAAAAGCGACTGACGTGGTATGGCCACCTCCAAAGAATGCCAGGCAATAGATGGCCAAAACAGATATGGGAATGGGTACCTCCAGCACGCAGGAAAAGAGGAAGACCAAAATTAACATGGCAAAAAGATGTCGAGAAAGCAATGACCTCCCGAGGACTCTCGGAGGGTGATTGGGAGAACCGCAAGGCTTGGCGAAAAGGTTGCGAAATACGATACAACTTATTGTAAATATTCGCTAATATATATATATATAATAGGGCCAAATAATAGCACAATTTAATAAATACATACAACAGACAGTGAGATAGATTCGTATATTTGCTAACCAAAAGTCCGAAATTGAATGTCAAAAATGTTTTTGTTATTAGTAAAAATATAGCAAGAATTTCAGAAAGACCAATTTTTGCTTGCCGTTTGTACCTACATAACATATTTTACCCCTTTGCCTTGAGGAACATCGAGTGACAGATCTGATTACCAATCTGAATTTGAAATCATGTTGGTCATATTAAATCTACTATTTCTTCATAAGAATTTTAACTTCGGATTGGTAATCAGCAACTTAAAACACCCCCAATTACCAAATTTAATTAAAATCAGACATCATTTTAGTATAGAAGTCGGCCATATTGCATCCGCCATTTTGTTTATAAAAATTTCAGTTTCGTAATCACAAACTCAAAATTACTCTTGGATACCAATTTTAATTGAAGTCTGAAATCGTTTTAATGCTGAAGTCGGCCATATTGAATACGCCATTTTGTTTATACCAATTTAAAATTTAAATATGTAATCAGCAATTCGAAATACTCCTATATGCCTATTTTTATTGAAATCAAACATCGTTTTGATAATGAAAGCCAATAATGAATGTCAAATCCGCCATTTTGTTATAAAAATTTGAACTTTGAATTCGTTGTCAGAAACTCGAAAAACTCTTGAATATCAATTTTAGTTGCATTCTGACAACATTTTGACATACAAATCGTCCATATTGGGTCTACCATTTTGTTTATAGACATTTTGATTTTGGATTCGTAATCAGAAACCTTAAAACTTTAATACGCCAGTTTTTATGAGTTTTCAAGGAGTCCCACTGTGCAGTTGTAACAAATAAAAATTGGCTTCATGTCATTCATTATTTTGTAACGTCATCGTCAGTCTGAATTTTGAAGCTAATATTATTTGTATTTACGTATTTTTAAAACTCATCGAATATATTGCTGTAGTCCAAATTATTTACTGCTGCTGTTTACCTGAACCAAAGACTTGCCATTTAATTTATTTTTTCTATTTTTGTAACTTTCAGTGACATCAACTCTTTGATTTAAAAAGTTTTATTGAGAGAAAAATTTAAATTTCTTAAAATTTACAATTTCACATTTTAATTTAAGAATTGTGTTCATGTCCTGTTGTTTTAAATTAAAAAATTTGTATTATTAATTTTAATTGTTAGGAAATCTAAGATGTAAACTGAAAAAATGCCCTATTTTAAAAATTAAACTCAAATTACACTAAATTTACAATAATAAACTTTTTTCAAAATAAAATAAGTAATAAAAGTTATGTTAATGAGTTTTTGATAATTAAATTTTTCTAGTTAATTATGTAGTTTTGTTTTAAATTGTTGTGTTTTCTTAATTTAGCGCTTGATATTATTTTTGAATCCCATTTGCCGTTGCTTTTCCAAAATTTGATGATTTCTAAATCTTTTGTTTCTTACATTTTCTTCCGCTCACTTTTTTAAATCGCCATGTCTGCGGCCTCCATTAATCTTTAAATTGAGATATCACAACCTAGGCAGTGCTATTTAAAATTTCAAATGAAGGCAACTGATGGTGAGAGGGTAAACCATAAAATTCACGTCCCCATCACTATCTAAATCAACGTCTTTTGAATTTAATAAAATTTATCTTATACAGAGCAACCTAAACTATCGTAGTACGCCTCTGGTAAACAGTGTCGTGACTTTTCTCAGGTTGGTGTTTGAACTGTCATATTAAAGTTGTTTGACAGTTTTCCTGGTGTATCACCGTTAAAGTGCGTTTATTTTGCTATAAATTAAGTAATTTTAGACAAAACTCTGCAAAAATGGCGATGTCCAAGACTACAAACACCTACAACCGACAAAACTGGGAAGATTCGGTGAGTAATTCATCATAACCGCTAAAAAAGCAAATTTTCGTGCAACTTACGTTTTTCTGTTATTATAGGACTTTCCGGTGCTTTGCCAAACTTGTTTAGGTGACAGTCCGTACTTAAGAATGGTAAGTTTCATTCTTTTGGTCCTATTCAATTATAATAAATTAATTTCAGACGAAAGAAAAGTACGGTAAAGAATGTAAAATATGTGCGAGGCCTTTCACTGTATTTCGATGGTGTCCAGGCGCAAAGATGCGTTTCAAGAAGACTGAAATTTGTCAGACTTGCAGTAAATTGAAGAACGTTTGCCAGACTTGCCTCCTCGATTTGGAGTACGGCTTACCCATTCAAGTTCGTGATTCAGCTTTGAAACTCAGAGACGATTTACCTCGAAGTGACGTGAATAAAGAGTACTACATTCAGAATATGGAAAGGGACCTTTCAAAGAGTGATCCGGCTTCCAGTTTAGGTTCAAAAGCTGCTGAATCGAATGACCTCTTAATGCGGTTGGCTAGAACTGCACCGTATTATAAACGAAATCGACCCCACGTTTGCTCGTTTTGGGTTAAAGGGGAATGCAGGAGAGGAGAAGAGTGTCCTTATCGGCACGAAAAACCAACAGATCCAGATGATCCTTTGGCAGACCAAAACATTAAGGATCGATACTATGGTATTAATGATCCAGTTGCAGATAAGTTGTTGAAAAGAGCTGCTGCTATGCCTGCACTTCCACCTCCAGAGGACAAAACAATCACGACTTTGTATATTGGAAATTTGGGGACCTTAACTGAACAGGACATCCGGGATCATTTTTACCAGTACGGTGAAATTCGTACCATCAGTTTAGTTCCAAAACAACAGTGTGGTTTTGTGCAGTATACAACACGGTCGGCAGCCGAAAATGCCGCTGAGAAAACTTTCAATAAGTTAATCTTGGGCGGAAGGAGATTAACGATAAAATGGGGTCGTTCACAAGGTCGACAGGGTCAACTGATTGGAAATCCACATGTGGATTTGTTTGAACCAGTACCAGGGCTTCCAGGTGCTCTTCCCGAATTAAGTAATAATTTCTTTAATTTAGAACCAGGCCACATACCTTTACCGAACATGCCACCACCATCTTCCTTGATGGTTCCACCAATGTTTGGGCCTCCACCATTACCACCGTTCTTCTTTACACCACCTCAAGCGTCCACATATAATGCATCCACGAGTACAAGTATTAGCAGTGGTCCATCACAAGTGCATTACCCCAGTCAAGATCCTGCACGGTTAGGATCGACACAGTTACAACCTGACCAGTAATTTTGTACAGAAATAAATTTTGATGGTATTTTAAGTAAGAATTTTTGGAGTAAAACTGTTATATTGTATCTATTTATATAAAAATATTGTTATATTTAACGCTAATTGTGTATCATCAAGCAAATGGAAAAATACATACAGTTAACAATTTACCAAGTATTTTTCTCATTTATTCGGTATTTTCATCCCGATTTTTAACCTTTTGATCCAGCTTGGCAGCTTATTTGTAGTTCAAAATTTTCTGCCCTTCATAATCATCCTAAAATTAATTGTTTATTGTAATGGGAGCAGGGAAAAATGTTTCAAAAAACCGCTCCAACTTGAAAGATGTGCCGTAATATTCTTTATTTTTACTGATTAATATTTATTGTAACATGTAACCTATGAAATGCTAAGATCAAGTTTAACAGAGCAACATTTTAAATAGTTAACTTTTAATAATAAAAAAAAATATAGCTAAAAAGTAATGACGGTTTTAAAATATATAATAAATAGAAAAAATTATTTTAACAATCAGTACATTATAAGTAAGTAGTAACCAACGTATTTTATTTCATTTGCACTATAAAAGAACAAAGTGTCATTCATAATCAGCATAAAAGTAATCAACAACCATTTTTTCTTCTAGGATATTATCTAATGATATAAACAATCGAATATTTTTGTCTAATTTGAAAAAAATATTAAAATATCTACTCAATTGTATGTATACAAAAATAATTTTACAGAATCTATACAATTGTTTGGATAAAATGGAAAATTCATGCAAAAAAATGATAACGTGTATTCCGTCTTTAGCTTTCCTCGTTTACTTGTGGCTTGTCTTCCGATCCATTCAAAAGTTTCTTCCACATTTGCAACCTATCGCTGTAATATGCTGCACTTCTGTTATCACCTTCATTTACCGTGGTTAAACAATTCACACTTTTCTTCTCTAAAACTGAAACGGAACGATTAATTTTAAAAACAAATTTAAGTCTGACAATTTACTTGTTTCGCTGCGCGCGTTTTCCACCCCTTTTAGGCCGTTGCTGATATAATCTTGAAAAACGGGACTGGATTTTTGTAAATACTGATCAACGTCTTCGTGGGGATGTTGCTGAATGAAATCATACAACAAATTAAAGCCCTCTTTCGATTCTTCCTTATTTCCTATTTTTTGGAATATATCGGTCAGCATAGTATGCACAGACCGCGACATGGTTTTTCTAGGTTCAGTCTTCTCAGACTTTAAGGGTACCTGCTTTATTTCTTCCAACTTGAGACTCTAAAAAAGATAACTTAGTTGCGGGTTGCAAATTTGTTGAAAGAAAAAACCTTAAGTAGTCGAAGGATGTATGACTCAAGTTCGGAATCGTTTGTGTTTGAAATTTTGCCTAAATGTAAGATGAGTTGACCCCCTTTAATTTTAGCCATCGAATGTAGCACCGTTTTTATGGTTCGGAGGGGCGTGTCGACGGGTTGCGTTTTCCACCACGAAGTCGGAAAGTCTTTTAGGAAGGTGTGAATTTCGAGCAAGACGTTATCGTAATCGACGTCCGTCCAAGTTGACATTATTTTGATAATCCTCCATAAGCATTTCATCACTAAATCTGTATGCCGTTGGGTCGCCTTCAAACTAACGTCCGAGTACAGCAATTTAACTAAAGCGCTGAAAAGAAATAAAGTATTGAGGCCTTGCTTGTTTTATAAATTATAAGTAGATCAATGGTGATAATTGTAAATGGTTAACTGAACAAGGGAGATAGAAAACTCGTGCCGTTATCCTTTAATTTAATTTTAAAAATTGTGACCACTAAATTTAAACAGTGCATTTAAAAGAAAAGTGAAGTGCAAACAAGTTTTCTTGTACAAGGTTAGCACTCTGAGAAATTTACGGACAACTTAATAGCGAAATTTCCAAAAGAAGCCATCAGAGTTGCCAGAGAAACCCTGTATATTAACTAACATTGTTACTCCGTGTTGTAACTCGATTAAATTTAAAAAATTCAATTTTTAAGGATGCTACGAAAAAATTTCATTATAAATATTTCCAGTCCAGGACTGGTGACGGTTCTGAAGTGTCAAAATATGACTTACCACATAATGTTGGTGTGATTCGAGCGTTCTATGAATTTGACACAATGGACATTGATGATTCTTACGTAGGCATCGCCATTTGGACAGCCTTCTAATTTGGCATCGACTAGTAATGTGATGAGCTGATCGAGAACATTCCGTAACACATCAACAGTAAGTTTTTGCCCCAATCCTTTATTGATATAAAACTGTAAATACATTTAAAATTTATTAACCAGAACACAACCCCACTGCTTGGTATCTTACAGAATCGATCACGGTCAGCAACGCCCGGTATATTTTAGAAACAGAAGTGTTGGTCCTCGGATCTTGGGATTGCAAAATATTCAGTTGGGTTGCAATTGCGTTCATAAATAGATTTTCGTAATCGACCAATGAACTGCCCTTATTTGATTGGAGTATTTCTTGTAACTGTTCGATTGCCTGCAAGCAAAATGCATTTGAATCACATTTCACAACAAAAACACTAAACCTTACCTGCAAAGCCGTATCTAAATTTGTTGAGCCTATGTTGGTGATGGTTCTTTCTAGCATGGCATCCTTAACGATGCGTGGACTTGTTTGCACGAGACTACCGAGACTGCTTCTCGTAAATGATTGGTTAGGTAAAATTGGTTTAGGTGGAGACATGGGCATAACCCTCGCTTTCACATCTGAAATCGATGGTATAACAATGTCCTCGTTCAAGAAGTTCAAATCAAACTCTTGAAGTTTCGTTTTCAGAACTATTGGTTTGCAGCTATCCAACTCTTTCATAAACTCTGGATCAAGTTTGAAAGGTCCAGAAACTTTAGGTATTTCTGGTAATAGTTGAGGTGTAGGTAAACTAAAACGAAAGATTAAAAATATCGACACTTTGTACTATCGATATTTTTTTTCTCCCTATATTGCTTAGCTTTACTTACATTACGCCAGGAATATCATCATCTTGAACCTCGTTATCTTCCTCCATGTAACCATTGGATTCGACATCACGTGACGTAGGCGATGCTGTAATTTCCCGTTGTGGTGACGTATTCACCACGGGAGTAGATTCGATCCTCGAAATTCGTGGTGGCGGTCGTTTCGCTCTCTTGATTCGTTCTTCCAAAAGTGACATATCTTTATCAGAAATCTGTGCAAAATAACTAAAATAAAACTTCGAATTTTAAATAATCAACGCTACCTACATTTCCGACCATTTTGGTAACCTTCTCGCCTACAATGAAATACGCCTGGACTATACAATTTAAAGCGGCGTTGCGAACTGTGTTATCTCGGTCGGATATTTGTTTCGCCACCTCCTTCATACAAGCAGCAGGTGAAGGGAAACAAATGGAAATTCCAAAACCTTCTATGAGTGAGCCCATAATTTCCAAACACTCGGTTCGTTGCCGTGCATTTTTCGACTTAAGACCTTCCATGACGTAAGAAAACAGTCGACTAATAGCAAATATCACAGACAATTGGCGAAACAACGATCTCACGCCGTTCCTTACTGCATCTTTAGGATCGCCGGCCTTCAAAACTAAATACGGAATAAACGCGGATCCTTCATTCTCCTGCATGTGATACTTTGACTCTATTAGCATATTAAACATCGAGTGCAAATATTCCAGAGCTTTTAACAAAACAGAAGGATTTGTGTCAAAAAACCTCAAAGTCAGCCATTTTAGTATGAGATCCAAATTGGCGATTAAGGCCTCTCCGTTTTCGGGGAGGTCTTCCATTAACGAATCTATCGCTTTTATGTGATACCTTTAAAAAATCGTTTACTAGTACACAAAAACCGAGTTAAGTGAAAACAAACCTAAAATCCGAATGGAACATGTTTGCTATCAGAGTTCTGTTAAGATTCGCTGACAACATCTGCTCTTTAAGCAAATCCACAAACTCTTCTCGTGGAGTTGGGAAATTCCATCTCAATACCTTCAATTTATTTTCGTCGATTGTTCTCTGATTTTTTAAATTGTTCTCCACCATGAGGGGCGATGTATCTACATCTTCTTCTTTTTTATTACGTGCAGACGTTGGTTTTGCATTGGCAGCACCCTTTAATAGATAAAATTATGGCAGGGCCCCATAAGTTTCAAAATGTACACACACAAAATTGTGATTACTTATCATAAAACAATCTGTATTTTACTTGACACAAGATTTCAAAACTGCGTTAGCCCCATAAATAATTTCTTGATCAATTCTTGAAGCACATTAGACCAAGGTTCAAGTGAATTGAACTTAATCGGTTAGAAACACCAAAATTACTTATATTTTAAAAACTTTCAAGAACTAGTCAAATTAAAGAATCTGAAATCTCACTCTCTTACACTTTAATTTGATTAGCTCTTGCAAGCTGTTGCAGTACAATACAAATCGACAGCCCCAACGCAGAAGGACGTAACTCACTTTTACCAATTTTTCAGGAGAGCGATTTGAAAGTTTGAAAAATTCTAGAAATATTATTTTAAGCGAGAAAAAAATATTATAAATGGGTGGGAGCATCTTTTAAATTGTTGTTAGCTTTATTTTTTCTATTTTTACCCATTTGTTTTTCTCCCGATACAGAAATGCTCATAACTAAAATTGGATGTAACTTTTGAGTTACGTCCTTCTTCGTTGGGGGTGTCAAAATAACTTCTATGTGGAGTTTTTTATTGTATCCCATAGTAATTATGAAAACATAATTTTTAGATCGAACGTAATTTTCACTATTGAAAGATTCACATAAAAATATGAACATTTAGATTACTTTTTTAATAAAACAAGATTAAATACAACCTAAATTCAGGTTGGCATACTTGGGCACAATAGTCACAAAGTTTTTTCTACATTGCCATCGGAGCAATTTGTTATTAAATTTTACATAATTTGAGACGCTTAATACAAAATATTATTAGTAAAAGTTCAGATTATTAAAAACAATAAATTTACCTTAGGTTTCACTGCATTTTTCGATGTAGCAACTGGTTTGGTGCCTCGAACTACCTTTTCTTCGATAGGTGCTTGCTTACTTTTTGGCAAAGGTTTTACCGGAAGATTAGGTCTGGCCTTATCTAGCGCAGCAATAATCGTAGTTTTAGATGACGGCTGAAGAAGAAAACATAAGTATCCCATAAAATTGACAATAAGAAATTATTACCTTGGCCTTTTCAGTCTGTTTTACCATACTTTCGTAACTAAGGTGCATCATTATTCCGAGGACGGCTTCTTGGGCATTTTTACGAACGTCTGCATTTCTATCTTCTAAATTTGTGTACAAATGCGGTATGCACGCCAGCATTTCGTCTTTTGGTACAGATTTTACTGAAAAGTAATTTAATTGTGTAAGTATGGAGGAATTTATTACAAATTAATTTAGGCATTATATTATGTAAACCTCGTAATATACAAATTGCTATTCTTTTTTTTTGAGTGGACGTGAAGTAGACGAAAAATAAATAAATTCAAATTCGCAAATAAAATTTTCCCATAGAAATGTATTAGAAGCAGTAAAAAGAGTTTGGGGTAAAAAAAAAGTAGCCCCTTTTGTCCTTTTTCAGAAATGTTTAAAACTTCTTTGTTTGTTTTACTACATAATAATATGACACATTGGCGTGCATAGAGCAAACTGGCTCGAAGGTCTCTGCAAAGTCTTTCAAGATTGAATTCGAAAAACTGAACTTCAAAGCTTCATAAAATTTTAAATGCAATATTTTCGAGAATTCTTTGTTCAATTTTGTTCAAACAAAAAAAAATTGTTGTTTTAGAACTTTTAATGTTTGGAGTCAAAAAAAAAACCAAAACAATTGAATTATTCAACCAAAAACAATTAAATTATTAAACTAAAATAATTGAAATGTCGAACAAAGCAGTTGGATTATTAAACCAAACAACAATAATTATTAGCAAAACAGTTGAATTATTAAACAAAACAGAATTATTGAACAAAACAGTTGAATTATTAAACAAAATATTTGCATTGTTAAACCAAAAACAATTGAATTAATAAACCACAACCAATTAAATTATCAAACCAAAAATATTTGAATTATTGAATAATTGAACCAAACAGCTGAACAATTGACAAAAACAACAGAATTTATTTAAAAAAAAAAGCAGCTGAATTTATTAAAAAACTGAATTATTGAACACAACAATTGAATTATTTAACAAAATAATTGAGAGAAAGTCACTGGCCTAGTAGTTAAAGCGATCGACTACTGATGCTAAGGCACCCGGTTCGAACCCGAGAGGAGTCTACAAAGAAAACTTTTCTTTCTGACTCTTTTTCTCTCTATGACAGTCCCGTGCTTGGGAAAGGGATGTAAACCGGTGGTTCTCCTATGTTAATGAATTGCCATCATTAACGATAATATAGGGTAACAAGCACATCTGAAGCCAGTCTAGCAAAACTACTTTAGATGTAATAATAATATGCTCACAGTACCAGCAATAGCTTCGGATCTTTGTCGAGGTTACTGTTGGATATTACAGGACCTAGTCCTAACTTAAGAGGAAGAACAAAATAATTGCATTTTTTGACAAAACAGTTCCACTGTAGAACCAAAAACGATTGAATTATTAAACCAAAAATAATTTAAGTAGTAATTAAGGGTTAAATTTAAGAATTTAAATCGTACAGTGGTACACTGCCATTTACAATTATGTACGTTTACCTACACCTAAGTTTTATCTTTCTGCAATACACAAAAATAATGAACGTTTTATTTTTTATGAATTATAGCACAAAAATTCTCACATTGTTACGAATCTCATTAAAGTTAGTAATCAGCTCGGTAATCATTAATAATCATAAAAATGTAGTGTGCAGGCAAAACACATTTAAATAAATAAAATACAAAAATTTGAACATAGTACTCACTTTTCGGTAATTTTTCAGCTAACCACGCCCACAATTCACTGCGAAGAGTCGGTGATCCCGCTTTGAGCGTCTCCTATCATTTCGCCCTCAAAAAACTCTTTGTAGGCGCACAACTCGCCCCATGAATTCATACATGAAACAGATGCGGTTCTTATCCAGGCTTTACTGTCACCAAGACCTAAATAAAAAGTATTAGAACTTGACGAAAAATTAAACAGATCAGATAAGCTGTACCTTGAATAAAACCTGGCAGTAGCACTCGCACGTACTGCCTGCAAGGTTGTCCCATAGCGACAGCAATACTTTCGCAAATATTAAGTGCAGTTTGGGCAATTT
This sequence comes from Lycocerus yunnanus, assembly GCA_036346125.1. NCBI lineage: Eukaryota > Metazoa > Arthropoda > Insecta > Coleoptera > Cantharidae > Lycocerus > Lycocerus yunnanus. The sequence continues at coordinate 345,026 of JARFIX010000135.1, forward strand.
TAGTATTACTATCCACCAATCTTGCAGCAAGGGCTTGAGGTAAATCACCAATGCTTGGTTTTATTAGTCGTGCTTCACTAATTATTGTGTTTACTTTAGCCAAGGCTTCGTTCCGCACTTTCCAGTTCTTATCAGCAATTTCATCAATTAGAGATTCCGTAATCTGGGAACTGATGTCCACTCGAGGCAACAAATCAGCTGTATTCACCTCAACTGCCACTTCCTCCTCCTCATCTTGATTCAAAACGTCAACACTACTTGCAGATTGGACAACCCCTAAAATAAAAATATAAAAAAACAAAATTTAACGAAAATTATTAGCACAAACCTCGTGTAGGGTGTGGAGGTTTCTCTTTTTCATATTTTTCGCACTCGGCGTGAATTTGATCGCGTAACGCAGGTTTTTCATTATCGTAGCATACAAGTAGGCTGGGTCCCATATATAAATACAAAACTCCGATTAAATTTATTGTTGCAACCCGCACTGCTGGGTTTGAAGAGGCCAAAGCTTTCTTAGTATTTTCCATGAGAGCTTTTGCGTTTAAATTGCTGTAACAAACTAACTTTTAGCAACACAACTTAAACTGTTACAGGAACGCTTACGAAAATCCAAATTCTTTAATGGCGCCTGCTAACCATGCAAGGGATTCTTGTAAAACTTTGGGATTCTTTTGTGTTAGAGCAAAATCCATAACAAGTCCAGAAACGTAATCAAATTTGGTTGCATCTGCTATACTTGTTAAAGTTTCACCAGCTGCACCTCCATTTTTTGAATCGGCTAATTTTTCTGTTATATCATTGATGCACAAATCAGCAGTTGTACTAGAACATAAAATTATAAGAACCAAGTTCAAAAGCTGCAATTAAAATCATTACGTTGAAAATTGACAATTTTCGGCCAGATACTTGACTGCATCCAGACGAGTTTTGAGAACCTGAAAATTGGTATCCTTTAGGCCTGGTTTTTTGGTTAGTATTCGCACAAGCGCCTGTGTGGGCATGCTACTAGCTTCCAGCATTTGTATCTGAGCCACAATCTCTTCCATAGTCGTCAATCTAGTTTTCCAATTGCTGTCCACCAATCCGGTAACAATTTCGGGTTTCAATAACTCGCCAACAATTTCGGCAGCTTCTTCGTCGCTAATTTCTCTTTCCCGTGCTTTTTCAACTATCGCTTTACTCGATTTCGATTTTACAATTGTTGCCGAACCTGACGAAATTGTGGATAATGCCGATTTTTTCTTTGTAAGTGTCGCAGCTACAAAAAGTAAAATAAAAAAATGAAAAAATTTTGGATTGCTTACATGTTGTCGGTCGTTTAGTGGTAGTTTTCTGGCCTTTGGCATTGCCTGGTGGTTTTTCCGAAACTGAATTAACTGGCGTGCTCGATTTTGACGAGGTCGGTGCGCTCTTTTCCTTTTAGCAGCGGAAATTTTAACGTTAATCGTCGCTTTTTCGTAGCACTCCTTCACCTTGCTCAACTTCAAGTTGTCTTTTTCTAATTCCACTATGAACGGACCAATTGCTTTATCTCCTACTAATTTCATCAACGTACCAAGTGCTTCCGCTGACGAATCTCTGACTGAAGGATCTGAAAATCACAAAGTTAACAGGTTTCTCACAAAAGTAAGATAAAACACATTACCAGGTTCGTTAATATTTTTAATAAGTGCGCCACTGTACGATTTGAGTAATTTTTTATTTAGTGCTGATGGTTGCGTGTTGGAGAAAGCTCTGGCCAAAAACAATGCGGTTTCCGCCTTAACCGATGGATTTTTAATGTTCATGGCTTCGAGAACGTCATCAACTATCGATTCTAGCGTAATCGATGGATATATGGCATCGAGAGAGTCCCGAATAGCTAACACCACATTTTGTTTCTTCTCTTTGAACTTTTCAAACAAAACGGGAACGCAAAACGACGCGTATTGCGAAAAGCGTTTCTTTAAACCGCCAGCCAAACTGGTCAGGCATTTTCCAGCTAAAGCAATAACTACGACGTTGCTATCTTTTTGGATGATCTAAAACACAAGCATTAAAAATGTCAAAATTTTATTTCAATAGCAAACCTTCTTAAGCGCGCGTACTAAATCCCCATAATCTCCATTCTCCAATTTTGGCGCTTTAAGAAGAACTTCCAAACTTTCCAGGGCCTCCTTTCTCTCTTGCCACTTCTTAGATTCGATATCCTCGTAAAAATTTTTGGGCAACTTGGATAAAATGTCGACTGGTGTGGCCAATTCATAGGGATCAATGTGCACTTCATCATCCTGTTCTTCTTCCGCAGCATCGTCTAAATGAAATCATCATTTAAGGATTTCCTTCAAAATGATTTAGATTTACCTTCAGCTTCGACGGCTTCTTCGCTAATTTTTGCTTGCTTTTCCTGTTGAGATCGAATAAAACGGGTTGGGGTTTGTTTTTTACCTTCTACTTTTGCGAACTCGGCCTCCAATTCAACTAATTGCACAGGTTGAATATTGTTTAGTTGTGATCTAAAATGATTATTTTTAGTAAAAATATTTTTGTCAAATTACAAATCCAGTATCGTGCAACAGTAGTGTATTTAGGCCCCCTGAAGGTTTTGCAAAATTATGGTATTAAGAATCAAAGGCGGCGGTAAGTACAGTTCATTTTTCAGTGAAACAGTAAAAATGTAAATAAAATGGATTGTATTTACCTAAGAGGTGGTCCAATCCATCGAAATAATTCCACTACCATACTGCGTGTCTCGGTTCGGACGAGTTTATCCCGATCGGAGTAAAGTTGCGTTATTTTTTTAACCATCGGTTTTACGTTCACAATTTTGCTACCAAATAAATTTAAAGCGTCTGTCGAAAGCTTGACGCACGCAGCGACAATTTTGGGATTTTTTTGATCCATTCCTTTAATCAATTCGTCTTGGACTTGTTCACCCTTTTCAATTTCAATATACATGAGTGTAATTTGTTCGGCCAACTCTTTGGTACGCGTTTTTGACGACGAAAAACATTTGCTCACAATGCCAGCCATGACTTCGCCCACCGTTTTACCAGCGTATACATAATTTTCGACAAACGCCAGAGTTGCCTCTAAGCCTTTTTCCTGACCCATCATATGGCTATCGATGACGAATTTCTTAACCAAGCCTAAGTATTTTGCGAATTCTGGCGACTTTTCGTCGTCAATTTGTTGAAAAAGTTTCGTAACCTCTTCGTACCCGTTCACCCTCGCTTTCCATGATTTGTGCTGACATCGATCTTCCAATGATAATTTCTTCCATTCGTCATCTTCCATCGCCATTTTTTAACTGTGACAAAAATAACAAATTTCATTGTCATATATAGTACGATACAAATAAAATGTTATATATTTTTAAACTTTGTTGCGACTAGAGAGAGAACCAAAGACGTATAGAGATATTGCAAATTGGTAATTGCCATTTGACATCTTTTTTTTTTATTTAGCGCAACTCATGATGAAATAATTCCTTAATGGAGTTGAAATTAAAAAATGTACTTGAAAACATGATACCTATTATGATATATGATAAAACAAATAATTTATGTCATCAATTGTGCTTGTCAAATTACATCAAAAAACATTTATAAATTATGTTTCTAATAGTTTATTAAATTATCTTAACAATTAATGTAATTAGTTACGGTTAGTGACCATAAATTAGGCGCTTTGCAAGAGAAATCAATGATCTAAGCAGATTTAATCTAATTTGTTCTGTATGATGAGAAACAAATGACAAAGAGAATTTAATATTAAATTTAATAGTGACATGTAGGTACATCAATAAATTGATTTACCGTAAAATAATGTAGTTGGGAATCTGAGAAACAATAATTATTGTCAACGCAAATAAAAAAATTATTTCAGCATTATATCAATTTTGTCTAAAATTCCATTGCATTCAATAACATGTTGAGGTTTTTAACAAAATTATAAGAAATATCAAAAATTACAAAGATACAAAAAAATTCACTATTAAATGCGCCTTTGAAAGCTTTTTAATTTATTGGCATCTAAAAGTTACTGCCTCATACGTGTTCAGATTGGTTGGAAATCCCAACAGTAAATTATCAAGTCACCGTGTTCAACAGTGACTGTAGAGCCGTCTTCTAGGCAGGAGAAATGATCTCTTTGTTGACTTAGGTTCTATAAGTATACCATGAAGCCTCATCATTATCTTCCGAAGCTGTACCTATCCAGTTATTGGTGTTGGACTCACTTGCTCCTACATATTTTCATCTACTCTCCCAGTAGAGAAAACCCAACTTGTACCACTAGAACATCACTTTTGCAAAATGCATATAACATAACATGTTCCAGCACTTTTGGCCCCACTCCGCAAATCTGCCTTTCCGCAGCCTAAATCTTCCATAATACTGAGTCACCATGCCCTGGAAATAATTATCTGCCAATTATTTACATACTCTCTGCGCTCCAGCCTCATAAGGGATTTTCTAGTAATTTCGCCCCTACAAGCTAACTCTACGGCCAATTCATTTCCCTCATTTTGACCATGTATCTAAATGAAATAAATTTCCATCTTCTAATGCAATTTTATATATAAGCAAGCGGTAAGGTCCGTCACTCCCACGTGATAGCCCACATCTGTTGTTTTTTGGCTCCGTCCATATGAATATGATAAATACAACGTGCCAATGAATCGTTGACAGGTATCGAGGAAACAGTTCCACATCCAACCTCCCGTAAGTGCAGGAAGCAATCCTTTCCCAGGGTTTGGTATTAAAACCATCTTGTCCATTTGCAGTGGCATGATGTTTAATAAAATCTGCATCGGTGCAGTCGATGCCGTTATATACTCTAGTATGGTTAGCAAAATGGGCCTTTGTGTAACATTAAACTGTTACACTAATCTGTAAAGCATCCTGAGCGTAATGACTCCACCATAGAATATCATCAGTATTTTTCGCTGTACCACCCCCTCTATTACCAATCGACCAACCTGGTCATTTTCAAGGATACTACTGAGACTTTTCCCCTTATATACTGCTATGATTCGAAACTAGTTGCTACTATTTAAACGATGTTAATTTGGGCGCCAGAACCAATAGACTTACGGCCTAACTTATTTTTGTTGTTTCCTCGGCTTTATGAGGTTTTTGATAAAAAATTGTTGAGGGAAAATTAAATACTTTTTTTTTAATAACAAATTAATTTTCAAATCGTGTAGTTTCTTGTTTCATTAAAAATAATGTTTCAAGTGATCTGGGAGATTTAAGTTTTTTAATTGAAATTGTCCCCATTAACATGCGTTATTTGATAATTAATTACTAAAATCTATCCAAAATGCACAATGCCAAAATTTAAGTTAGATATAAAATAAAACATTAAATTTTTGTGTGATCACTGTGTTTTTATTAATTTATTATTTAAATCTTGTTGTTAATAGAGCTTTAAAAAATTGTAATATCAGTTGTCTTGTTGATTTCCGGTAGCTACGATGAGTCAGTTAGTCGAGTCCTATTGTTGTTGCTGTTCCAAAATCCTCCAATTTTTAATTTTTCGCCTACTCTCAACGTTTTATTTGTACATTTTTGCTTAATTATAAATTTAGTATTCTCAGCTTCAATAAATCGCCGTCACTGTGGCCTCCATAAATTTTCAATTAAAACTTGATCAATTAATTTATTATTTAACATTATTCATTAATTTTTTCAGCCGTTCAATATTATTTTTTTACAATTTCACCTTCCTGTCCAAACTATGGTGGATATTCTACTTTAAACTTTTAAACTTCCCCACAAAGCTTTAGGTAATCAATCCAATGAAGATTTTTGTCCAAAATTACTTAGAGATACTTCGCAGAAGTAAAATTCTGATGTCCATCCCGTTTACATTAATTTTCGGAACTATCATCAGTGTATTCTTTGTAAAGAAGATTGTGCTCCGTATTGTACAACTATTCCGAGAACTATTCCAAACCGTACACCGTCTGCTTTAAATCAACTGAACACAGGTATCCGCTAGTGCTATTTCCTGGGTGTCAGCAAATGGCTGCTCGAACGTATAAACATATAAAGATTATACTGCTTTTCTCAAACCAACCTTAACCCGAACAAGACCGAAGCCTTGTTGCACTGCTATATCCACTAATATTTCTCCTCGCTTCCACAACAAACCCAATCGGTGAACCCGGCTTACCAAATCAAATATTACGCACACTAATCAGAAAATCTCGTTAATCCATTCATGGTCGTCATTTATTACACTAACTTGATAATTTCTTCGATAATTTTTAAGAATACAAAACGGTCATTGGATAAAAAGTTTAAGAAGCGCTGCTCTAGATGCCATATTCAGTGCCAACACGACGTGAGTACGAGTATATTTTTAAATCAAGTTTCTACGACTTTATTATTAATGTAATATGCGATATTTAGTTACCTAGCAACGAAGCTATCATTTTAAATCCCACCGTGATTATGATGTAATAATATTATTAGTAAAAATTAATCCTCTTTTGCTATTTTTAGTAGGAAATAGATTATGTACAAAAGAGACTCTTAATTTGAAAAATTACCCCAATAAAGAAGTCATTTTTGCATTTCCAATGAATTTTCACGATATATGCATAATATGAAGGCATTGGACCATCACTCGTTACAAAAACCGGTATAACTATTCCAAACGACCCGATTAAATTGGTCTAACCTGTCTAAAGCAGCGGAAGTGGCCTAATGCCTGCCTTGTAATACCCATTATTGCAACCTTTTGCTATTTTATTCTTTCAAATTTTAAAATATGCGTGTCTGCATATTTAAAAATATGTAAAGTACACAATATTTGAAATTATGCTACCTTCAAGCTTCACATTTACAAAAAATACCCACATATCTGCATGCAACACATAAAAAATTTAAATTAAACCATAACTTACAGAAAGAGTCTCTTTCTTTACAGCCAGTTAATGCAGTTAGTTAAACAAGTTTTGATTCAAAACTTTAGAAAGATTACTGAATCGTGCTGAAAAGTTGTTAACATCTCAAAGATACCTGCCACAGTGCTTAAGTTGCAATGTCAACTCTATGTAAAACAATCCTGTTTATTCAAATGTGTCGGCACACATCGATACATCGAGCAATGTCGATATACAAGAATCACAACAATACCGGTATACTACGATCGATTAACTTGGATCACAAAGCAGCCTTGCACTACTTTTACAAAACCAAAACACGTCAATACAGACATTGGAACTTCTCAGGTATGTTCATTCATCAGCAACATGCACCTTGACCACGAGCAGCAAAGGCATCTTTGGCATGTTACAACCTTAAAAATACTTGGCACCGAACCAGCAAACGGTAATCAAGATTGTATCAATCAGCATCCACACCCTGCAATGTTGCAGTACAAAGAAAAAAAATTTCAAAATTGTGGTTTTATGAATGTAAGGTTGTGGTTATTTAAGGAAGTTTCACAAGATAGCCACATCTGTTAACAAATTTATAAATATTAAAATTTTACCTGCACTGAGAAGAAAATTTAAACGTGGACGATAAACTTAGCAATAAAATCAATCAAGGTTAAGCAACAGTTATATTTCTACAATAATTGAAAATTGTTATGCTTGATCAATGAACATCAACAAAACGTGCCTCACCCAGACGTTGTTAAATCTTTATTAGTAAACCAATTTTGTATTGCACATTCAAATTAAAAAAATTCAAAATATTTGTGAACACAAACAAAAAATTGGATCAACAACCTACATGCAGCAAGACGTGATTCATGCTTGCAATGCCCATATAAGGAACAAAAAAAATTAAGAAATCTTAACACACTTACATTAATTTGGTTTTCTCGTCTTTATATAGCCCGTTTCGACAAATGTTAAAATAACCACAAACTTAAAAAACGTCGCAAAAACACTACTCGATCAAAATGTCCGATTTTTGTTAAAATTCCACCGAAACCTGCACCGACGACAATTTTGAATTACCGCAATCAAATAAAACTCAACAAATATTAAAAAACGATCTGCTCGTTGGTCATTTACTATAAAACAGATATTACAGTTTCATTGCAGCAGTTTTGTGTTCTTGTATGTCTAAACCAAATAAACGTTAATCATCTGGCATCTGTCAAACGTGTACGGATTGATTTAAATTAAACAACCAATAGAAGTCGTTAAAACTTCAATCGCGCGTCTGATTGGAGTAGCACATTAGCGGTTTGAATTTGTTATCAGTGGCGTGGATGTCAATAATAAGCACAATAAACCGATTGCATTCCTTCTACAGCAAGGACGTCATTAACTACGTGTCCTTGTTTTCTAGGGGGGCGTTTACAATGCGTAAATTTTATTGTGGTTATAGGGTTAGGATTTTTATAAAAAAAGTCTATCGAATGGTCAGGTTGATAGTGTTCATTCGTTTATAAATTTGATTGTTTTCTGGGTTTGCGAGTAAGCAGTCTCACATTATAATATTACGCTTATAATAAACAATTTGTATTCCATAGGCGGCGATTATGTAAGAAAAAAGGTTTCGATATTTAATACTTTCAAAATAAGCCTCATAAATTTAACAGAAAAGCCTCTTAAGAATTTTCAAAACATTACGAATTTTTATTTTGTCGTCGTAGGAATTAATAATTTACTTTTCTTCCTCAGGACGAAAAGAAGTCGACGGACTCAAAAACAACAATCTAAGAGCATTTGTGTCTGATTTGAAGACAATTTCAATCTTTACATCTTAGATTCTCTAACGTACATTTAAACACATTTGAATTTAAAGTTTAATAAACCTAACCTCGATTTAAATATTAAATTGTTCATTAAAAAAAAAAAGAACTTTAATTTTTTTCCGCAATAACTGAAATTCAACATTAAAACAGTAGCAATAATTATTTTGGACCATAGCAATATTTATTATAATTTAAGTGTATAATTTAGACAAAACCGGTGGTTTTAAGAATTTCTTTGTTTGTAATTTTTAAATTATTTTTAACTTTACATTTTAACAGGTGTGCAATCAAAAACAGAAGTGCGGATTAGATATGTATATATTGCTATGGTTTATTTTTCTTACTGCTACTGTTTATAAATACTTGCAAATAAATCTAGTTTTTATTCTGTTGTTATACTAATTTTTCTCGGTAGCATGAGCTTTTAAATTCAAAATAAATTAAAAAATTGCCTATTTTAATAATGGAAACGTGCAGAAGTCAAAGAATTTGTCTTGAGAAGTTAGGTAGAAACCTCGTATCCCTGCGATTTTGGTTTATTAATTTAATCGTTTTTGTTGAACAATGTAACGCATTTGTTTAATAATGCAATTGTTTTATTAAATAATTCAACTGTTTTGTTGAATAATTCAATTATTTTCTTTAAGAAATCAGCTGTTGATTCAATAATTCAATTACTTTGTTCAACACTTCAATTATTTTTGGTTTAATAATTTAATTTTTTCGGTTGAACAATTCAATTGTTTTTGGTTCAACAATTCAATTGTTTTATTCAATAATTCATTTGCTTTGTTTAATAAATCAGCTGTTTGGTTGGATAATTTAATTGCTTTGTTCAGCACTTCAATTATTTTTATTTAAATAATTATAATTGTTTCGGTTGAGTAATTTAGTTGTTTTTGATTTAACAATTTAACTGTTTTATACAATAATTCAGTTGAAATCAGCTGTTTGGTTGGATAATTTAATTGCTTTGTTCAGCACTTCAATTATTTTTATTTAAATAATTATAATTGTTTCGGTTGAGTAATTTAGTTGTTTTTGATTTAACAATTCAACTGTTTTATATAATAATTTAGTTAAAATCAGCTGTTTGGGTTGATAATTCAATTGATTTGTTCATAATTTTCAATTATTTTTAATATAATAATTTAATTCTTCCGGTTGAATACTTCAATTGTTTTTGGTTTAATAAATCACCTTTCTTGTTGAATAATTCAGTTGCTTTTTTAATAAATCAGCTGTACGGTTCAATAATTCAACTGTTTTATTTAGCGTTTCAATTATTTTAATTTTAATAATTTAATTGTTTCGGTTGAGTAATTTAGTGATTTTTGGTTCAACAATTCAACTGTTTTATTCAATAATTCAGTTACTTTGTTTAATAAATCAGCTGTTTGGTTCGTTAATTCAATTGCTTTGTTTATAATTTTCAATTACTTTTAGTATAAGCATTAATTCTTTCGGTTGAATAATTCAATTATTTTTTATTCAACAATTCACCTTTTTTGTTGAATAATTCAATTGCTTTTTTAATAAAGCATTTGTTTGGTTTAATAATTCAATTGTTTTGATTAGCATTTCAATTATTTTTAGATTAGTAATGTAATCGTTTTGGTTGAATAATTCAGTTGTTTTCGGTTCCACAATTCAATTGTTTTATTCAATAATTCAGTTACTTTGTTTAATAAATTAGCTGCTTGGTTCCATAATGCAATTGCTTTGTTTAGCATTTTAATTGTTTCGGTTGAGTAATTTAGTTATTTTTGGTTGAACAATTCAACTGTTTTATTCAATAATTCAGTTTCTTTGTTTAATAAATCAGCTGTTTGGTTCGATAATTCAATTGCTTTGTGTATAATTTTCAATTACTTTTAGTATAATGATTTAATTCTTTCGGTTGAATAATTCAATTTTTTTTATTTAACAATTCACTTTTTTTGTTGAATAATTCAATTGCTTTTTTAATAAAGCATCTGTTTGGTTTAATAATTCAATTGTTTTGATTAGCATTTCAATTATTTTTAGATTAGTAATGTAATCGTTTTGGTTGAATAATTCAGTTGTTTTTGATTCAACAATTTAGTTGTTTTATTCAATATTTCAGTTATTTTGTTGAATAAATCAGCTGTTTGGTTCCATAATTCAATTGCTTTGTTTAGCATTTAAATTATTTTTAGTTTATTAATGTAATTGTTCTGGTTGAATAATTCACTTGTTCTGGTTGAATAATTCAATTGTTTTTGGTTCAACAATTCAATTGTTTTATTCAATAATTCAGTAGATTTATTTAATAAATCAGCTGTTTGGTTCGATAATTCAATTGCTTTGTTCGTAGTTTTCAATTATTTTTAGTATAATAATTTAATTCTTTCGGTTAAATAATTCAATTGTTTTTGATTCAACAATTTACTTTTTTTGTTGAATAATTCAGTTGCTTTTTTAATAAATCAACTGTTTGGTTCAATAACACTGGCCAACAAAAATATTTTTGTAATGTTTCCTTCACTTCATGAGTCAAATCTTACTAATTTTGGGTTGAGAAAAACGAAAATGACAATGAAAAATTTTTATTAGCTCTAGTTTCTGTGATACACCATGGGTCGAAATATATTACGTTAACAAATTGAGGCAATCTGTAAATTTTAAACCATAAGTTTTCAACATTATAAATTAATTTGGATTTATTAAATGGTATTTACATTCTTTTAGAGAGGCCAGTCTGTTCGAATGTAATGTGATTTCCTATCCCTACTGTCCCACATACATAAAAAGCAGCAGTATTTAGTATACCCCAGTTGCATTCCTAAAAGTATAGCGATGACTTTTAGATCGCCACAGATTTTCCACTTGTGTTCAGCATATTTTATTGAGTGGAGGAGGGCTTTCAAGTTTTCATAAGTCTCTTTCATATGAACTGCATGTCCAACAGGAATAGAAAGAAGACGGTTACCGTTGTGAAGTAATACAGCTTTCAAACTAAGCTTCGACGAATCTATGAATAGCCTCCATTCAGTAGGATCATGGTTCAAATTCAAACATTTCATCAAGCCATTAACGTTGCAGCATACTATAAGGTTGTTTTTCTTTAAAAAAAAAGGAAGGAGATCCTTCGAACGCTGTCTATACTGTGATGTCTATACCTGACATCATGCTGGACATCATGGTGGGGTAGGTATTGGTAAACCGTCTGAATGTGGAATTGGTCGAGTAGCCGAAGGAATATTTGGGTATTATCACTTAACAGGTGTACCAACATCCAAAAACTACATTTCCCAACATTGACCATATAAAAAGTGACATGTTACTGTAACTTGAAAACAAGAGCTAATTGATCATTTTCGAGGTGATTTTTGAACTCAGGGGGTGAAAATACATATGAATTGGGTATTTTTAAGCCCGAAACATTTTCATTGTTGGTCAGTGTAATTTAATTGTTTTGTTTAGCATTTCAATTATTTTTAGTTAGTAATAGCAAAGAGTATGTAGATATAGAGAGCCAGCCATGTATTAAAATTGAAACGTAGAGACACCCCTGGGCACCAGGGGGCAGAGCAAAGCCACCTATTGCCCAGGAACATGTACTACTCTCAATCCCTAAAATACAGATAACTGTAACGACATCGAAAAAAGATGGACTATTTTATGGCATGAGTTAAAATTTAAATTTTCAACGTCTACACAAATTTTTCTTATTCAAAATATGTTTGAACAATAAAAAGGATTTATGTTTTTATTTTGAGTTTACCTGCCTATTTAGGATAATACCTGCGTACCTTCAAGTCATAAGTAGCCCGTTTCTTATGCTATCTCACTCACACTTATTCATGATAATAATGTAAATTTTTTCCACTTGAGGTCGGTATCAATCGACTACAATTTTATGGCAAAGTACGAAAAATTTTGGTGACACTTAGTTCCATAAGAGCTGTTCCTCTATATCTATATACTCTTTGGTAATAGGTTTGTTCGTTGGATGTGTTCTGAACAGTTTTTGATTACGTCAGACTGACAGCTGTTCAGAGCAACATCCGACGAATCCCTTTGAAAGAACTTGACCTTGATGAAAATAACCTAACCTCAAAATATTATAAATAAATTGCTACTTGAATGTAATACGTTGTAGCATAAATTATGCATATCAGGCACTACAATGAGAACTTATTTACAAAATATTTTGAGGTTAGGTTATTTATATCAAGGACAAGTTGTTACAAAAGTGTTCGTCGAATATTACTCTGCACAACTGGCAGTGTGACGTAATCTGAAACTGTCTGGAACAGTTCCACACATGTTCCACAGGCATCCAACGAACAAACCTAATGTAATCGTTTTGGTTGAATAATTCAGTTTTTTTTGTTCCACAATTCAGCTGCTTCTTAAAACAATTATTTTAATATTTTTGGTTTAATATTTCAGTCGTTTTTTTAAATTAAATTTAACCGCTTTGTTCAATAATTCAGCTGCTAGATTCAATAATTAACCGATTTATTTAATTATTCAGATATTTTTGATTTGATAATTTAATTGGCTTTGGTTTAATGATGTTCGATATCTTTACCTAAAGATATCTCATAGATAATTTATCTATTAGATAAATTAACGAAGTAACCAATCAGAGAGCAGCAAAACAAAACAATCAGAAATATGATTGGCTACTTCGTTAATTTATCTTATAGATATCTAAGAGATATCTCTAGGTGAAGAAATCGGGTATAAGTCGATCATTTCAACGCAACTGTTTTTTGTTCGTTGTTTTGTTCTATTACAAAATTCTGTGCAACTTTTTTGTTCAATTATTCAACTTTTTGTTTAATAATTCAACTCTGTGTAATAAATGAGCAGCAGTGTGGTGTAAATTATATGGGCAAATTATAGAGCTGGTAAGTTCATAGGAAACATTCTCAACTATCTCAACATTGAATAATAATAATAAAATTCAACTGTATTGTCAATAATTCAGCTGTTTGGTTTAATAGTTCAACTGTTTTATTCAACATTTTAATTATTTTTAGTTTAATAACTTAATTGTTTTTGGTTAAATAATTTAATTGATTTTGATTCAACAATTCAACTGTTTTGTACAATAATTCAGGTATTTTGTTTTATAATTATTCAGCTGCGTGATTGGTTAATTCAATAATTCAATATTATTTTCTATTTAATAATTTAATTGTTTTTGTTTTAATAATTCAATTGTTTTTCTTACTGACATTGTAGATGTTTTGGCCTGTGTTCATCAATTCAGCTGTTTTATTTAATAATTCAGTTGTTTCGTTCAATAATTCAACTGATGCTTCTCTCACAATTCAACTGTTTTTTAAACAATTCAATTTTAAGAAAAAAAGCTAATCTTAAAATATGAAAAGTTACTTTTTCAGTAGCAAATTCACAGAGAAGTGGGCTATGCGGACTTTAGCAACCCCCATGCCAAAAAATGAAAAATAAATTTTCTTAAACATAGAAATTCTAAAACATTTTATAATTTAGTTTTCAATTTGATAAATATACTTAATTTGTATTTGAACAATGATACCTTTTTAATCTCTTTTGTGCCATTTGCTATTTGAAAATAGCAGGTGCTTTTCTAAATAACTTCAAAAATATTATTGCTAAGTTTTATAATGATATCTTAATGGGTTTCTTAAATGACTTCAAAAAATTAAAACACACCCATTATTCTTATTTTGTATAGTCATTTAAAAACTCTTTAAGAATCACTGTGAAATTTAGAAATAATAATATTTTTGAAGTTATTTAGAAAACACCTGTTATTTTTAAAAAGTTTTTTTTTTATTTCTAGGTATAATATTAATTTTAAAGAAAGATAGGGGGACTCAAGGAGTCTACTCTTAATAAAATTTAAATACAGCATTTAGCTTGACTGACGATAATTTAAGCCCGCTTTCCCCTCGAATGAATCCTAGATCCGCTACTGACTTTGAGCTTTATTTAATAAACTCAGCTGTTTTGTTTAATAAATTCAAGTCAAATTGTTCAGTAATAATTGTGCTGGTTTAATGTTTTGATGTTGTACAAAATCAAAAAATAAATTATTAGTATTTATGTTTTAAAACGATTTCTGGAAGTTGGTAAAATTAATCTACTAAATTTTCGACCCAAAGAGACGCCTCTGCTTAAAATGACGCATGAAGTAAGAGTGGTGGCGCTGTAATCGCCAGCCACGTAAGATTGACAATGACAACTAAGAAAAGAACATTACAAATTCACATTAATTCTGAAAATGTGCAAACTTTAATAGTTTCGTTTAATTAGAAGTTTTTTTAATTAAAAGGTGAGCCATTTCGGTTTGATTTTTATCCAGATTTTCACTTTGCAGCTACTCGTAAGTTACCAATTTCTAAAATTGATGGTAATTAATATTTAAGAATTTAATAAGTAGTTCAAAGGTTAGAGAAATTGTATCTTAATTTGTTGTTAGATAACTTGAATTTGCCGTCACATAGATAAATTATACGTATGGGTTTTTTTAGATAATGAGTCTGCAATCAAACATGAGCGAACCAAGTTTACTAAATGGTTTACCACCGCCAAATTTCGGTAAAAATAGTGCAATGAGTAATGTGCCATTAAATGGGGTCGATTCTTCGCCTGTACATCGGGTTCAGCAAATTCCAGTTTCTCAATTACCACCCATGCGATCTTCTATTCCATCTTCACAATTACCACCAATTAGCAGTGCTAGTGTACAAGAAAACTTAAAGCAAATAACGCAAAATTATGGTCATCTGAACATCTCGCAAGTTACACCAATTTCAAGTCCAAAGGTGCAAAGTTTCGGTACTTCCACACCACTTGTACCGCAACAAAATAGTAACGATTTGCTCGTAGGGGAATATTCGCCGGTATCTAACAGTATTGAAAGTAACGGCAGTAGAACGAACTCTCATGTAGATTCATCATTAGAAAATGTTCAATTGACTGCTAATATTAAAAATCTTAATCGTCAGAACCACGAAAATAATAATTTAGAACAAATTAATCAATTTAATAGTAAACAAGAAACATCAAGAAACAATGAAGCTAGTAAAAACGTCAATTTGTCTTATTCTACAGAAAGTACAAGTGATGTGCATTACAGTTCTAGAAAAAGTGCCCCTAGTTCGACCTTTCAACCCATTCAGCGTGTTGTTCCGCAGCAACCAATTCAACAGCTAGGTTTGAAACAGGAAGTTCCCGAAACTTCAAAACAAAATCAAAATTTTCCTGTGATGCCAACAAATGCTCCTCAACAGCCACCACAAGATTTTGATTTAATTGGACTTCAAGGTCCAAATGTGAAACCACCTCAAGTGTACCAACAACAAAATATGCAAAAGCGAGAAGATTTGCAAAATTTTTCATATTTTCAAGGTACACCACAGTCGGGGGTGCCACAGTTCAATTTACAGCAGCAGCAACAGCCGCGACCGCAGTTTACGAACCAAAAAGTTGCGCAAGTGAGTAATCAAAAACAAGAAAATGCAAATTTTAAAGGAATTCCGCCAGTTTTGCAACCACCAAGCTTTCAAGCAAATCAGCCGCCTAATTTAAAGCCAAATGTGCCACGTTTTCCACCTAATCAGAATATTCCACCCCCTAGACCTCAATTTTCTCAACCACCTCAACAGGAACTTAAGCAAGTACCACCGCAATTTTCAAACTTCCCAGGTCCACAGACCCAACCTCAGCAAGTGCCACCACAACAATTTTCAAACTTACCAATTCCACAGGCCCAACCTCAACAAGAACTTAAACAACCACCACAATTTTCAAACTTTCCAGTCTCTCAGCCTCAACCTCAGCAAGCGCCACCGCAACAATTTTCAAACTTACCTATTCCACAATCCCAACCTCAACAGGAACTTAAACAACCACCACAATTTTCAAACTTTTCAATTCCACAGTCCCAACCTCAACAGGAGCTCAAGCAAGCACCACCACCACAATTTTCAAACTTTCCACAGCCACAATCGAATTTTTCAAATTTGCCCCAAAATGTTCCGAAACAGCCGCCACCAGTCGCACAACAACAACAGCCAATGCATCCTTATCAATATTCTCCTCAAAACCATGGTCAACCTCCACCACCTATGACGCGAATGCCGCCCCAAGCTCAAGGCCCACCAAAAGTTCCAAGTATGCAGGCTAACTATCAACCAAGTCCACAATTAACGCAAAAACAAGAAGTTCCTCTAGGATTCCAACCTCCACAACAAATCGGCGATTCAATGGCAACAACACATAAGACCAATCTTCACGCCAATCGCTACCCAACGTTCCAACCCCAGCAAAGCAATCCACAAGGTCAGTTTTCTAACAATCTTTTGCAACCGCAGCCACAACAGCCAATGAAGCAAAGTGTTTTACCAAATCTACCACCTCTGGCAGCAAGCAACCCGAACGATTACGCCAATTATAATCAATCACAAGTGGTTCACGGCGGATTTAGTAAAATGTGGGGTCACGAAAACATCGATTTATTACAATGTCCAACTGTCTTACCGCCTTTTAAAATTGAACCGCCACGAGTAAGTTTGGGCCAGGAATTTTTGGATGCCGCAAATTGTAGCCCTGACATTTTTCGGTGCACCATGACCAAAATTCCAGAAACCAGCACCTTACTACAGAAGTCACGTTTGCCTTTAGGCGTTCTCATTCACCCGTTCAAAGATTTAGACCACCTTCCGGTGATACAATGTTCTACTATCGTACGTTGTCGCGCTTGCCGCACTTACATCAACCCATTTGTATTTTTCATTGACATGAAACGTTGGAAGTGCAACTTATGTTATCGTGTCAACGAATTACCGGAAGAGTTTCAATTTGATCCAGTAAGCAAGACCTATGGCGATCCGTCCCGCCGGCCAGAAATTAAGTCCAGCACCATCGAATACATTGCACCGTCAGAATATATGTTGAGGCCGCCTCAACCGGCAGTTTACATTTTTTTGCTGGACGTTTCGCGTGCTGCGATTGACAGCGGATACCTGCACTCGTTTTGCAGCGTTTTGAAAGCCAATTTGGATAGTGTGCCTGGGGACGGACGAACGCAGGTGGGATTTATCGCGTATAACTCGGCAATTCATTTTTATTCGTTTGCCGATGGTCTTAGTCGACCACACGAAATGACCATGCTAGATATCGACGATATCTTCTTGCCCTGTCCCGACAATTTGGTTGTAAATTTGAACGAAC
>JARFIX010000136.1:600000-785248 GCA_036346125.1 Lycocerus yunnanus
TGTAATCCAGCTGAAAAAGCTGTAATTCAACAGCAAGTGCTAAAAATTAGCAACATATTTTTAAATCTACAGCTACAAAAACTGTAGTCTTGCTACAAATACTTAAAATAAATAACAAATACTATAAACCAGCTGGAAATGCTGTAATTAAGCATTATATGCTATAAATTGGAAATAAATGTTATGATCCAATGCAGTTGTAACAACTGTAATCCTATTGCAAAAGGTATGATGTAATAAAAAAAAATGCTTTAAACTAGCTAAACAAATTATAATGCCGGTTTCACAAACATATAAACTGCAATTTTAGCTTAAATTTAGGTTTAGATATTATAGGCTTAAATAATTTAATTGCAGTTTAAACGTTTGTGAAACCGGGCATAAGCCAGCTTTATATGCTATAAAGCAGTAAAAAATTACTATAAAACAGCTCCAAAAGCTATAATTTTGTTATCAACTGAAATAAATCATCAACAAATACAGCTACAACAAATTCTACAAACCAATTACAAGACCTATAATCCAGCTGCAAAAGCTGTAATCTAACAGCGAGTGCTGAAAATCAGCCACATATTTAAAAATCTACAGCTTGAAAAACTATAATTTAGCTACAAATACTTAAAATAAACAACAAACCCTATAAACCAGCTGCAAATGCTGTAACTTAGCATTATATGCTATAAAATTGGCAATAAATGTTATAATTAGAGATGAGATTTTAGGTTTTACCTTTTTTATTTTATGTCCTATTTTATGATATTAGTACCAAAATTTGTTTCATGGAAAACTGCGTTATATAAGCCCTATTTATTTTGACCTTTTGCCTTTTTTTTTTTTTGCCTTTTCCTGCCTTTTTGGTTATTTTACGACCTATTTTAACATTTTAGAAACTTTTTTTATTTTTAGTTTTAGTAAAATTTTATTTTAATTTAAATTAAAATATTTTTATTTTTTAATTTGGTACCTGGTGGTGCTAACCCACAATGTACCAACCTAAAAAATATTAAGTCCATCAAGTAGTTTGTTACAGCTACTGTACTTCAAAAATAATTTTTTTTATTTTAATAAATGTTTTAATAATTAATCCCGTTATTATTTTAATACCTAATTGGTGGGTTTAGTTACATAAAACCACTAAAACTTTGCAGTACCAACCTAAAATAACATTTTTAGTATCTTTTAGGTACCTTTTTGAATTTATACGACCTAAAATGATTTTTAGAACCTTTTAGGTGCCTTTTTTGAATTTTTACGGCCTAAAAATCTCATCTCTAGTTATAATGTAATGCAGCTGTAAAAGCTGTAATCCTACTGCAAAATCTGTGATTCAATAACAAATGCTCTAAACTAGCTAAAAAACTATAAGCCAGCTTCATATGCTATAAAACAGTAAAAAAATGCTGTAAACCAGCTGCAAAAGCTATAATTTTAGGATCAATTGCAATAAATCGTCAACAAATAAAACTACAACAAATTCTACACAAACCAACTACAAAAGCTGTAATCCAACAGTAAATGCTCTAAATCAGCAACATTCTTTATAACCCACAGCCGCAAAATCTATAATTGAGCAACAAATACTTTAAATAAACAACAAATACCTACAAAGCAGCTGTAAATGCTGTAATCTAGCATTATATGCTATAAATCGGCAACAAATGTTGTAATCTAATGTAGCTCCAAATGCTGTAATCCTACTGCAAAAGCTATGATTTAATATAAAATGGTCTAAACTAGCTCAAATATATAAGTTAGCTTCATATGCTATAAAATACTCAAAAAAACGCTATAAACCAGCTCCAAAACTATAATTTTAGCATCAACTGCAATAAATCATCAACAAAAACATCTACAACAAATTCTACAAACCAGCTGCAAAAGCTATAATCCAGCCTCAAAAGCTGTAATCCAACAGCAAGTGCTAAAAATCAGCGACATGTTTTAAAATCTACAGCTACAAAAACTAGAATTTAGCTACAAATAGTTAAAATAAGCAATAAATACTATAAACCAGCTGTAATTTGCTGTAATCTAGCATTATATGCTATAAATCGGCAATAAATGTTTTAATCCAATGCAGCTGTAAAATCTGTAATCCTACTACAAAAGCAGTGATTCAATAACAAATGTTCTAAACTAGCTAAAAAGTTATAAGTCAGCTATATATGCTATAAAATAGTTATATGATTTATAATCCACAGCTACAAAATCTACAATTTAACAAAAATGCATTAATTCAAATTCAAAAACCTAATTCAGTTAAAGAAGTTAAAATCCAACAACAAATGCTATAAAAATGCTACAAAAGCTATAATCTAGATACAACTGTTATAAAAGCAACAACAGCTATTATTCAACAACAATTGTTATAAACAAGCTGTAATATCTGTAATCTAGCTATTAATGTTCTAAAAAGGCAGCAAATGCAAAAGATATAATCAAAGATTTTAATCATTATTATTTTAAATTGTATACATGTCAGCATATGCTAGCGAAACTAGATCATGTATTTTTTAATAAATGAAAACCAATTGTACTAATCTGGGAAGATTATTTCTTGAATTTTTAGTTTTTTACAAATTCTCTTGACAAATGCTAATTCTAAAATTAAATAGCTGTAAAAGCTATAAATCAGCCTGAAATGCTATAAATGAGCGAAATCTTAATATATGAAACACAAAGTTTGTGTATATATGCCCGTCCCACAAAAATCTCGGAACGGAAAGTTTTAAAGAAGTAAAATTTTAACTGGTGGACTCTACCATTAATTGTAAGGCAGACGCCGCTATTCCCAGCTCTTTTCAAATTTTTGTTAATATAAAGGTTTATTTCAATATTGTTAATATAAAATCTATAAAATTTAAGATTCTGGACTGCCCTCTTATTGGTTAAATTTTAGGCTAAATTAAAATTACTAGAAGGTTATATCGGCCACCATAGCTGTAAAATCTACAGCTACAAAAGCTATTGCTATAAGCATGCTATATGCATGCATATATAATTGCTATAAGCATGCTGCAAAAGCTGTAATCTAGCATTAATTTCAATAAATTAGCAGCACATGCATTACTCCAGCTACAAAAGCTATAATTCGGTTAGGACAGTTATAATCCAACAAGTAATCCAACAAGCCAATAAAAAGCTATACAGCTACAATTGTTATAAACAGCTACAAATATTAAAAATGAGCAGCAAATGCTATAAATTTTTTGTAAAAGCTGTAATCTAAATAAATTACAATAAATCAAGTATAAAAACTATAATTTAGCTACAAAAACTATAACTCAGTTAAAAAAGCTATAATCTGACAGCAGATGCTATAAATAAGCTACAAGGGCTGGAAATATAAAACAGCAGCAAATTTATAAACCAGCTACAAAAGCTTTAAATAAGCTGTAAAAGTTATAACTCATCAATATAGTTTATATAAAATTGTGGCTCGAATGAAGATTCCCAAACTCGAAAATATACTTTTTTCCATAGAATTTGAAAATCACGATTTTCCCATAAGAAATACATGTAAGTGTATTATTGCGAGGTATTACGTCATTATAGTCCACATTTTATCACCAGTCCGTGTGCTGTAGGTGGGTCAACAGTGACTAGTAGTGAGGAGCTACTAGTTGTTCCCGGATATCTGTTGGGTCAACATCCACACTTTTCCAAGTTGGACCGTTCTAGGGGGATGTTTTTAATGAGCGGGACAAAGGCTGCAAACAATCGATTTTGACAAACGCAACTACGGCAAGACTCGGATTGGCCCTAAAAGTGTATTTTTCCGATATTTGTGTACCGATCACAAATTTTAATTTTAATTTGTAAATTATTATCTTTCGTAATTCCCTTTAAAAACTAGATTTGGGTATCTTAATTGTGACCACAATCTATTTTAATTTTGGTGGGCGGGGTTATAGTCCCAAAGAGCCAATGAGAAAATTGCATTCCAAATTATTTTTTAAAACCGTTTTTTTAAAATTTGTGAACGTACCGCAAATTTTATTTTTTTTTATCTACTAATTAAATTCTCATATTTCATAAACCGATTTGAAAACGTAAAAATTTAGATTCGGGTATCTTAACTGTCACCAAAATTGTATTAATTTGGTTTAATATAAATTGAACGGGTAATACGTTGAACCTACTGATGTTGTGGTAACAAACTTAGTTTGTTCAGATTACTTTTTTTATACAATAAGCAATGTAAACTGTAATTTTTCAACGTTAAATACTGTTTTTATTTATGATTGCTTTTATTCAGATTAATTACTATTTATCTTGGCAAACTCTCCAATTTATAAAATTATCAAACAATATTTACCTCTTCTTTTTAACTTTTGTTACTATTTACTTAAAATTTTTATTTAACTGCTTTCTGTCCATAACTTTCTTAAACTAATCTTGATTAACAGAAAACCTAGGTATACTTTTTTTTATCTAAATAAAACGTAATATTAATTTTCTCAAAAATGATACGACTACGTATCATCTTCTCTGCCCATCTCAGTGCCACAGTTTCTAAATTTAAAGTTTTTACATCAACATATTCGTTGTATTTTTATAGTTATACCCCATTATTTTGCAAAAATAATGAAAAAACAACAAAATTTGATAGTGGATTATATGTTAGTATAAAAATAGATTAAGGAAATTATTAAAACCGTGTAACTTACGTCCAAAATTATCTAATCCGCATAAATTGGAATTCGTGTTCACAGAAGGTCTGGTATAAACAGTTAAGAAATTAATGTAGCTGTGTAATTAAAATTAACTACTCCACTTAACTGAATTCTCTAGCGGAGAAATTAAGGTGTAAGTAAAAGTGCTGAGTAAATCTGAATGACTTTGCAATAGATATTGCACTGAAACGAACTCATCATGAAAACCAAAAAACGATCTGTTAAATTTTGTTTAAGGGTGGATTATTAACAAAACCGACAGGACTTCGAAAAGTTTGAGCCAAAAAAATCGGTTTATGTACAAAATTGTTCTGCTGTTCTGCAAAATTTTAATGGAATTTTAAATGAATAAAAATAGCTGTATTGCATTATTTCACATTCAATTAAAAACATTTGTTTTTGGATCAAGCAAAACAGGGACTCTTTTTAATTCTCAGTAGCAACTTTAGATATCTCCACCCTGTTTAATATTCCAGAGAATCATCATATAAACATCGGATGCGCAAGAGCTGTATTTAAATTATTTATATATAAACCTAGAACAATAACCAAGGTTTAACTGTCATGAGAAACTAAATTTTATTGGACATTGTTCTGATGGCTATTTGCAATTTAACAATACCCTGTATTCGATTTCGAGAAAAATTCCATCAATTAGTTTTTCCATAAATTTATAATTCGAGATTTTCTGTGATACTACATAAGCATTTTTTAAATTGTAGTCGAACAGAATTTGTGACTGGCATTAGGAATTACAACAATTCTTGAAACTTTTCTCGAGTCAAGCATATTTATACTTTGTTTTATCCAAGCAGTGAGTACGTGTTTCCAAGTTTCTTTCACCTTTAAGTTAAAAAAGATGAGTTTAAAGTGCGAAAGCAATTTTACATCTGCGTGGTGCAAGAGGTTAATTTAAAATTAAAATTTCTGAATATTTTTAATAAAATTATTTTTTTTGTTTATAAAAATATATTAAAACAAGCTTCGTGCCATCAAAATCCTATTTATTTTTCTACATTACTGTCGGCTAAATTTCTAACAAGTTTTTTTTTTTCAGGTAAGTGCTTTTAAATTTCTTGCTGCCACAGAAAGCTCTATCTGGTTATTTCGGTAAGTTAACAAAATGTTATACAAAAATTGATTATTATGTATTATTTACAAATATTTGTCTTGAAATTAAGAATTCCATATAGTACATAAATAATAATGTTGTAACGATCAGCCAGCGTCGGTTCATTTTAATCCAGTTTCTCCTACTTCGTGTTCAAATAATTCAAAAATGAGCAGCAGTAAGTAATATTATTACTTGAGTAATTCAATTTGAAACTACACTCGTGTAAAATTTATTTTGAACTTCAACTGTAATACTTTTAAATTACCTATAGCACGTCTTTTCAAGGAAGTGCCAGTTTACTTCAAATCAAATTTAATTTCGGGCGAATCGCTTTAGGTAATTTTAAAATTTCAAAAAATTAAGGCCGGTACTTCATGACACAAATAAACTAAAAATTTATTTCAAATTAGTTTTTATCATAATATCGTATTTTTCGCATTCCATGTATAAAAAGGAAAATTTTTGCTGAAGCATTCATGACATTATTTGTGTGAATCGCTTCTTATGAATTGAATGTTAATTATAATAAACTTTTTATGCTGAAAACATTTGATCAAACACCTGAATATCAAATTTATGCTTCAAATTACTAATTAATTGAAAAACAACTTCCTTCTGCTTTATAATTTAATTACATAGCACGAAATATTCTATGCAGATTAATCGAGTGAATGCCAATAAAACTCAAATGCAAAATAATATTTTCACCTCTTTTTAATAGTGGTTTTGTCTGAAACGCGAGTGGAAACTAGACATAAGTTTTGAGTTTGTTTAGTGAAAATTTACCATTTTAGAAAATTAGTTTCTTGACTCCAAGTCCTAAAATAATATTGATTTTGTGATTTCGTCATGCTAATAATTTTGTGGACTTCCCTCATTAACAAAGTAAGAGATTTGATTCTTCCTCGGTGGTTTTCGAATCGTTTGGAGCAGAAAAAGCGCAAACGTAGATAATAGAATAGTGATAACAGTTAGAAAATCGTCAGTTATGATATATTTTTAAATTTGTTATTTTTCTATCTCATTTTTAATATTTTTTTTTTATAAAACACAGTTTTCTAATCCAACTCAGTTGATTTTACAAGTTTTAATATTAAATATTTTTATCTAATCCAATTTGTTAAATTTATAAGAAAACTGTGATTTTGAAAAAACAGTACAGCTCGAGTTTCTATTTGTAAGATGGGACTTGGTTCCGAACCCTTTCACCTTTATGTCACTCAAGGTGCAATTTCGTGACCAGAATAAAAATTGTAGTAAATGATTAAACAAATTCAATAAACTTACGATTTTGAAAATGTCAGCTTTGAATGATACCCCAGAGACATTGTCTTTCTCTAGCTTTGCTGTTGCATAATATTGTGAATTTAATTCACTTTTTTTATTTAAAATTGAGTATAATTGTGAACTAAACTGAAAAAGATAACCCTTAATCAGATTACGTCCATTAGTATCAAATTAGGAATTTGTTATTATCAATAGTTAGCCACTGTATCAAATGCATTACCATGTTAGGTAATCAAGGTACGTCACACGTAGACATATATTTGGCCTCTATTTGCGTTAACAATTCCTCGGTCATATATCATTGTACATTGCCTCATTTATTGTTAAAGGGGCACTTGCAATATGATTTCGTTAGGTAATTCATTTACTGCTAATCCAATTGTAAAATTTTTATTATAACTCGCATGGGCGCTACTTCTGAATTCTAATTTTCAAATTTGTATGTTAATTAAAAAATATAGTACCTACGTCTGCTTCGGGATAATATGTAGGTAGTACTTTTTTATAAATAGAAACATATCTGTTTAAAAGCGTTTGAGTGAGAGTAATCCAATTGAAGCATAATTTAAAATACATTTAGTTTTTATCGATAAAGTGACAAATTAATTACTATTGCTATTTATTTATGTATTACTACAATTTGGAATTAATGGGAAACATCGATATCGAAATTATGTTATTGTCTGACAGAATTTACTAAATCATCAACAATTTTCATATGAAATAATGTAATAGTTATTCCAGTCTTCATAAGTTTAATGTATTACTTACTGATCAATATGATAGAAATATTCCATTTTGAATACCAGGTAGGTTAATTTTAACTCCTTTGAATGTGCCACCATTTTAGTTCCATGTATTTTTCCCATTTGTATAGAGAATTTACTATGAAAAAACCTTTTACCAAAACAATCCTTCGAAAACTATTGAACACTTTTAGTCAAAAATGTTTACACGTGAAGAACTCGTCTGATTTCAGCAGGACGGAGTTTGGGTATTGGCTGGTATTCAAGGTGAGTGTACAAGCCACCCTAACAACTACCAAAATCATTAATTTGTCAATAAACATGGCCATCTCAAAGGTATTAGCGCCGATTTTAAGTTTTAAAGTGTAAACTGGACAGAAATGAAATGTTATCAATAATTACGTTAATTTATATTATTTTTTTAAATCAAATCACTTACCTACAAATTATTGAAATTTTTAAAAAATCATCTTTAAGGAATAATGGCACAGGTTAATAATAATTTTAATAATTATACAAATTATGTACATAAATACTATTAATTATTCCAGCAAACTACTTTTATACACTTAATTTTTAAATTATAGGATTATGACAGGAAATTCATACAATTTAATTTTAAAAAACCAATCCAAAGGATTTTGGTTGACCCTTCTTGAAATAAAGAGCACTACTTAATATTCTAAATTTTTAGAAATCTTAAAAGCTAAACATTAAGTGAATCAAGTTACATAAATTAAATAATAAATTTTAAAAACCAAAATTTTAAAAATTGAAATAATTAAATGCCATAAATCACTGTAGTCGTTTTTGTAAGATTCTTTAAACTTATCGAAGCCTTCAGGGTTAGTTAAAATGACCGTATGACATCTGACGTTACAAAAACTATTATTATGCACTAAAAGTTGTAGAAAAAGTCATTTGTGACCTTTGCCTGTAAAGTAGCCCATTAAATTTTCCTAAAATCAATTCAAACTATTTATTGTAATTTATTATTTATTTCTTTGAAAGGCAAAAACTGTTTACCTCTATTAGTTGGTTAAAATACCTACAATAGTACATGCATTCACAACTTGAAATCTTATAAATACTAGAATATTCCTCCAATTTGCAAATAGCTTTTTGGTGTAGTTTGATTATCGATTGTTGATAAATATGTAATTTATTAAAAGTCCATCAATGTCTCGCATGTCAAATAACCCAAAATAAATTTTGGATTATGATTATATCTTCCCAATTTTAATCAAATTATTTAAATGCAAAACTCAAAAATACGTCGAATTACAGCGTTTTGGCACAAAAGTTCGTCGGATGAAATCAAAAAAATTATTAGTAAGTGTAACATGCTTATTAATCTTACCTTACGTTTCCAATTATTAATAGTGACGTTATTGTTCTGTTCGTTTCAAGTGCTTCAAACAATATCTACCTATACTAACTGTAAACATTTACATTCATACTTGAATTATAACCTAAATATATACCAGGTACGGCATATACATCAAGTTGAAATGAATTATGAACATCTACGTCATTTGAGAGTGATGTTTGCGTTCGCTTACCTTGTACAAGGATCATTAGTCATTTAAATTGTCACGATATGTTTACCAATACGACTTCAAGTATGTAATTTAAGTCTTATGTTAGTATAAGTAAATATTTGCTTTTATTATTGAGTTATCATTAAAACGCGAATAAATATTGCAAAAACCACGTAGGAAAATAAAAGATGCATGGTTCAATTTGCTGTATATTTTTTTGCTACCTACCACCAGTTTTACCGCTCGCTGCAATATTACTAGCATCGAATCTTAATTAAATTACACAGCTAGCTGTAGCTAACATAGCTAAAATAGTTTCCATTACAAAAAAGATTATATTCGTTTTTTAAGCTATCATATATTGGTTTGATGAACTGATTTAGTTAGAATAGTGCAAAATAAATTTAAATCGCACAGTTTACATGGATTTATTATTGCATGTTGATAATGCATATTGGTGCATGGCCAAGCATGAAGGAAATAATTATATGTCGTGTCAAGTCACAGAGTACTAGCAAATTACGTGCCCGAATGAAGTTCAGGTAACCAGCCTCAACGCTAAAGAAATTTTAAACGGTTCACCAAATGCAAAAGAAGAACACAATATCGCAATAGATTTTTTACGAAAAGGTTTAATGTCTACATTCAATCTTTCAGATTTACAGAAACGAACAGGTTTGCCCTATACGAGAAAAGCATCTAAACAAAAATACGGCATCTGACTCACAAGCTGCATCTCAAAATCAATGTTTATCTTAGCACTTGACGTTCCTAAAAAACAAAAGTATTAATTTCAAAACAGGTATACTATAACTACAACTTTAAACAAATATTGGAAGTGCAGAAAAAAGTTATAAGTTTTACAACATTCCAAAGTAACATTTGGATTTTTACCGTCTGAGTAAAAACAGTTCATAACTAGTTAACTTATAATTGGAAAATAATAAACTTTTATAAACAAAAATTTCTCTTGTATTAGTTACATTTCTTGTAATTAAAGGGAGGAAACCTTTGCACAATAATATTTACTGGCAACTTTTAACAAGAAGGATAGGCCAAGTTAAGATGAGATATACTATGTACATGGTAATTAATTTCTCTTTTTATGTAAAAATAAATTTTCTGAATGTTGTCTTGACCAAATTGTGCAATATTAATAATTATACCCACCTTATACATAAATTGCTTTTCAAATTAATATTTTTTCAATTTAATTTAATCATATGTGAACTTGAAGAGTACATTTGTGATTTTGAAAAGGCATTTTAGTTGCCAAAAAATATTTTTCTGATGTGTAGATTTTATATTTACAACGTAATTTTACGAATATTTCCTTCATCAGATTACAGTTTCTTTTACAAGATTATGATGTACGTTATAGTAATGACACAACCATGTCGGTGACCGAACAGAACAAAACATGAAAAAACAGAACATGAAAAAACAAAACATAAAAAAACAAATTTGGATGACTATTGATTATTTAATTAGTGCCCAATTTTTATGGATTTTGAGAAAACATGAAATTCTCCTGTTCAGACTATTCTTGGAAGCAGAAATTAAAGATTGCTACTTCTATTTGTTTAAAAGCTTGTTAAGAAAAATCAACAGTAGTGGTTTGAAAACCATATACGATGATTGATGATCTCTTTTGTCAAGGTTCTTTGTTTTATCGTTGTTCTGTGTTTTCATTGTTTTATTTTTTTGATTTTCTGTTTTTTCATGTTCTGTTCTATCATGGAACCAATTATGTCATGTATTCGACATTTTGGTTTGAGATTTTCAGTACCGTAACTTGGTTTTCATGTGTCCTGTGCAAGATTTTGATTTTGGGTCCCTTTGAACTTTTTCTTTAGGAAATAATAATGAAGCAATTTATTAAAATATAACAATTTATTGTTTAGAAATAATTTTTTGTTTTGTGATAAAACAAATAATTTTATCAAATGCGATAAAAACATACAATCATGTGGTGCGTTTGTTTTATTTTTAATTACCACAGCATTAAAAGTAAAATATGTTTTTTAAAAGCAGTTGTTGTTTTTTTAACTATTTTTAAATTTTTACAAACTAAGTAAAACTTTAGTTTTTGATAACATATCATTTCACAATTTAATTAAAAATTTATAAACCAATTATTTATTATTTTGTTTAATTTTTTTTGTCTTAAAACGGGGCATCTGTATACAACTTTGCACAGGAACCCGTCAATTGCTTGTTAAGTTTTGCTTTATAATACTGGGGTACTGAAGGTATTCCATATTATGGAGTACTAATTTAAATTAATTTTTAAACACCGTCGTGTTAATTTTTGTGTGTTTATCTCCAAAATTACGCATTCAGCGTCTTAGCACTTTTAAGTTATTTTCACTTACAAGGGGAGACCGGCAACTTCTCCTCACTGAATTGATTTATTTTCAGTGTACGTGTAGGTCTTGTATTAGACTTAACAGAGTGCATTATTTGAATTATAAGACTTCTTATGCAAATTTCTAGAAATTTGAGTTTTTAATTATTTTGATAAATATCATATCAAGATTACTGATAGAATCTGCATAAATTATTAATTTCTGTAAATTTGGTATGTTGTTAAGGAATTCAAACTATTGCAAAACCCTAATAATTGTAAACATTATGTTTTCAAATGAGGTACTGGGTAGTTCCACCCTCCAATTTGTTGTTTATTTATTTGATTATTAATTTCCCCCAGTATAATATGCTATCGTTTTCAAGAAAACCAAAGCGCTATAATAAACCCTACTCATAATCTGTAAACATTGCATGTTTTACCATTTAGCAGTGAGGCACTGGAGGGTGTTCCACCCCCCAGACCCCGGTTTGTGCAGTTTATTTTTTATTAGTAATAAATTGAAGATATCAGCATAACCGATCTAGAAGAAATCTCTAGATAAACTAATTAATCCTAACTTTAACAAGTCACACTCAAGTAACTAATATGGTTATTGGTATCAAACGATAATGATGAAAGTTTTTAGCACAAAAAATATAAAGCAGTGACCAAGAATCGGGAGAGGGGGAGAAAATATTATGAATTCCCGCCAGTATAGTTTATGTCATCGTTCTCGAGAAAACCAAAGCGCTATAACCCTAAAGTTCATCGGATAAAATCAAAAAATTATTAGTAAGTGTAACATGCTTATTAATCTTACCTTACGTTTCCAATTATTAATAGTGACGTTATTGTTCTGTTCGTTTCAAGTGCTTCAAACAATATCTACCTATACTAACTGTAAACATTTACATTCATACTTGAATTATAACCTAAATATATACCAGGTACGGCATATACATCAAGTTGAAATGAATTATGAACATCTACGTCATTTGAGAGTGATGTTTGCGTTCGCTTACCTTGTACAAGGATCATTAGTCATTTAAATTGTCACGATATGTTTACCAATACGACTTCAAGTATGTAATTTAAGTCTTATGTTAGTATAAGTAAATATTTGCTTTTATTATTGAGTTATCATTAAAACGCGAATAAATATTGCAAAAACCACGTAGGGAAAATAAAAGATGCATGGTTCAATTTGCTGTATATTTTTTTGCTACCTACCACCAGTTTTACCGCTCGCTGCAATATTACCAGCATCGAATCTTAATTAAATTACACAGCTAGCTATAGCTAACATAGCTAAAATAGTTTCCATTACAAAAAGATAACATTTGTTTTTACGGCTTGATGAATTGATTTAGTTAGAATAGTGCAAAATAAATTTAAATCGCACAGTTTACATAGATTTTCTATTGCATGTTGATAATGCATATTGGTGCATGGCCAAGCATGAAGGAAATAATTATATGTCGTGTCAAGTCACAGAGTACTAGCAAATTACGTGCCCGAATGAAGTTCAGGTAACCAGCCTCAACGCTAAAGAAATTTTAAACGGTTCACCAAATGCAAAAGAAGAACACAATATCGCAATAGATTTTTTACGAAAAGGTTTAATGTCTACATTCAATCTTTCAGATTTACAGAAACGAACAGGTTTGCCCTATACGAGAAAAGCATCTAAACAAAAATACGGCATCTGACTCACAAGCTGCATCTCAAAATCAATGTTTATCTTAGCACTTGACGTTCCTAAAAAACAAAAGTATTAATTTCAAAACGAGTATACTATAACTACAACTTTAAACAAATATTGGAAGTGCAGAAAAAAAGTTATAAGTTTTACAACATTCCAAAGTAACATTTGGATTTTTACCGTCTGAGTAAAAACAGTTCATAACTAGTTAACTTATAATTGGAAAATAATAAACTTTTATAAACAAAAATTTCTCTTGTATTAGTTACATTTCTTGCAATTAAAGGGAAGAAACCTTTGCACAATAATATTTACTGGCAACTTTTAACAAGAAGGATAGGCCAAGTTAAGATGAGATATACTATGTATATGGTAATTAATTTCTCTTCTTTATGTAAAAATAAATTTTCTGAATGTTGTCTTGACCAAATTGTGCAATATTAATAATTATACCCACCTTATACATAAATTGCTTTTCAAATTAATATTTTTTCAATTTAATTTAATCATATGTGAACTTGAAGAGTACATTTGTGATTTTGAAAAGGCATTTTAGTTGTCAAAAAATATTTTTCTGATGTGTAGATTTTAACTTTACGGCGTAATTTTATGAATATTTCCTTCATTAGATTACAGTTTCTTTTACAAGATTATGATGTACGTTATAATAATGACACAACCATGTCGGTGACCGGACAGAACAAAACATGAAAAACAGAACATGAAAAACAAAACATAAAAAACAAAACATGAAAAAACAGAACATGAAAAACAAAACATGAAAAACAAAACATGAAAAAACAAACCATGAAAGAACAGAACCGTGAAAGAAGAGAACAATGAAAAACCAGAACAATAACAAAACAAAACGCTGGAAAATGAGAATAATGGAATAAAGTTTTAGCAATTATGCGCATGAGTTGTTATTATTTAATTATGATTTTGTTATGATTATTGATTATTTAATTGGTGCTCAATATGGCACTATAGAAGATTTTTATGGATTTTGAGAAAGCATGGAATTCTGCTGTTCAGACTATCTTGGAAGCAGAAATTAAAGATTGCTACTTCTATTTGTGTCAAAGTTTGTTAAGAAAAATCAACAGAGCTGGTAAATAGTCTAAACAGCAAAATTTCATGTTTTCTCAAAATCCATAAATCTTTACGATGCTTAACATTGATGTCAAATGTCCAGCACTTAAAGTGCGGTGCGTATTTGACGACCTTGCTGCAACATTTCCTAATGTTTTCCCAACGTATTGACGTATTTTTTCTCCACGTGTGGTATATGTAGAAGGCTTTCCACACTTTGCCGAGCAGGACCGGTCTAGGAGAATATTTTTAGTTAGTAAAGCGTTAGTCAAAAAGGCCCGTAGTAGCGGTTGCGGAGAGCCGGTAAAAACACAAAATACGTTCTTAAAACTCAAAACTCATGCAAACAATTGACAAAACTTCATCCGATGTTGTCATTTTTCAGTGTTCTCTTTTGTCAAGGTTCTTTTTTTCCCTTATTTTGTTTTATTTTTCAATTTACGTAATAATGGAAAGTATTTTCATTGTCATGTTTTATCGTTGTTCTATGTTTTCATTGTTTTATTTTTTGATTGTTTTTTCATGTTCTGTTTTACCATGAAACCAATTTATGTCATGTATACGACATTTTGTTTTGAGTTTTTCAGTGCCGTAATTAGCTTTTCATGTGTCATGTGCAAGATTTCATTTTTGGGTCCCTTTGAACTTTTTATTTAGGAAATAATAATAAAACAATTTATTAAAATATAACAATTTATTGTTTAGAAACAATTTTTTGTTTTGTGATAAAACAAATAATTTTATTAAATGCCTTAAAAATTTTGTTTGTTTTACTTTTAATTACCACAGCATTAAAAAAAAATGCTTTTTAAAAGCAGTTGTTGATTTTTTAAATATTTTTAAATTTTTACAAACTAAGTAAAACTTTAGTTTTTAATAACTTTTTTAAAAACATATCATTTTACAATTTAATTAAAAATTTATAAACC
The DNA here is from genome assembly GCA_036346125.1 of Lycocerus yunnanus. NCBI lineage: Eukaryota > Metazoa > Arthropoda > Insecta > Coleoptera > Cantharidae > Lycocerus > Lycocerus yunnanus. Next base: position 615,438 of record JARFIX010000136.1, read on the forward strand.
AATTATTATTTTATAATTATAATTTTGTGTAATTTTTTTGTCTTAAAACGGGGCATCTGTTTACAACTTTGCACAGGAACCCGTCAACTGCTTGTTAAGTTTTGCTTTATAATACTGGGGTACTGGAGGTATTCCATATTGGCTAGAGTTAAAATACCCGGAATCGTAAATACACTTTTCCCTATAGAAATGGCTATACCAAACGAAAGAACACAAAATACAAGCTCTTTAAGGTGAGGATTAATCTTGTCGGAGTTGTAATAAGGCCACAATTTAATTTTGAAAATTGCAATTTTCCCATAAGAAATACATGTAAGTGTATTAAAATGAAAAGGTATCATTTATTCTGTTGGCGGTACGGGGTGTGTGCCTGGGTCGACAGTGACTAGTGGTGGGTGATACCAGTCGCTCTCAGAGATCCGTCGCGTCAACTTTCAAAATTTTCGAGTTGGAGCCGCTTAAGGGATGTTTTAATGAGTTTAGCACGTGTCAAAACCGCTCGAAGGCCCGCACGAGCCCCGGAGGGGCGAGGGCGGGTGCGGAGAGTAGGTTCTGACAGTGCAACCACCTCAGAAATGAATTCACACAAAAAGTGATTTTTTTTCGAAAATTTGTTGTCCGATCACAACTTTAATTTTTTTATTAGCTAATTACACCATTATCTATCATAATTCGTCGTGAAAACCGAGATTCTGGTATATTTACTGTCGCCACAGCCTCTTTCAATTTTGGGGGCGGGGTTACAGTTGAAAAGAGCCAATGATAAAATTGCATTCCAAATTAACTTTAAAGCCGTTTTTTTCAAAATTGTGTGAAAATTCCGCAAATTTTATTTTTTTTATACGCTAATTAGACCCTCATCTTTCATAATCCACTTCAAAAATGGTAAAAATCGCGATCCGGGAATCTTAACCGTCACCTTCCATATTATGGAGTACTATATTAAATTAATCCTTAAACACCATCGCGTTCATTTTTGTGCGTGTTTTTCTCCAAAATTACGCATTCAGCGTCTTAGCACTTTTAAGTTATTCTCACTTACAAGGGAGACCGGCACCTTCCCTCACTGAATTGATTTATTTTCATTGTACGTGTAGGTCTTGTATTGGTTCTTTTCCAATTTCGAGAAATTTGATTTTATTTGAAAAATTAATATAAATTTAGTAAGTTGTTAATGGAATTGCATAACATTCCAAAAAATAAAAACATATGCGAAGAGTACTGGGATAGCATCCAGCTTCTACCAATTTCTTTTTTTTTTTGATTATTAATTTCCCTCAGTATAATATGCCATTGTTTTCAAGAAAACCAAAACGCTATAATAAACCCTACTCATAATCTGTAAACATTAAATGTTTTATCTTTCAGCAGTGAGGCACTGGAGGAGAGGGTTTTCCACACCCCCAGATCTCCTGGTTCGTGCAGTTTATTTTTATTAGTAATAAATTGAAATATCTGCATACTCAATTCGAAAAATCTCTAGATAAACTAATTCATCCTAACTTTAACAAGTCACACTCAAGTAACTAATATCCCAATTAGCCCAAATTATAAACCAAACTTTAAGACCGGGGTCTGGGTGTGGAGCAACCCCAGGAATACTCAAACTGTAATAGACCAATTTGCAAAGTTATGGTTATTGGTATTAAACGATAATGATGAAAGTTTTAGCACAAAAATATAAAGCAGTGACCAAGAATGGAGGAGATTATGAATTCCCTTCAGTATAATATGTCATCGTTCTCAAGAAAACCAAAATACTATAATAAACCCTACTCATAATCTGTAAACATTGAATGTTTTATCTTTCAGCAGTGAGGCACTGGAAGGTGTTCCACACCCCCCAAACTCCCCGGTATGTGCAGTTTATTTTTTATTAGTAATAAATTGAAGACATCAGCATAACCGATCTAGAACAAAACTCTAGATAAACTAATTAATCCTAAGTTTAACAAGTCACACTCAAGTAACTAATATCCCAACAAGCCAAAGTTGTAGAATTAATAATCAAATAAAACAAAAATTGGCAAGAGCTGGATGCTATCCCAGTACCCTTCGCATATGTTTTTATTTTTTTGCAATCTTATGCAATTCCATTAACAACTTACCAAATTTATGTTAATATTTATGCAGTTCATCACTAATATACAATTATTCAAGTTCATTTTCCAAAATTGGACGAAGTTCCTTATATTCATCTTAAGCCAATACAAGACTTACACGCACAATGAAAATGAATCAATTCAGTGATTGGAAGTTGCCGGTCTCCTTGTTAGCGATGCGGTCACAGTGACCGCACGACGGTGTATAAGGGTTAATATAAAAATTGCATTATGCAAATTGCATTGATTTTTAATTTTTATGGAACACGTTTATTTAACCGCAGTACCGGGGAGTAAGAATTATCGAAAGATCGGAGAAACGGAAACTCTAGTCAGTATAATTTTAAGAAAATAAAATAATTTATTTGTCAAAGGAACGGAATCCCCTAGGGATAATTTTTAAAAAAATTTTTTTTTAAGAAAATAAAATAATTTTAATATACTATTATAAAACCCCGAAATTAATATTTTTCCTTTTAAGGATACAAAATGTAATATTTTGCACACACAAAACAATTATTCAAATTCAATTTTCTCAAAATTGGGAACAAGCTTGCCCTTATACTTGCACTTCTTGAAGTCCAATAAAGACTTACACGCACAATGAAAATGAATAATTAGTATGGGAAGTTGCCTCTTTGTTTGGATGGGTCACAGTGACCGCACGACGTGTTATAAGGGTTAATATAACATTGCATTATGCAAATTTCATTGATTTTTAATTTTATGGCACTTTATTTAACCGCGTACCGGGAGTAAGAATTATGAAGATCAAAACGGAATACCCTTATTCTGTCTAATTTTTAAGAAAATAAAATAATATTTGTAAGGTCAATAGAGAGCTTACACGCACAATGAAAATGAATCAGATTCAGTGATGGGAAGTTGCCGGTTCCTTGATTAGTCGATGCGGTCACAGTGACCGCCAGTACGGTGTCAAATAAGTGTTAATTTATAAAATTGCATTATGCAGATTGCATTGATTTTTAATTTTTATGGAACACGTTTATTTAACCGCAGTACCGGGGGGTAAGAATTATCGAAAGATCGGAGAAACGGAATACCCTCTAGTTCTGTCATAATTTTTAAGAAAATAAAATAATTTATTTGTAAGGATACAACTTACGTCGTTTACCCGTTCCCTTGAGAGGATACTTAAGCAATTAATACCTCAAATATGTTGCCAGCACCTTGTGAGAGGACCACCGTCTTTACGTGCCTTCCGAAGCACGGAGACGGCCTTACAAAGTGAGCCCTACCCGGATTTGAACCGGGGAGCCTTACATTCGTAGTTAATCATGCTAACGACCAGACCAGTGATCGTGTCAAATAATTTTGATTATTTTATAAATTATTTGATTATTTAAAAAAAAATTATAAATAATTTTTAAATACTTGATATTCTGCATCTCAATACTTGAGACTGGCACTGGAGGGTGTTCTACACCCCCTAGACCCCCCGGTCTATACAGTTTATTTTTTATTAAAATTGAATGAAAGATTTTAGCATATCGCTTTTTCTACGTTAGCGCGGGTAGGGGAAATCTTCGAAAGACACAAGCTAAACTTGATTGGTAGTATCAGATTCTTACAGAGTAAAATCCCTCCCTGAGACGGCAGTTTGGGGTCATTCCCATCTCTCGTTGTCGTTGATTTTTGTATTACTTCTCCGTAGCGGTCACGGTTTGTGCAACCCACTATTTAGTGATTTCAGTGAATTGGTTTGGCCTTTTCTGGTTAGGTGTCTATCCTGTGCTCTTTACGTTCATCATCTGCTCTTGGTTTTACCACTTCTGTAATGAAAGTTTTCTTCCATTTCTCTTCCGCATTCAGCATTTTCTCAATTATATTTTTCTTTGTGAGGTTGTCATCTTGTAACTTTCTTCTGCTTGGGTTCCATCTTTGGCTCTGGTCTTTGCTGAGTCTCTGAGTTTCATGCAGTACAGGTAGCATATCATCAGCATATCGATTGGCCGTTGCTATGGTAACGCAACATTTTTAGTTACTTTAGAAGTAACATTTTGAGTCACCTGTAAGATAAGATGAAGAAGGGTTTTGATATGTCAGTTAATGTTCTTTTATTGTTAGACCACACTATAATATTCTTGTAACCTGAGTAAAACTTATAGTAGTAATAAACTTGACAAAGTGCACTTAACTAAAATTGGTAAGTTTATAGCATATTTTTTTTAATTTTACAAGTTTACTGTCATTTTTAGTTTAATAAATTAGATAAATGTGCATTTGTGTACATTTTTGAACTAAACAATAAATTATATCTTTAAACTTAGTAAACGTACACTTTATTTTAGAAATCTGATTTCAATGTAAATTGCTGAAATTTGTTTTAAAGAATGATATTTTTTGTTGTCGTTCATTTCTGGGTCTCCCTTCATGCTGGCCCATGTGCTGCTGCACCTGTTGCACATGCCTAGTTACGACACTGTAGTTTTTCATTTAGAAATCCAAAGTATTTGCGTAGCACATTTCCATACCTTGGTTTTCATCTAATTTAAAATGCAATTTTAAAATTACGTGCCAGTTTTATTCTGTATAAGTTACAATTTTTATTTTACAATTTATTGATATCTGAACAATTGGCAAATTAATATACAGTGCTGAAACGTATAATTATCATACAAATGTATTATGTAACCATGCGTTCGGTAACTATGTATTTGGATGCAATAATGTACTATGTGACAGTGCATTCGTGTTTTAGTGCAACGAATCTATAAAAATGCTGTGCATTATGGGCTGCAAGAATAATCTTACCATATTTTTTGAGCATGAAGTTGCCAATGCTAATGTTGTCTATTATGGGATGCCGAGCGACTTTTTTAAATATTTTCTGACAGACAGCAACATGCAACTTCAATTAGCTGCCAAAGTCTTGTGATCCAACCCCATTGGACTTTTTTCTCTGAAGATATTTTAAAGGGTCAGATTAATACCATCAAACCAGGTATCATTCGAGAAATGTATGAAATTATGCAAGAGCGTTATAGAGAACTGCTAAAAAATCACATCAGAGGAGTCAAGGAGAGCATTTGGACGATATTATATATCTTACTGCCATTTTAGCCAAAACTCTTTGCTCTTCATCTTGCTCTGCCTGTGATGTAACCTTTTCCGTTTCTCCTTTGCACTTTTTCCACGTTATTCTGCTGTAGTTTCATCATTTTTTCCTGTTGGTGCTTTAAGGTTACCTTTAGCTTCTCTAGTAGAAAACTTCGTTGACTTCTGTTGACAATGGGCTCGCAGCTTGATAGCGGTCGGTACTCTGTCTTCAAGCTCCCCAGCTAGTATGCCCATAGTATCACTGACTGCAATAATCAATTCCGGGAGGATACTGGATATTTCTGAGCAATTTCCAATCTTTCACGCCTTCCGGCTGACTGTTTACATATTTTAAAAGCAAATTATGCTAATATATTGAATCTGAAATCATATTATATGCTCGTAAACTTGTTATTCGCTACGCTTCGACTTAATAGCTTACAATAGTCCTCTATGTGATTGCCAAATAGATTTTTAGATAAAACGAAATATTTAGTTGTAAGCACATACATTTTTGGCATTTCAAGAAGTTAATAATAACTTAGAAATTCAATTATTGGCTTGATGAAGCAACGTCGATCAAACGGAAGCAAAAAGAAAAGCCTTTAAATTATTTTATTTCTACATTAGAGACACGTTCCTGTAACTTAATAACTCAGTGATCACGGCAGTTATAACTAAACCAACATAAATATTGGTCTTCCTGAACGTGTGGAACAATAAAGCTGACGTGCGTTTAGAACGGTAATTGTATTGACACTTTCCTGCCGTTTACTTCTACATTGTTGTGTTTCCGCTTATGGCTCATCCAATCATTAATATATTTAGATTATTAATACTAAACCAAAATCTTATATTATATAAATGTTAATATTCGTGAAATTCCAATACCATAACTTAAAATTAATTTCAAATTCGCACAATTAATTAAACTGTAATTGGGAATTGGTTACGATCCGTTTCCGGTCTAATGCTTCTCTAATCCGCAAGTATTTTAACTCTACACCTTCCCCATGATCGACCTTTTTATTAATAATCAATTATGCGATTCATTAGAGATTCCGTTTTCTCGTGAAATATTGCGGATACACTACACCAGTTTGAGTAAAAAAAGTAACGTAAGTGATTTTTTAGTTTTTAATCTTAAGCCCTGTTTATTTTCAAGCGATCAATTTTAAAACTTATTCACTTTTTAGAAAAAAAAATAATTTGAATTAAATTGTAAATTCTCAGTGTAAGACTTTTTTTGCATAAACAATAATTGTTGGGAAAACGTATAACTACTATATTAAGCGGTATTAAGGGATTAAATTTTAAGTGCTAATTCGCATTTGGATTTATATCAAGGAATGTTTGTGCAGCATGGTGGTTAAATCGTAAAACTGAGGGAGCCATGTGAGCTTTATTATCAAACAGATAAATTATTCGTTTACTTTTTTTAAATTATTTTTAAATAGAGGTAATTTATAATACCACCAAATGTTATTTTTACACAAGACAATATAATTTTAAACTATTTTTAGAACTATAACAATCTCAGTTTACTATTTAACCTAGCGTTTTCAAATTAAAACAAATGTTTAATTTGCGAAACAGCTTTTTATAACCACAATCAGGGGAAAAAGTGAATTCATAACATTTTTGGAGCGATGTACATTGCCGTTAATTTTTTCACTATTACATAAATGTATTTATTTTCAAATATTGCAATAAATTATGCTAAAATAAAATTTAATTCAACATAAATATTTGAGAAAAATTTTATACTTTACGAGCAAGTAAATTGTACAATGTTGTCAAAGTTATTAGAGTAAATTGTTACTGTTAGATAGTATGGCTGTATGGTTAACAGCCGATTTACTCATAAATGACTTTAATTGCGGCAATTTTGACGGAAGCACTAATCCGACACCATGTACCGAATACATTATCTAGGGTGGATTATAATCTAACGAACAAATATTTATTTTAAAAATAAAACTCAAATTAGTCTTTTGCTAGTTTCAGTTTGCAGAGTGAATATACATAATTGATACGAAAAATAGTAAAATCATAAAGTTTTGTAAAATAACAAGGACGTAACCATTCGGAGCGAAAAAAGTGTCCTTTGTACAATTAATGTGAATGTACGATTAAAAATGCTAATATTTGGAAAATTGTATTTGGTTAAAATTAGATTATAACTTTAAATTCACAATCTTTAAATCTTATTTGGGTTAGTTACAATTCAAAACATAAACTTGTACTTTTAAAAGTTAAGCTTAAAAGCTCCTAACATCTCGGAGTAAAGGTTTCGAGGTTGTTTTTCTTTATTTCTTATCCGACTTTAATTTTGTGTAACGTAAAAGAAAACACCTTTTCATTTTTAATGGCTTTAACACTAAATCAAAAAAGAAACCTGGGATTAGTTAGATAATGCGATATCATTAATTATTCTCAATTTTTTTGAGTTAAAATAATAAATCACTAAAAGTTCTAACGCTTATTATATCTTCATTTACCACACTTACAGTAAAATTAATTAATTCAGTGTAGGGTAAGACTTTTTAACTAAATTAGTGCGAAATCACGTACAAAGTTTCTAATTATTGTTGAAGTATAAGATATGTCGGTTTATCAATGCAGAGTTAAATACATCACCTTCGGGTAATCTCCAACCTGAAAGGTAATTTCAATTTAATCTTTGCACAGACAAACCGGCTTTTATTTTATTAATCATAGAAATTATTCAATTAGGTTTTAAGATTCTTAAAGTAAGCAAAAACGGATATATCCATATTAAAGTATCATTAGAAAATCCATTAATCACATAATCGATTGGAACCAAACGTATTCAACAACAGAAATTTTTTGAAAATTAAAGTTTTATGCTTTTTTCATTGTCAGTTTATTTTATATTTATGATTCTTTCCTTATTCTTTGTTCTGATCAATTATGCATTACTACTTTTCTATAGCGGTAAGCGTCTTTTTAAGATGCAGAAGTTGCCTATTTACTTAGAGAAAATTGTAAAAAAGAATTTACTTAATTAGGGAATTAAACCACCCTATACAGTGCCCTGAATACTCTGATTTACTTAACATATTATTAAGTAATATGTGGCTTAACGAAAACCGGCCGTAAGAATTAAGTCGTCTGATTTGTTTATGAAAATTATTAATGTAAAAATAAGTTTTTACTGATAAACACATCTGGCTGCTTTAAAGAAATTAATTTAATTAGCACTGTCAATCAGATGGATTCTAATTATTCTTCTATTGACATTTTAACGGCAAATTTTTATCAGTTAATAATGAAGTACTTTTTCAATTATATTTGAACTTGATACAATAAAGGTTAATAAAGAATCTAATTAGCAATAAATTTTATGTGAAATACGCATTTATTGTGTCGGTACCTCAGGTTGTTAGTGTCTCCCGTCATTAGAAATAATTAGCCGTTAAGTTTTTGGTGTCGAATTTTGGTATTCGCCAAATGTCGAAACGATAACTTACAATTAGTTAAACACCATGAAGAATTACAGTTGGTTTCAGTTACCAATTTAGTTAGGTTATTATTATTTGTTACAGTTTAATTTCGTTGGAGCACACTCTTGCAACAAAGTCTAAAATTGCCGAATAACTCGCCGTGAGGTCGGGGTCAGACGAGAGAAAAATTTTCGATTATGCCTGCACCGGAATAGGTCGAAATCGTTATGGTTAACGATATTTGGTTACAGAAAGCGCCACTATTAATTTCAAATTAGCATAAGTTAGGTAAAACTTAGCAGTCTTCTTCCTAAGTCGTACGTAGATAAACTTACAATTTTGAGGATCCCATCCAACTGAGTTTTACAAATTGAACTAGTAATTAACATAAACAGAAAAACACAGTTATACAGAGAAATGTATAATAGTTTCGAAAATACGGTACATGAGTGACTTGTTGACACTTCCATGATGATCTTAAATCTATCAAAATAATATTGAAAGTAGAGCTACGACAAATGTGACTAAATAGAATTTAATAAGGTTAAAATTTGACTAATTAAGAAAAGTTTTGACATTTGTCAATGATAAGTTACAATGCAATAATTACAATAATGAGAATAACAAAAGGCTTGACAAAATCTTCAGCGCAAAATATAACTCGTGAATAATTTCCACACATTTACACAAGTAATGTTGGCACTTTTAAATAACACGGCGAAATAATGTACTCACATGTCCTTGACCCTTGATTAAGATGTTTTAACTTAGTCGGTAGAATTCGAAGTAGTTTTAAGGTAAATAATAAAGATATTGACAAAAAATGATTGAATCTAGTATTTGAATTGTAGTAACAGCAGTTGTTGACTTCTACGAAAAGCTTCAAGGCTGAAAAAAATGAGCTTGACGGTACGTAAATTTTTCAATGAGGTGCTTAACGATAATTCGAAACGAAACGATACGACAATGCTCGCTGCTCGAAAAACGGCACTTACACAACACTAAACATCACAAGTAGTTCGTCAAATCACGTTCAAACATTAATTTATTAACTTAAACGACATTAAAGATTGTGGTATAATAATTTAACGTGCAAAAAACACGGAATGACTTGATTTATGAAAAGTTCAAAACTCACTGACGATGCATTGAAAATGCACGTGGAGGGTAGGCGGTCAGAAAACGAAAGTTCGCGGCAAAGCTGCGGATTAGTTGGAACTCCAAGGTAAAGCAGTCTGGATATATTTAACAAAACTAAACACCAACGAGCATGAAAGATAATTTGCAGACAGAACAAAAGAATTTAACTACGGAATGCAAACCTTAATTTTAAAATAATAATTTGACTTAAATAAATAATTTGGGGGACGGGTAAGAAACCCGTCATCCGATTTTGGCTATTTTTAAATTGGATTACAAAAGTTGAGGCTCTAATTAGCGTATTTAAAACCTAAAATCTTGTGGACGGTTCACACATTTAAAAAAAGCGGTTTTAACAATTTATTTACAATGCAATTTACTCATTGGCTCTGTTGAACTGTAATCCCGCCCATCGAAATTAAAATAGGTTGTGGCGACAGTAAAGATACCAGAATCTCGGTTTTTACAAAGAATTATGAAAGATAATGGTATAATTAACAAATAAAAAAATAAAATTTGTGGTTGGTCAGCAAATTTTGGAAAAAATTTAATTTTTGTGTAAATTTGAATAGTTGCGTTTGTCAAAACCCACTTTCCGCACTTCCGTTCCGCTCCGGGCCCTTTACTTACTAAAAACATCCCCCAAGACGATACAATTCAAAAAAATGTGAAAGTTGTCCTGACAGATGTTAAAGAGCGACTGGTATCTCCCCACCGCTAATCATTGTCAACCCAGGCATAGCACACGCACCGTTAACTCAATACATAAATTATTACGCAATATTGGGCATCCCCAGCTCTTAACTCTATTTTTCAAAACAGCTTGCAGAAATTATCGTTGCTAACGTCACAATTTGTTTTGCATTATTTAAAAAGTTATTCTATTAATCACCTGATACTGAAGCTATAAGTGTGCAAATAATTAAGAAAAGCTCTATTTTCTTCAAATGAGTTCAAAGAATGAATAATTATTTGACTAAATAACTGAAAAGCCCCTTTTCAGTGCGATTGCTAGGCATCTGGAGTACTTTGGTAATGTAAACACTATAAATCATGATTTTTAATTAAAAAGTGAATTGGCTTCTGTCGCATGATCTATCTATCAATGATAGATACTTTCTTCAGGTAACATTTCCAATTCCTTACTCAAAACTGCGTTTCTGATCATGGCCTATCGCCAAAAACCACAAGATTATGTGATCTGATGCTTTTAACTAAAGTTACCTGTTTTTATGTCTTGATATTTATCCTTGCTAGATCATTGGTTGTATTTCACGTACATCATTGGTATTTCAGAGACTTACCGAGATTACAAAATTTGATCACTGGAGGGTGTTCCACACCCCCACACCCCCGAATCTACCAGTTTATTTTTTATCAGCAGTAAACTGAAGATATCCCGTTGCAGAGGCGCTGGAAGGTGTTCCACACCCCCAGACCTTTTGGACTAAGTAGTTTATTTTTATTTTGTTGAAAAGATCTGCCTCCCAGAGGGTACGAAATTTATAATTACGCAGTTTATAATTAATTGTCAGATAAAGAATTAAACACATTTACTTGGCCGTAGCTAATTTTAATAAACTTGAGATGTGCTTAAATATTTAATTCATTTTTAATCAAAATAAATTATTTAAACCGGGGGGTCTGGGGGGTGTGGAACACCTTCCAGTGCCCGCCTCAAGTATTGAGATGCAGAATATCAAGTATTTAAAAATTATTTATTATATTTTTTTAATTATCAAATAATCAAATAATTTATAAAATATTCAAAATTATTTGACACGGTCACTGGCCTGATCGTTAGCATGATTAACTGCGAATGTAAGGCTCCCCGGTTCAAATCCGGATAGGGCTCACTTTGTAAGGCCGTCTCCGTGCTTCGGAAGGCACGTAAAGACGGTGGTCCTCTTACAAGGTGCTGGCAACATCTTTGAGGTATTAATTGCTCAAGTATCCTCTCAAGGGAACGGGTAAACGACGTAAGATGTATCCTTACAAAAGGAAGCTCTTATATTAAATTAACCCCTTATATTTAATTGTCAGATTAAGAATTAAGAACATTTACTTGGTTGTAGCTAATTGTAATAAACTTGAGATGTGCTTAAATATTTAATTCATTTTTAATAAAAATAAATTATTTAAACCGGGGGGTCTGGGGGGTGTGGAATACCCTCCAGTGCCTCTGTAACAAGAGATCTTTAGTTTACTTCTGATAAAAAGTAATCTACTCGGTCTGGGGATTCTGTATGTTCTGCAATATTCTTCATTCCAAAATTTGTGCACTGGAGGGTGTTCCACACCCCAGACCCCCGGATTGAGTAGTTTATTTTTATCAGAAGTAAACTGAAGATCTCTCGTTGCAGAGGCACTTGAGGGTGTTCCACCTCCCCCGACCCCCAGATCGAGCAGTTTATTTTTATCCGAAGTAAACTAAATATCTCCCGTTCCAGAGGCACCAGAGACTTACCGAGATTCCAAAATTTGTGCACTGGAGGTGTTCCATACCCTCCAGACCTCTTGAATCGAGCGGTTTATTTTATCAGAAGTAAACTGAAGATGTCTCGTTGCAGAGGCACTTGAGGGTGCTTTTAAGGGGTTTTTAAGGAATCCTTTTTTAAAGAGCATGAAATTTCTAATAAGAGCATATAGCCTTTATTCAGGTCCGATACTGGAATTTCTCGGAAAAAATTACAAATTAAAAACTTTTTTTAAAAATCTTTTCATTTCAAGCAATTCATTCTGATCAATTATTCAAAATTAGGATCATTTTAAAGTCATAAAACAATAGTACATTTCAAAAAATAATAAATTAAAATAAGGACTTAATTGCATTTATTAGGCTTAAATTAAATATTTTTGTTCTATTTCAGCCTATTTTTCGCATTTTCAACAAGCAAAAAAAAATTTTTACTTTGTAATTTTTTGGGATAATCCGACATCAGACCGGAATAACAGTAACATATTCTTATTGGAAATGTCATTCTCTTTAAAAAAGGCCCTTATCAAAATTGACGTACAACTGTTGGTTTGAAAACACGAAAAACAACACGGGGAGCCGATCCAACCGCCATTTATTAAATTCATTTAATTTTGTTGAGCTTTTTGGCTAATTCGGCTGGACTGTACATTTAAATTTCTTATTTTAATACAATAAATTCGATTGTTTTCCATGCAGAAAACAAATTTGTTAATTTTAGTTTAGAAATAATGACGGTTCAATTTGAGATTTTACCATTAAATGGGTAGAAAGATGGGTCCCAATAGCAATAAAAAATAAAATTTGCGGAATATCACAAATTTTGAAAAAACGGCTTTAAATTAATTTGAATGTCAAGTTTTATCATTAGGTTGCAAGTGTAACCTCAAATTAAATGGGTGACACGTAATAACCATAATTTCTATTTAAAGAATTAGATTCATAAGGATGTAATTACGCAATAAGATTTGTCGACGGACGACAATTTCCGCAAAGAAATCATATTTGATTTGCAAATTCAGTTTCATGATTTGGTTCACTGGCAAAATCATTAAAACATCCTATAATGGGCTACCAACTCGAAAGTTTGAATCCGACGGATCTCAAAGAGCTTGACTTTGTGTTCTTTCCATAGTCACTGTCGACCCAGGCACAGCACACGTACCGTCAACAGAATGTATTCCATATTTGGCATTTTAATGCACAAAATAACTTACATTTTTATTTGTTATGGGAAAATTGAATTTTCAAAATTAAATTGTGGGCCTTATTACAACTCCGACAAGATTGATTCAAAAGAGCTTTATTTTTTGATTCTTTCGTTTGGTATAGCCATTTCTATAGGGAAAAGTGTATTTACGAACCCCTAAATTTAAACTTTTACCAAAATAATGACCATTAGTTTTAAAAATAGCGAAATTAATTACTTACAACAATTTTAAAAATAAAAGTGTTGTGAAAGCAAAACTGAATTCAAAAAGAAAGAAAACGCCAAAGTTTTACAAGGTTGACAAGTTGTAATTTGCAACGGGTTAGCACTAAATTTTCTATTATAATAGAATTAGTTCCATAATAAACGCCAATAGGCGCAGACATAAAAAGTTTAAATAGCCAAAAAGTGGATAAAATTAAAAATTTTAATTTGGTATTATATTTCGATTAATCGGTCGATGTTTCGCTCAATTTTATTAAAAGCTTCCTCAAAGCCTTCTTCTTCTTCTTCTTATGTGAGGTCTATGACCCGTGTTTCTAGCAGCAACTTCGGATAAATTCCAAAGTCACTGTTAGCAGGTACACAGAGCATATTATTTGTTTTACATCTGAGGTAGCTTGCTAGGCTGGCCTCAGATGTGCCTGTTATCCTATTTTTATATTGTTAATGATGGCAATTCATTAACATAGGAGGACCACCGTCTTTACGTGCCTTCCGATGCATAGAGACGGCATTGTAAAGTGAGCTCTATCCGGATTCGAACCGGGGCACCTTACCTTAGCAGTTGATCGCGCTAACATCCAGGCTACTGACCTCAAAGTCCGCGAAACCAAATATTTATTTTCCGCAGTTTAGGAGTTAAACATCTCAAGTTGCGGATAAAATTACAAAACAGGCAAACAATAGAAATTTTAACGAAATTATGCCATCTTGGTTTTCGGAACTAAAAAAAAACCTAACTAAAAAATTCTAAAATAAAAAATAGGTATTAAAATTAAAGTTTTAATTAAAAATCACTATAAAAACTAAAATAAAATTTTTAAACAAATAAAATTTTAATTTTCAAGCAAGGGTTTTAGGGATGTTACCTTTGCGACCTTGCCTGAAACACTTGGTTTAAAATTAAAATTTTATTTGTTTAAAAAAATTTATATTTCGCTTTTTAGTGATTTTTAATTGAAGGGTTTTTTAAAAACTCGTTTTTTATTATGATTTTAATTGTAAATTATGACTTATGCGAATTAATGTTTTTTAAATGAGCATTTTTGCCCTGTTACACAGTAATATGTTCTGGTTATTAGTAATTTATTAGTAAAATAGACAAAAATCTTTGGTTAACGTTAAAAATTAAATTTTTTAAAAGTTTCTAGAGGGCCGCAATGGCGGCTATTTAATAAAAATTTAGCAGGATAAAAAAGTTTATAATTGAACTTTGAAAAGCAAACATAAAATTTGAAATTGCAAGGTTTCGAACCTGCAACGGTTGTTTTGCAAACTCAAAACAACCAAACTGATTGACTAACAGCAACCGTAAATTTAAAATTTAAACTAAAAAACAATAAGCACGGAAAAAATTTTAAAAATTTTGTTATAAATTTCCAAATAAAAAAAACATTAGAAAACTGAAACAAATAAAAGTCTATTATACTTACACTGACAACTTAAAATATATTAATAAATTAAAATTAGTAAAATAGAGCTGAGAGCAGATGTCGACCATAAGTTAAAAATTATCTAAAAATGTAAATGTGTAAGTTAAATAATTTTTTTTTTCACGAAAAAATGATTTTTTCTTTCCTTGGGGTTTGTAAACATTTGTATGTGAATTTCGATGAACAATTTATTTTAGCGCACAAAAACGAATAACCAAACACACTTCAACGTCGTTCATTATAGTTTTTGGGAAACTTATTTCTGGAATATTCTTGTATGGAAATTTTCAAAACCGACAAACAGTAGTACATTATACTTCCTTGAAATAATAAAACTTCATAAATGATTAAAACAGCAGCCATAGCTATGTATGCATGTAAATTGTATGCAGTTATCCTATCCACCTGAGTTTTATTTTTAAGGTTTCAATTATGAAATAACTGAAATGTTTATAATGTTAAAATATTTTGTTCATATTTGGTTTTGGAAAAGAAAAGCAGTGCTGCAAAAATTCTATTCGAAATTAAATTAGTAAGATCTTCTTCAGTCGTAATCTGTTTTTGTTTTCAACAGCTTCGACTTAATGAAGTGTGTCAGTCAGCACATTAGATCACGGCAGCCATTATTTATTCTTATATTAGGCCAGTTCTTTTTACTATTTATAAAGTAAAACATAATTGCAAAAGTAAAAGTTTAGAAATTAGTTATCTATTGGGGATCAAACATCAGTTAATTAAAAAATAAAGTTTCCGAAGTTTGAAAGTCATGATATAACAATTTCGCCAGATTAATCTTTACAAAAATAACCTTTCCTATTAGGGGTGGTTAGTAAACGTGATTATTTGCTGACTCGGCAATCAAAATTTAACGGTGAAGTAAATCTAGGTTAGTTGATAGATAGCTTATTATAGGAAGCAGATATTGAGCAATCCATTTCTGCAACGATAACATCGCTTATCTTTACCAAGTGTTCTTATGATTTAGTTGTTGCTGGTTATGACGGCATCTGCAACAAATAGAATACAAAGATGAGCACAGCAAATTAACTACAATGCATCTTAAAAATTCGTACCTACTTCTATCTATTGGTTATTAAAAAACTTTGTTTTATTTATGAAATTGGACTATTGCTTCTAGGTATTTTTTATTATCACATAAAACTTGGCCATAAAATCCAACACTAAAGATAACATTTTTGATTTATATACAAGGTTACACAAAATAATTGGCAGAGATGTATTGAGATTGAGAGATTATAAAGGTAATCAAAATGTTAATTTTCATTCAAAAAGCAGCGTTTCGGAGTTATTGTGCAAGGGACTTTGCAATTAGTAAGCAAAGTTAGTTTAGGAGGTAATAAATAATACTATCAATGTACTTAGGAAGGAAACAAGTAACTCGGTGCTTTATCCGTATTTTTTCGTATACTCACAAAGCACTCTCACTGGTGATTACACTTCCAGGTTCTTACTCTTTTTTGTTTTAAGAATACATTTTGCTATTATACAGAAAACGTTGTAGCCAATTAAGTTAATGCAAACTTTCCCAATTAATATTAAATAGAACGTTATGTAATTATTATTTTCTTTATGTATTTTTCGTTATATCGCACTAGATATGTATTTAGATCGTCGTTGTCTTATTTGACATAATTTTGCATAACTAGAAGTTAAATAACATTATTCTTGTTTGATATTTACATTTTCAGATCAAACAGTCATAATATTATGTATGACATATCTCCTTTTGATTCCACGTTAACTCGTTTATTAAGTCGTATTTTTCTTCTTATATGCTTTATATTGATGCATAAATAATTTTTTATAATAACAGTTTCATAAAATAGCGTTTTAAAAAGTCTTACGATAAGCAAACATTCCTAGTGGAACTTTCGAGCTTTAACAGCACGCATAATCTCTAAATTGGTTATAATCCGTTTATAATGAAAATTTAAATTGGTATACGTTTCTGTTCTTTTTTTAATAAATGATGTATGTCTTTCTTTTATCAAAAAACCAATATTAATGCGCTAGTAATAATTTTTCGTTTGTTACAAAATTAAATCAAAAAGCCCGCTTCTTCGGTTATATCGTAAGCTTAATTTATAACTCAAAGAAATTTTGAAAGCTACACAAAACCTCAATAATTGAATGACATTTCAGAATTTGAGTGAAACTGAACTCGAAATTGGAATCTCAGAACGAGAATTTGTTGCATCGTATACAGGGTGGGCCAATTTTGATGGTTATGGGGAACTTGATAACTAGATAATGGATGAAGCCTCTTGTTTTGAGAGAAATTCAATGACAAAATCCTGAATTTGCTATTTTCTTTTTATATAAAAAAGTTACTTTTCAACTTTTCGATAAATGTCGTCGATTTCTCGGTTGTTTTTGAAGTCACAAAAAAATATTAATACCTTCTAACGTTTTATACTATTTTAAGGGCTAATGGGCTAATGCGTATTGCGTACAAGAAGCTGCTCTAATACGCCTACATTTGAGCTTAAACGTATAAGCATTGCCTTACTCCTATCACGAGTTCGTGACATAAATTTCAACAAAATTGATTATTTTAAATTGCGATCTCTTCTTGTTAGCTGTAATATAATCCAAAAATCAATACTTTCGGGATTGAGCTGAATTGGCATAGCATTGCTAACTTTGTACCGTCTGAGAGGGGGGTTAATCCTCCAAGACTTTCACACCAAACAACGAACGGCAGTTAAAATAGTACAAAAATTTAATAATTATAATCACAGTCATCAAATTTATTACAACGAAGTAAATGTAAACAATGTATAATTTTACTCCATTTACTAGCACGTACATGTACCTGTAATTTCACAATATTGTGAGTTATGATAAATCTCTCAAAAAGAACTATTTAAATTTCTCCTCATAAATTGAACAAAATGCTGGAAGGTGTTTATTTAACTCAGTAAATTTCTGTTCACCAATGTACGTGCTTGTGTGATGATGGGAGACGCCAGTGTTCAGCGTTTTAAGTAATCAAAAATAAATGATCTCACCTTATCTCAGACGACTCGTTGATTTTCCCAATTTTCCGACTTTCTAATATCTAATATCCCAATATAATAATCACTAATATCCCAATAAGTCAAAGTTGTAGAGACCAGGGGTCTGGGGGTGTGGAGCACCCCAGGAACACTCAAACTGAGATAGATAAATTTGCAAACTTATGGTTATTAGTATTAACCAATAATGGTGAAAGTTTTAGGACAAAAATATAAAGCAGTGACCAAGAATAGGGAGGGGGGGAGAAAGTATTATGAATTCCCCCCAGTATAATTTATGTCATCGTTCTCAAGAAATCGAAAGCACGACAATAAACCCTACTCATAATCTATAAACATTGAATGTATAACCTTTCAGCAGTGAGGCATTGAGGGTGTTCCACACCCCCAGACCCCCCGGTTTGTGCAGTTTATTTTTTATTACTAATAAATTGAAGATTTCAGCATAACCCATCTAGAAAATCTTTTGAAAAACTAAATAATCCTAACTTTAACAAGTCACACTCAAGTAACTAATATCCCAATTAGCCCAAATTATAAACCAAAGTTGTAGAGACCGGGGGGTCTGGGGTGTGGAGCACCCCAGGAACACTCAAACTGAGATAGATAAATTTGCAAACTTATGGTTATTAGTATTAACTGATAATGGTGAAAGTTTTGTACAAAAATATAAAGCAGTGACCAAGAATCGGGAAGGGGAGAAAGTATTATGAATTCCCCAGTATAATTTATGTCATTGTTTCAAGAAAACCAAAGCGCGACAATAAACCCTACTCATAATCTACAAACATTGAATGTATTACCTTTCAGCAGTGAGGCATTGGAGGTGTTCCACACCCCAGACCCCCGGTTTGTGCACTTTATTTTTATTAGAAATAAATTGAAGATATCAGCATAACCGATCTAGAAAAATCTCTAGAAAACTAATTAATCCTAACTTTAACAAGACACACTCAAGGAACTAATATCCCAATTAGCCCAAATTATAAACCAAAGTTGTAAAAACCGTGGGGTCTGGGGGGTGTGGAGCACCCCCCAGGAACACTTAAACTGTGAGAGATAAATTTGCAAACTTATGGTTATTAGTATTAACCGATAATGGTGAAAATTTTTGCACAACAAATATAAAGCAGTGACCAAGAATCCGGAGGAGGAGAAAGTATTATGAATTCCCCTAGTATAATTTATGTCATCGTTCTTGAGAAAACCAAAGCGTCATAATAAACCTACTCATAATCTGTAAACATTGAATGTATTACCTTTCAGCAGTGAAGCACTGGAGGGTATTCCACACCCCAGACCCCCGGTTTGTATAGTTTATTTTTATTAAAATAAATTGAAGATTTCAGCATAACCGATTTAGAAAATCTCTAGAAATACTTATTAATCCTAACTTTAACAAGTCACACTCAAGTAACTAATATCCAAATAAGTTAAAGTTATAGAGACTGGGGATCTGGGGGTGTGGAGGACTCCCAGGAACACTCAAACTGTGATGGATAAATTTGCAAACTTATGGTTATTAGTATTAACCGATAATAGTGAAAGTTTTTGCACAAAAATATAAAACAGTGACCAAGAATCGGAAGGGGGAAAAGTATTATGTTTTCCCCAGTATAATTTATGTCATTGTTCTCGAAAAACCAAAGCGCTATAATAAACCCTACTCGTAATCTGTAAACATTGAATGTATTACCTTTCAGCAGTGAGGCACTGGAGGGGGTTCCACACCCCAGACCCCCGGTTTGTGCAGTATATTTTTATTAGTAATAAATTGAAGATTTCAGTATAACCAATCTAGAAAAAATCTCTAGAAATGCTTATTAATCCTAACTTTTACAAGTCACACTCAAGTAGCTAATATCCCAATAAGTCAAAGTTGTAGAGACCGGGGGGTCTGGGGGGTGTGGAACACCCTCCAGTGCCTCACTGCTAAAGGTAAAACATTCAATGTTTACAGATTATGAATAGGGTTTATTATAGCGCTTTGGTTTCCTGAGAACGATGACATATTATACTGGGGAATTAATAATCAAAAAATTGGCAGGAGTTGGATGCGATCTCAGTACTTTTCTCATATGTTTTTATTTTTTTGCAATCTTACGCAACTCGATTAACAATTTACCAAATTTATGTTAAATTTTATGCAGTTCATCAGTGATATATAATTATTCAAATTTAATTTTCTCGAAATTGGTAAAGAAGCGTGTCCTTATACTTACACTTGTTGAAGTCCAATGCAAGACCTACATGCGCAATGAAAATGAATCGATTCAGTAATGGAAAGTTGCCGGTCGCCCTTGTAAGTTTAAGTAAAAGGCACAAAAAAAAAGTTAGCTTTTCCTATCTGAGATTAGAACCCTTCATTAAAAGGATTTAAAAATTAGAAAACTGAATTTTGTAAATTTTATTCTTGTAAGATTGTTCGCCAAGAAGAATTTGTAAATTTTGACCATGAAATTGTAACAGTGCAGTGAAAATGAAAGTGAAATAAAAAATTTTAAAATAAACTCAAAAGTGAAGAACGAAATTTAAAATTATAAAAATCAATTATTTATTTAAAAAAAGTTTAGCTGGCAAATGAAAAATTAATAATAAATTATACAAAAATGTGAAACAAGCGGAAAATTTCGAATTTGGAAGGTTTGGAGCAATAACGGATAATTTTATCAAAAGTAAGCGTGTGGCACTCAAAAAATAGAAAAATAGAACAAATTTGAAACAACGAGAAAACAGCTAAGAAAGCATCTGCCCAAAAGAAGTCGCGATACTAATTTGAACAAAATTAAAACCACACTGTATTAAAACTTAAATTTAACTACCACAGTCCGATGCTAACCAATTAAAAATAAAATTTTAGAATAAAAGTGGTCAGAAAATTTAAAATAATATTTATTTCATTTTTAAAACTTTTTCTGATCCGATTTTAGGACAATTTCACACACTTCTAGATTTCCTAAGCATTGATTTGAAAAGATATTTTTGACTTCCAAGCGTACACAATTTCTGTACCTAAACTTAAAAAAATAAAATGTTAAAATATTTCCTAAAATTTTTGAGATTTAAATACAAACCAGACTTTGAATTAATTACAAAATCTTATTTTAATGTTTGTACAATGTGGGGCAAACTTAACGTAGTTCATGGCCGTGATTGTTGATGATCCAAATTGTTGTTGTTGTTGTTGTTTTCGCGATTAAATTTGAAATTATAATAGTGCCCTGCTCTTAGCAAGCATATTAAATTCAGGTACACTGCTATGGTTCCATAACTCTTCCTTCATTTATAGGGAGGAGGGATGTACTTGTACTTGTAATGGTAAATTAAATTAATTTAAAAGAAAATTTCAAATTATTACATAAATAATTTTTAAGTAAATGTTAAAACTGGAATTTTTGGAGCAGGTTCCTAAAGACAAGATAAGATGAGAACCAAAGATGCGTTTCTGGAAAAACTATGTTATTTTTTACAAAATTTTTGATGCTACTGCAACTTTATTGCTTACACAGCGTAGTTAACTCTCTACTTGTAATTTATGTATAAAATATGAGAATTTCCTTCCTTTTCTTTATGTGAGCTATTATTTTATTATATTCATGTTATACTACAATACAGCTTACGTACTCAGGTTGGTCCAGTGCTGTGAGTTTAAGAGAAGAATAAAAGTTACCATTTTTGTTCCAATATGGCAATTTTGTTTGATTGAAAAAAATTTTAAAATATAATATTTATTTAATAAATGATGTATGTCTTTCTTTTATCAAAAAACCAATATTAATGCGCTAGTAATAATTTTTCGTTTGTTACAAAATTAAATCAAAAAGCCCGCTTCTTCGGTTATATCGTAAGCTTAATTTATAACTCAAAGAAATTTTGAAAGCTACACAAAACCTCAATAATTGAATGAAATTCCAGAATTTGAGTGAAACTGAACTCGAAATTGGAATCTCAGAACAAGAATTTGTTGCATCGTGTACAGGGTGGCCCAATTTTTATGGTTATGGGGAACTCGATAACTAGATAATGGATGAAGTTTCTTGTTTTGAGAGAAATTCAATGACAAAATCCTGAATTTGCTATTTTCTTTTTATATAAAAAAGTTACTTTTCAACTTTTCGATAAATGTCGTCGATTTCTCGGTTGTTTTTGAAGTCACAAAAAAATATTAATACCTTCTAACGTTTTATACTATTTTAAGGGCTAATGGGCTAATGCGTATTGCGTACAAGAACTCGTACATTTGAGGTTAAACGTATGAGCATTGCCTTACTCCTATCACGAGTTCGTGACATAAATTTCAACAAAATTGATTATTTTAAATTGCGATCTCTCCTTGTTAGCTGTAATATAATCCAAAAATCAATACTTTTAGGATTGGGCTAGCATTGGCATAGCATTGCTAACTTTGTACCGTCCGAGAGGGGTTAATCCTCCAATGCCCGGTTTCACAAACGATTGTTAAGGAATTTAACCTTTGATTAGAAAGATAATCATTGGTTAAGTCACATTTCGGTTGCAGAAAGCCAGGTATAAAAGTTAACAAGTAATTAGTTTAATCAGAGGTTAAATCTGTTGTTAAGTGCCAATTTGGGTTTCACAAACGATGGTCAGCGCTTAAGGCGGTATTCTGGTCTAGAAAATTGAAAAATCAATTATTTTTTTGCATATTTTCAAAGCTTAGACTTTCAAAATATGCTCTTAAAAGGATTTTTTAAAATTCGAATTATTTTGAGAGATACAGTGGATTTTGTGACGCGGTACTTAAACCGGCCGAGCGGAGTGATCACACAATGAATGGCAGATGTTTTCCAGGAATTCTTTTGTATCCGACTTGAGCTCGTTATATACCCTTTTAAGTTTTTATATATACCTGACTACCAGTACGTACCACGAACTGTCCACACAAAATATACCTAGATATGTATGTCCAATGTATGGATATGGAATCGCCGATTAATCCAAAGTGAGTATTAAATATAATTATCTGAGTTATTTAACTTGAAATCTTTCTCAAACTTCAAACGCGTTTTTCTCAAAACTCCTTTTGTTGAGGTGGTTGACACGATATCTCAAGTTCTATCTGACCGATTCCTTTGAAATTTTGTGACAATCTTCTTCATACATCTCTTTATCACTGGAACTAAGGATTTTGAAAAATTTTAATTTGAAGTATTTTTAAAAAATTCGTAAAGGTCGAAAAACAGGATTAAAAAAAATTATTTTTTTTCAAGTAGACGCCATTTTGTGAATTTTTTTTTTTTTCGGCCGTAGTTCAAGATGTAGCGACATCTTTACTAATTAAGAATTTTGTTCGTTTGTTTGATTTAGATCACTACAAGGGTTGGAATCATGTCAACCAGGGAGCACTGTTTGACTAGCAACCACCACTTCACCGACCTGTCACTGGATGAATTTTTGAATTTTTTTTTTTGAATTTTTTATATACTTTAAAATCAATAAATATTATATAAAAAATGGATAGTAAAATGTTTTTTAATTTTTTTTATCCTAGTATAAAAATACCCAAAAGTAAAGCTCTAGACCAGAATACCCCTTAACACAGGTTAACTACCCAAAATATTTAATCACCCGAAAACCAGTGATTAAGTGACATAACAACCGATTTTTAACCTAAAAGTTTACCTAAGTACGGTATGTTAAACGGCCAGTATACTTTCATGCGTGTTTTTTTTCATTTTTGAGTTGTATGATTGTGATTTCTCAAACGTGGAAGAAATTACCATCGTCAAGATCATTCATTGTGTTATGAGAGCCTTTTTACTTTCTCATTTACGAAAGGAAAGTGCGTTTGTAATCGAGTAAAAAAAATTTTTTGAGTTAGCATTTTTCCCATGATTTACGAGTCCATAGAAGTCGTTTAAGACAATTTTTGGAACGATGTTCGGATGTGAGCAGTCTTAGAAACAAATAGCATGTCGGAGATGTTGCAGTTTCTACTAACGTTTAGATTTTATGCAACGGGGGATCCCTTCGGCAACTTTAAGGAGTTTTACAAAAACAATGCTACAGTAATTTTTATGAAATATTTATTTATGATAAATCACCTAATTATATAAATTGACATAAACTAGTGTTTTTTTTGAAAATTTATATTAGAATAAAAATTATGACTTAATTTGCTAATTTCTACTAATAATAGTTTACGGTAACAACTTAATTCCAGTTGTGTTGATTAAGTTTTGTCAAGTTTTGTTAAGGAGTCAATAGATACGAAGTACATAACCTTAATAATAATTATTATTGTCGGTAACTGACGTTTATAAATGTTAATTTCGTACTATGAAGTTAGCGTTTTGCGGTACCAACATAACGAATGGGCACATAATCAGAGGTTAACTAATCATAGATTTCAGGTAGTTTCTGCAACCCATTCAAAATTTAACAAGAGGTTACCCGCTAACAATTGTTAACTAACAATTGTTAAAGTGAACCTTTCTGAAACCGGGCACAAGACTTTCACACTAAACAACAAACGGCAGTTAAAATAGTACAAAATTTAATAATTATAATCACAGTCATCAAATTTATTACAACGAAGTAAATGTAAACAATGTATAATTTTACTCCATTTACTAGCACGTACATGTACCTGTAATTTCACAATATTGTGAGTTATGGCAAATCTCTCAAAAAAGAACTATTTAAATTTCTCCTCATAAATTGAACAAAATGCTGGAAGGTGTTTATTTAACTCAGTAAATTTCTGTTCACCAATGTACGTGCTTGTGTGATGATGGGAGACGCCAGTGTTCAGCGTTTTAAGTAATCAAAAATAAATGATCTCACCTTATCTCAGACGACTGGTTGATTTTTCCCAATTTTCCGACTTTTCAACAATTTTCATAAAACAAGATAGTCCTCAAGGATCCAAAAAAGCCAAGAATCAAATCATTAAATTTTTAATTTTAAAATCTTGAAGATTCAGACTTGAACGACCAGATTTAACCAACAAAAGTTGCACATCAAAACTCGGAATTGAAGTTAAAGTTAAATTGGAATTTCAAGTTATACCTGAAGTTATACTTCAAGTTGAAGTTATACGTAAAGTGATATTTTGAAGCTATACCGGAAGCCTAAAATGTTGTTTGCAATTAAAGTGACGAAAATAAACAAAAAAAAAGTATTTACCAAATTGTCGGTTTCTATTAAATTAAAATGTAGTTCGTTTCCAAAAATTTTTCGTATAGTTTTAACTAATGTAAAAATCAAAATCGCTCTCTAACCTATATGGCGGCCAGTATCTTTAACAATAAATATTTGCTGGGCCAAACTCATAAATTATTCTAATACACTAAAATATATCTAATAGGAGCAATTACTAAGTATTTTCAAGATATAATTCGTCAAGAATTGCGTAAGTTTGCAAAAAAATTAAAACATATGCGAAGAGTACTGGGATTAGATCCAGCTCCTGCCAATTTATTTTATTATTAATTCCCCCCAGTATAATTTATGTCATCGTTCTCAAGAAAAACAAAGCGCTATAATAAACCCTACTCATAATCTGTAAACATTGAATGTATTACCTTTTAGCAGTGAGGCACTGGAGGGCGTTTCACACCCCCCAGACCCCCCGGTTTGTGCAGTTCATTTTTTATTAGAAATAAATCGAAAATTTCAGCATAACCGATCTAGAAAAAATCTCTAGAAATACTTATTAATCTTAACTTTAACAAGTCACACTCAAGTAACTAATATCCCAATAAGTCAAAGTTGTAGAGACCGGGGGTCTGGGGTGTGGAGCACCCCAGGAACACTCAAACTGTGATAGATAAATTTGTAAACTTATGGTTATTAGTATTAACCAATAATGGTGAAAGTTTTAGCACAAAAATATAAAGCAGTGACCAAGAATCGGAGAAAGTATTATGAATTCCCCAGTTTAATATATGTCATCGTTCTCGAGAAAACCAAAGCGCGACAATAAACCCTACTCATAATCTGTAAACATTGAATGTATTACCTTTTAGCAGTAAAGCACTGGAGGGTGTTCCACACCCCCCAGACCCACCGGTTGGTGCAGTTTATTTTTTATTAGTAATAAATTGAAGATAACAGCAATACCTATCTAGAAAAAATTTCTAGAAAAACTAATTAATCCTAACTTTAACAAGTCACATTCAAGTAACTAATATCCCAATTAGCCCAAATTATAAACCAAAGCTGTAGCGACCGGGGGGTTTGGGGGGTGTGGAGCCCCCTAGGAACACTCAAACTGTGATAGTGAAATTTGCGAACTTACGGTTATTAGTATTAACCCATAATGGTGAAAGATTTTAGCACAAAAAATATAAAGCAGTGACCAAGAATCGGGAGGGGAGAAAGTATTATGAATTCCCCCCAGTATAATTTATGTCATCGTTCTCAAGAAAACCAAAGCGCGACAATAAACCCTACTCATAATCTATAAACATTGAATGTATTACCTTTTAGCAGTGAGGCACTGGAGGGTGTTCCACACCCCCCAGACCCCCCGGTTTGTGCAATTTATTTTTTATTACTAATAAATTGAAGATTTCAGCATAACCCATCTAGAAAATCTTTTGAAAAACTAAATAATCCTAACTTTAACAAGTCACACTCAAGTAACTAATATCCCAATTAGCCCAAATTATAAACCAAAGTTGTAGAGACCGTGGAGTCTGGGGGGTGTGGAGCACCCCCCAGGAACACTCAAACTGTGATAGATAAATTTGTCAACTTATGGTTATTAGTATTAACCGATAATGGTGAAAGTTTTTGCACAAAAAATATAAGGCAGTGACCAAGAATCAGAAGAGGGGAGAAAGTATTATGAATTCCCCCCAGTATAATTTATTTCATCGTTCTCGAGAAAATCCAAGCGCTATAATAAACCCTACTCGTAATCTGTAAAAATTGAATGTATTACCTTTCAAGAGTGATGCACTGGAGGGTGTTCCACACCCCAGACCCCCGGTTTGTGCAGTTTATTTTTATTAGAAATAAATTGAAGATTTCAGTATAACCGATCTAGAAAAACTCTCTAGAAATACTTATTAATCCTAACCTTAACAAGTCACACTCAAGTAACTACATAATATCCCAATAAGTCAAAGTTGTAGAAACTGGGGGTCTGGGGTGTGGAGCACCTCCAGGAACACTCAAACTGTAATAGATAAATTTGCAAACTTATGGTTATTAGTATTAACTGATAATGGTGAAAGTTTTGTACAAAAAATATAAAGCAGTGACCAAGAATCGGGAAGGGGAAAAGTATTATGAATTCCCCCCAGTATAATTTATTTCATCGTTCTCGAGAAAATCCAAGCGCTATAATAAACCCTACTCGTAATCTGTAAACATTGAATGTATTACCTTTCAGCAGTGAAGCACTGGAGGGTGTTCCACACCCCCCAGACCCCCCGGTTTGTGCAGTTTATTTTTTATTACTAATAAATTGAAGATTTCAGCATAACCCATCTAGAAAATCTTTTGAAAAACTAAATAATCCTAACTTTAACAAGTCACACTCAAGTAACTAATATCCCAATTAGCCCAAATTATAAACCAAAGTTGTAGAGACCGGGGTCTGGGGGGTGTGGAGCACCCCCCAGGAACACTCAAACTGTGATAGATAAATTTGTCAACTTATGGTTATTAGTATTAACCGATAATGGTGAAAGTTTTTGCACAAAAAATATAAGGCAGTGACCAAGAATCAGAAGAGGGGAGAAAGTATTATGAATTCCCCCCAGTATAATTTATTTCATCGTTCTCGAGAAAATCCAAGCGCTATAATAAACCCTACTCGTAATCTGTAAACATTGAATGTATTACCTTTCAGCAGTGAAGCACTGGAGGGTGTTCCACACCCCCAGACCCCGGTTTGTGCAGTTTATTTTTATTAGAAATAAATTGAAGATTTCAGTATAACCGATCTAGAAAACTCTCTAGAAATACTTATTAATCCTAACCTTAACAAGTCACACTCAAGTAACTACATAATATCCCAATAAGTCAAAGTTGTAGAAACCGGGGGTCTGGGGGTGTGGAGCACCTCCCAGGAACACTCAAACTGTAATAGATAAATTTGCAAACTTATGGTTATTAGTATTAACTGATAATGGTGAAAGTTTTGTACAAAAATATAAAGCAGTGACCAAGAATCGGGAAGGGGAAAAGTATTATGAATTCCCCGTATAATTTATATCATCGTTCTCGAGAAAACCAAAGCGCTATAATAAACCCTACTCATAATCTATAAACATTGAATGTATTACCTTTCAGCAGTGAGGCACTGAAGGGTGTTCCACACCCCCCAGACCCCCCGGTTTGTGCAGTTTATTTTTTATTACTAATAAATTGAAGATTTCAGCATAACCCATCTAGAAAATCTTTTGAAAAACTAAATAATCCTAACTTTAACAAGTCACACTCAAGTAACTAATATCCCAATTAGTCCAAATTATAAACCAAAGCTGTAGCGACCGGGGGGTTTGGGGGGTGTAGAGCACCCCCTAGAAACACTCAAACTGTGATAGTAAAATTTGCGAACTTACGGTTATTAGTATTAACCCATAATGGTGAAAGTTTTTAGCACAAAAAATATAAAGCAGTGACCAAGAATCGGGAGGGGGAGAAAGTATTATGAATTCCCCCCAGTATAATTTATGTCATCGTTCTCAAGAAAACCAAAGCGCGACAATAAACCCTACTCATAATCTATAAACATTGAATGTATTACCTTTCAGCAGTGAGGCACTGAAGGGTGTTCCACACCCCCCAGACCCCCCGGTTTGTGCAGTTTATTTTTTATTACTAATAAATTGAAGATTTCAGCATAACCCATCTAGAAAATCTTTTGAAAAACTAAATAATCCTAACTTTAACAAGTCACACTCAAGTAACTAATATCCCAATTAGCCCAAATTATAAACCAAAGTTGTAGAGACCGGGAGTCTGGGGGTGGAGCACCCCAGGAACACTCAAACTGTGATAGATAAATTTGTCAAACTTATGGTTATTAGTATTAACCGATAATGGTGAAAGTTTTGCACAAAAATATAAGGCAGTGACCAAGAATCAGAAGAGGGAGAAAGTATTATGAATTCCCCTAGTATAATTTATTTCATCGTTCTCGAGAAAATCCAAGCGCTATAATAAACCCTACTCGTAATCTGTAAAATTGAATGTATTACCTTTCAAGAGTGATGCACTGGAGGGTGTTCCACACCCCAGACCCCCGGTTTGTGCAGTTTATTTTTATTAGAAATAAATTGAAGATTTCAGTATAACCGATCTAGAAAAATCTCTAGAAATACTAATTAATCCTAACTTTAACAAGTCACACTCAAGTAACTACATAATATCCCAATAAGTCAAAGTTGTAGAAACCGGGGGTCTGGGGTGTGGAGCACCCCCCAGGAACACTCAAACTGTAATAGATAAATTTGCAAACTTATGGTTATTAGTATTAACTGATAATGGTGAAAGTTTTTGTACAAAAAATATAAAGCAGTGACCAAGAATCGGGAAGGGGGGAAAAGTATTATGAATTCCTCCCAGTATAATTTATATCATCGTTCTCGAGAAAACCAAAGCGCTATAATAAACCCTACTCATAATCTGTAAACCTTGAATGTATTACCTTTAGCAGTGAGGCACTGGAGGGTGTTCCACACCCCAGACCCCCGGTTTGTGCAGTTTATTTTTATTACTAATAAATTGAAGATTTCAGCATAACCCATCTAGAAAATCTTTTGAAAACTAAATAATCCTAACTTTAACAAGTCACACTCAAGTAACTAATATCCCAATTAGCCCAAATTATAAACCAAAGTTGTAGAGACCGGGGGGTCTGGGGGTGGAGCACCCCCCAGGAACACTCAAACTGTAATAGATAAATTTGCAAACTTATGGTTATTAGTATTAACTGATAATGGTGAAAGTTTTTGTACAAAAAATATAAAGCAGTGACCAAGAATCAGAAGGGGAAAAGTATTATGAATTCCCCAGTATAATTT
The DNA here is from genome assembly GCA_036346125.1 of Lycocerus yunnanus. NCBI lineage: Eukaryota > Metazoa > Arthropoda > Insecta > Coleoptera > Cantharidae > Lycocerus > Lycocerus yunnanus. The sequence goes on from JARFIX010000136.1 coordinate 645,591, forward strand.
ATATCATCGTTCTCGAGAAAACCAAAGCGTTATGATAAACCCTACTTATAATCTGTAAACATTGAATGTATTACCTTTCAGCAGTGAGGCACTGGAGGGTGTTCCACACCCCAGATCCCCCGATTTGTGCAGTTTATTTTTTATTAGTAATAAATTGAAGATTTCAGTATAACCAATCTAGAAAAAATCTCTAGAAATGCTTATTAATCCTAACTTTTACAAGTCACACTCAAGTAGCTAATATCCCAATAAACCTTCAATGTTTACAGATTATGAGTAGGGTTTATTATAGCGCTTTGATTTTCTTGAAAACGATGACATATTATACTGGAGGGGGGGGGGGAATTAATAATCAAATAAATAAAAAAAAATTGGCAGGAGTTGGATGCGATCTCAGTACTTTTCTCATATGTTTTTAATTTTTTGCAATCTTACGCAACTCGATTAACAATTTACCAAATTTATGTTAAATTTTATGCAGTTCATCAGTGATATATAATTATTCAAATTTAATTTTCTCCAAATTGGCAAAGAAGCGTGCCCTTATACTTACACTTGTTAAAGTCCAATGCAAGACCTACATCCACAATGAAAATGAATCGATTCAGTAATGGGAAGTTGCCGGTCGCCCCTTGTAAGTCTAAGTAAAAAGACAAGGATCTTGAGACTGCAAAATTCTGCAAAATTCTGCAAAATGTGAAATTCAAACCACCGCAAAAAAGTTAGCTTTTCCAATCTGAGATTAAAACCCTTCACTAAAAGGATTTAAAAAAATTAGAAAACTGAATTTTGTAAATTTTATTCTTGTAAGATTGTTCGCCAAGAAGAACTTGTAAATTTTAATTTATGAAAAATGTGACCATGAAATTGTAACAGTGCAGTGAAAATGAAAGTGAAATAAAAAATTTTAAAATAAACTCAAAAGTGAAGAACGAAATTTAAAATTATAAAAATCAATTATTTATTTAAAAAAAAGTTTAGCTGGCAAATGAAAAATTAATAATAAATTATACAAAATGTGAAACAAGCGGAAAATTTAGAACTTAGAAGGTTTGGAGCAGTAACGGATAATTTTATCAAAAGTAAGCGTGTGGCACTCAAAAAATAGAAAAATAGAACAAATTTGAAACAACGAGAAAACAGCTAAGAAAGCATCTGCCCAAAAGAAGTCGCGATACTAATTTGAACAAAATTAAAACCACACTGTATTAAAACTTAAATTTAACTACCACAGTCCGATGCTAACCAATTAAAAATAAAATTTTAGAATAAAAGTGGTCAGAAAATTTAAAATAATATTTATTTCATTTTTAAAACTTTTTCTGATCCGATTTTAGGACAATTTCACACACTTCTAGATTTCCTAAGCATTGATTTGAAACAATATTTTTGACTTCCAAGCGTACACAATTTCTATACCTAAATTTAGCAATACCTAAACTTAAAAAAATAAAATGTTAAAATATTTCCTAAAATTTTTGAGATTTAAATACAAACCAGACTTTGAATTAATTACAAAATCTTATTAATGTTTGTACAATGTGGGGCAAACTTAACGTAGTTCATGGCCATGATTGTTGATGATCCAAATTGTTGTTGTTGTTGTTTTCGCGATGAAATTTGAAATTATAATAGTGCCCTGCCCTTAGCAAGCATATTAAATTCAGGAACACTGCTATGGTTCTGTAACTCTTCCTTCATTTATAGGGAGGGGGGATGTACTTGTACTTGTAATGGTAAATTAAATTAATTTAAGCATGAAAATTTTAAATTATTACATAAATAATTTTTTCTACTCCAGCTATTTCTAAGTAAAGTAAATGTTAAAACTGGAATTTTTGGAGCGGGTTCCTAAAAACAAGATGAGAACCGAAGGTGCGTTATCTGGAAAAACGATGATATTTTTTAGAAAATTTTTGATGCTACTGCAACTTTATTGCTAACACAGCGTAGTTAACTCTCTACTTGTAATTTATGCATAAAATATGCGAATTTCCTTGACTTTTCTTTATGTGAGCTATTATTTTATTATATTTATGTTATACTACATACGTACTAGCTTACGTACTCGGATTGGTCCAGTGCTGTGTGAGTTTAAGAAAAGAATAAAAGTTACAATTTTTGTTCTTGTATGGCAATTTTGTTTGATTGAAAAAAATTTTAAAATATAATATTTATTTAAAAAAAGTTAAAAGTAACCTTATTCGTTAAGAAGCCATTATGTGCTTATCGCAAATATTAGTTGATATAATAGATTGTTACCACATCTAAAATTATTAATCTGTTGGTTCAATAATTTACAAACTGCATTTCAAATTGATTTAACTAACTCGATAAATTTCTTTCTGGATGGTATATCAAAATAAATTGCTATGAAGATAGGATGCTAGCTTTATTACTTATCGGCAATTCAATTTGCATGCTAGTAAAATAAATATCATAAATTTTATAATTAAATTATCGTCCGTATAAAGAATAGACCAAAGATAAATTTAAATTTTTATTTATTAACAGACAATTATTTTCAAAACTCTATGCGGTATTTTAGCATTCGAGAAGGAAAACCAATATTTGGCGGAATATATAAATATCGCCGTTTTGTTAAAGTTACTTTTGTAATTAAAAAATGTTTTAAAAGCAATTTTTTTTTGTCTACAGTAAGTTTATGATATTAGAAACGCAATGCATGCTTGAACACAAATGAGCTCAATATGGTGCAACTACGACCAACTACTACGTGAATTACATTTATATCTTTGCATCTGCAGGTATAATTTGAAACATCGATTTTCCATTTTATACTTTAACAGCACCGGTAGTAGTAATCTGAAGTGGTTCTGAAGGAAGAGGCAAGTAACCTAGAAAACTTGAGGGTATATTTTATACTCATTGTGTTATTAAATTGTAAGAATAGATTACTCGTACAATTTAAGTACGCAATTATTCTCCAAAATTCCAAATTGCCCATTCGTTATTATATTCTAAATTGCTTTACTATTGTAATATTAAAAATTCTTTTACTAGAAATGTGCATAATATTTAATAAAAATTATGAAATCGTAATTTAATTTCCATGTTACTTGAATTATAAATTACTTTGATGACTATTATTTATAAATGTATCTGTTACAGTAATATTATTTATTAACTAAAACGGAAAATTGCAGAATGCTTTCCATAAATTCTTTTTTTGCCGCTCTACCTATGCACGATTATTATAGTATAGCGTGCTGTTAAACTAAAGACTTCCTGAACCGTGGGCTTAATTACAAATTTCATTTCTTAATTCGTACAAAAAAATAGAAATTCTTGACTTTCTCATAATATTTAAATTAAACATTATCATGTGGTATATGTAGATAACCCTGATAATTTAGTAATACTGCTAACCTTTCATATTATGTTACTTTTCTTTACAAGTTATATAAATAGCTATTTTTTGTAATTTATAAGCTGATATATTTTAATTACATAGATACGTAATATAAAATTTCTACTTAAGCGTTCATAAGCTTTATTGAAACGTTTTTCTCTCTAACTTCTACATTAATAATTTATTTAAGGTTATAGGTAAATTTTAGTGTAAAGTCAAATTAGTTTCCAACATGGCTATTAAATGACTAAATATTTAATGAAAATCTATTAACTTCCAAATGTAAGTTTAAATTGAAATTAGTAAATGCGCTTTTAGTTTAAACTACTTTTCCTGTCAGAACTTTTAAATAGAAATTTCACTGACGGATTGAACGAAAGTGAATGAATTAAAAATCGTTATTATTTTTAACTTGAAATGATAAAAGAACTTTTAAACTTTTAAATCTATATGCCGTATTAACGGCCGGTTAACGTACACCACAAACCGTATGTATAACAATCTAAGGTTAGGTTTTATTCTAATATTTACTGAATTCCCGCGCATTTTCGATTTTAATTAGTTGTGAAAATAAAACAATCAACTTTTAACGATCGTAAGAAAGCAGGTGTGGTACTTTTAACGCAGTATCGTGAAATCAGTTATAGATAATTCACGAGCAATATATGAGGTCCAGTTAATGAAGTTGCAGCTTATAGCTTTAATCGCGTTATCGTTCCAGTAGAAATAAATGTCATCTTCCAGTTTGTTTATTTCTTTTTTATGGGAAAACGTATTGGCTTTATTTATTTAGTATCTTAATAACTGCCGTTCTAGAGATTTGGGAGTAGGTTTTTGACCATTTTAATCTCTTACTAGACTTCCAGTAATATCAGTAATATACTTAGAAGGTTTCTTTATCCTTTAATAGTTTATCGTTTCTACTTTTTTTTGTAATATTTTTTCTTTCTTCTGTCTCTTTGATGCACGCTAAAATTTGTTGTCGAAACAGTTCACCAGTTGACGCTGATAATTTGACTTGAAGCTTTGTGTTCTATATTGTGCTGTCAACGTAAGTAAACCGAATATTATGAAAAATTACAGATTATATTATTTAATAATATAATATAATTTGAAACTGAGATAGTTTTAATTGAGGTGAACAGTTAACTATGAAACTATTTCTGAAAATTGTCACTGACGTTTCGGAATTTAATTATATTACTATCATCACTATGGTATGTGTCAGATATGACAAAAGTATTCAACTGAAAGCGTATTTAATTTTTCTGAAATGTGAACTTTTTTAGGTTACTTTCCTTCACGTTAAATTAAACTTTTGCTTCCTTTGCTTATGCCTAACTTGTTGCGTCTGGCTATACATTAAAATACCATACTGCGTTAAACAAAACACGGCTAACCAAGACAAAACCGCTATATAACTTAGCGGTTGATCTGCCTGATTACAAGAGCGGTCAAGGCGGTTTTATATAAACTATGTATATTAATTTGAATTGCGTAAATGGGATCAGATTTAATTATGGACTAAACTGTCCTAATAGCACTAAAAGTATAAAATAAATGTTATTTAACTTGACGAGTGAATTTATTATTCGAAAAATAATGTTTTTGCTTGATTAAATGTACATATACCAATATTTTTCAAATTTTTATGTTTATATTTAAAATTGCAATATAGCTTAGATAGACTTAACCTGATAACAATTTTTTTGGTACAAAATAAGAAAACATAACGTATAAACGCGCTATTTTGTTAGAAATAAGATAGAGAATTTTCAATTTAAATTCGATAGTAGAACTATAATATATACTACATACATATTATGTATAGCATGTTTAACGCTCGGTTAAATGGTCTACAAATAAGCAAAACAAACAGAAATCACCAAGGAGTACTATTTTATTTTGAAAAATTTTTAAATTCCCGCCCATCAGTGGAGCGAACTATATATTACCCAAAAGGCCAACCTAGTGGTAAATGCCAAGTGAGATTGCGGAATAACACATAAATAATTGAAGTTACATGTGTACGTACATGATATATACACGTAGTTATTACAATAAGCCCAAAGTGATTAGCCTCAATAACTAACTAACCACAAATTAATATAAACTTAATTAACAAATAGTATGCTAGGATTATCCTTAACAAAAAGACTTTGATGCTAGCCCACTTCTGCTCCTTTCAACAAACTAAACAATTTTTGACCAGATTTATTTAAACAATTTAATCAAACATTGAAGTTATAATTATTATATCACTGTAATTTTTCTGAAATTCAACTTACCGCACTACGAACAAAGCGAGCGGTATGGTAATAATTTCAGAGTTCTACCACACTGACGTAACTGAACAAATGGTAACCTAACCCATAAAGTCACCAAGGTAAAAAAATATTTTCTTTGGTTCAGCTTCGATCTGATCGTGAATCTCACGATTCAGTCCTGCTACTATTTGTAGACAAAGAATTTACTTAAATGCAATAAAACATTTTATGCTGTAATTGCTTTCCACAATTATTATCTATAAAATTAATTTTAAATTAAAATTTTAAAAATTAATAGGTTAAATAAACAATAAAACAAAATTATTTGTGAGCTTTCGGCAACAGTTACTGCTGTCACAGAAGATTACTTCAAATTTAATCTTAAATATTATTTGGAATTTATGAAGAAATTTTATTTGTTATTGTTGCTCCAGCTAGCCCTTACTTCCTTATTAAATGTCGGTGTTGTTTTCAGTGGCATTAAAATTTTATTTGTCCAACGAAATTTTGTTATAATCAACAGTTATTAAATACCTTTGCAACACTTTGTATATTTTTAAAACGACATTAAAATTAAATATACAAACATTGTAATTCTCAAAATTAAATTATAATTGTCGTTCTAATGCGTATAATACAATTTTACTGGTAATGTTTATAATTGAAATTTTATTTATTATCCTTTAAATTTGTTTAAATGTTTTATAATTTACTTTTTACAAGGTATAATATCATGCGTGAGTCAAATTATTTGTTGTCGATGACATTGTAGGTGGATTACGAAGTTTTGATTAATTTTTCAATTTAATTCACCTGCTTGAAATACGAAGGTAGGTAGAAAACTTAATGATCAACGTTTTTTGAATCATTTGTTAACCTTTTTTAATTATTTGTTGTAGATTAAAGGCTTTTACACAATTAAAAATTTTCCATATGACTCGCATTATTGCAAAACGTGGTGTAAAATTATTAGTTGCATTAATTCCAGAAATTAATTTTATTATTGTATTTTAAATAAAAATTAGCATTTTTACCACTTTTCTGCCAGTGTTGGAACAGAACGAGCATTGCAAAACCAATCTATTGTTAGCCAATTTCCGGGTTAATAAAATTTGCACCAATTGCATCCTTGTACATGGTGAGTCACATTAATTTTTTAATATTCACTTGTTTTACCGTCACATTCACTTGTTTTACCGTCACATTCATTTCTTAAATTAAAATACAACTTCGTAGTATTAAAATACTTTTACAAACCTTTCATTTGTTACAATCCTTAAAATTAATAAAAATTTTATGTCTATCAAGTTTATTGCGGAATCTCTTGGTTTCCTAATAAAGTTTAAAATTATTAGAGTTGGAATTTTAATTACAAAAACAAACTAAGTCCTTTGTTTTTGTTTTAAATGGCAATTATTAATTACAGTTTTATTTCTAGCGTCGACATTGTGAAGTATGCATAAGCGAGCCAATTGTTTAGTGAACCGAAAGATCATCAATAATAAATTGAAGATTGTGAAATTTAATTTCTTTTAGTTTTAATTATTTATTTTTTAAATGACAATATTATATTGTTGTAGTTATACGTTTAAAAATTAAGCTTTTCTGTTTTGCATTATTTGAATATGCAGTGGTACTTTAAAAAACCCCTTCTGTTATGCGAAGGCACGAGAAAAACTTTTATAAGACACCATCTAGCCCATGACTACGTGGTAGTGTCACATCCCGCCCCCCACCGCACAGTATCTAGGACTGTTTGGACATTCTTCTCAGCCTACCACTTTGAATTTCAATTTAAATTTTATTTTCGCATCAGCTCTTTCGGGTCTTTTCTCATCTTCTTATTGAGCGCTTAGAAAGTTATTGTAAGCAAGTATAGAAGAGCTTCACCGTTGGGTGTCGTCTTTGCTCCTCTTTTTTCTTTACTCCTTATAATCTTAGTGCTAATTCTAATCACTGCGTTCATAGTCATTCTCTCTTCGATGCTCTATTCATTTTGGTTATCCGCGCATCGTTTTCCTCGCTCGTTCTTTAAACGTCACGTTTACAGTCTTACAAATTATAATAAATATATCAGCGATCGGAAAATGCATTGCCTTCCTTCCTCTGATTTCCACGGTCTTAACTTGTTTCTTCACTTTATCTCTAACTTACAAATTATATGTTCAGCACTATAAATACTAGTGCTTTGACATACTTCTTAAATCAAGTATTGTTCAGTCGGAGAGCCTGAGATGTTATTAAGAGCAAATCAGCACAAAGCAACGCAAAATATTCTATTCAAATTTAATCTTCGAATTAATATTGCATTAATTTTAAAAATCATCTTATTGAATATAAAAAGTTTTTTTTGTCCAAAAGTGGAATCAGAAGACTATAGATTTGAGATAAAATCATTTAAATAATATTATATTGTAGCAATAACTCAAATCTTTATTTGCAGTGTATTCGCTATACACAAAATATTGATATTGATATCACCTGCAAAAGCAAACATGTTTGCTTAACCTGTATTTGTTCTATTACATTAGCAGAACTGGCAACCACCGAAAACAGTCCAAAAATATTCTATGAACTTCTAGGAATAAAACAACATTGAATAGACGCCAAACAGGAAAATACGTTAACAATGATAAGGTCATGTCATTTATATGTACATCAATAAAAATAATGCGATTAATTACGTCTGTTACTTTGATCTACATATGTACATACACACAACTAAAAATACATGAAATTTTTTATACATAGCTTCCAATAGATTAAGGTGATTATAATCACTATTTATGACCTGCGGCTTCCATACAATCAAAAAAATAGATTATGTTACAATCAAATTTTACATTTTCAAAGTACAAATAATAGACCTTATGCCTGTATTTCAATTTTATGCTCGGTTACGTTGTAAATACTATATAAAACTTTTTTTTTAATTAAAAATTTTAATTCTAAAAACGTTAATTCTATTAGCATCTTTATCCAAATGTCAGTGAGTATGATCGGTCATTTTAGCAAAAACCGAGGGTTAACCGCTGGTGAAGTTTTTATACACATCTAATGAAGTACATGAAGTACTAAAGTACTGGGGTAGAACACCTTCCAGTGCACAAATTTTGGAATGAAGAACATTGCAGAACATGCAGAACCCCAGACCGAGTAGTTTACCTTTATCAGAAGTAAACTGAAGATCTCCGTTGCAGAAGCACTGGAGGGTGTTCCACAACCCCAGACCCTTTGGACTAAGTAGTTTATTTTTATTTTGTTGCAAAGATCTGCCTCCCAAAGGGTACGGAATTTATAATTACGCAGTTTATATTTAATTGTCAGATCAAACTACTCAAACTAAGGTGTGTGGAAATCTTCAATTTACTTCTAATTAAAATAAATTACTCAATCCTGGGAGTCTGGGGTGTGGAACACCCTCCAGTGCACAAATTTTGGAATGTTGAATATTGCAGAACATGCAGAATCCCAGACCGAGTAGATTACTTTTTATCAGAGTAAACTAAAGATCTCTTGTTACAGAGGCACTGGAGGGTGTTCCACACCCCAGACCCCCGTTTAAATAATTTATTTTTATTAAAAGTGAATATAGTGAGTATAGCCAAGTAAATATGTTTAATTCGTAATCTGACAATTAATTATAAACTACCTAATTATAAATTCCTACTCCCTGGAAGGTAGATCCTGCAACAGGAGATCTTCAGTTTACTTCTGATAAAAAATAAACTACTTGATCCGGGGCTGGGAGGAACACCTCTAGTGCCTTTGCAACGGGAGATCTTTAGTTTACTTCTGATAAAATAATCTACTCAATCCGGGGGTCTGGGGTGTGGAACACCCTCCAGTGCTCAAATTTTGGTATTTGTAAGTCTCAGAAATTGAAAGTCTCTGATACTGAAAGTATCAATGAATTACTTCTGAATTATATGAAGGACAAAGAAGTATGGAGAATTATGATGAAGTACGTGAAGTGTGAAGTTAATTGTACACGATTTCCTCTAGCGGTTGACTCCTTGAAAAAACCTTTTGAAACCTTTTGAAGTCTGAAAAGTTTTCAATTTTCTTAAACTTTTGTTTGGTATAGAAAGCCCTCGAGACTTCACTTTCTTCCTTTTCTTACAACAACAATTCGAAAATAAAGATATAGCGTTTCTTCCCTTATTATTCTTGTTGTTTCTTCATTTTTATTGGATATACGTTCTTCTTGAACTGCTACTTCATATCTTCCTTTCAGCCATCTTCGGCTACGATTTCATGTCTTCTGCAAGCCTTAACAGCTTATTTTTCCATCTTTTCTTTTTGAACTCGTTTTTGTTGTTGGTTCACGGATGGTACTTTATTTTTCATGCATTTTGGACGATGCACTTTCTAGGAGTTTAATTTTTTCTACCAAGGAAATTGTCTTACCCTGACCTTGAACTTCTTCTTAACCTGTACCAAAATCATTAACTGTAACCCAAAGTGACCTTTGATTTTTACGTTTTGAATGTTCTAGCAATTGGACTACTGTGCCTCTTTTTCTAGAAATGATTGAACATCCGGTTCACGCAATATCGGCTTGTACAAAATTGCAGTAAAACAAAAGAAAAACACCGAAAGACCGTATTCAGCAAACATTTATAAACAAACAATCTGTAAATTGAAACTGCTTTACTTTGTCAGCCTGTGCTGATTGGATGAAACAAATTCATTGAGAATAAGATCTTGCACAGAATCCTATTATTACTAAACGAAAAACGAGGATATCTACTCTGAGGACATAATTTGTAGAGTTAATTTCTATTAGCTATAGAACAAAATTTTTAACAGATGAAATAATGACGAATAAAATGAAAATTGAAGATTTGCAATAATCAACTGATCGAAACTGAAATTTTTTATCTCAAAAATCTGTCGTTAACTTTAAAGTAGTTAATAAGTAGTAAATTCTAACGCCCTACAAGCTTTCTTGGCACATTGATCAAATTCTATTTGCCATTCCAGAAATATAATATAATATTATGTAAAATAAATACATAATATCCTGTAAATTAAAAAATACAAGTTTTTAATAAACCTTCCTTCATGTTGTTGTACTTGTAATTTCAAACAGTTGTTTTATTTTTTAAAGTTTTTGAAATTAGCCAGAAGACGATTTTCATTTCAATTTTTAAATTTTGAATTAATAAATTCGATTCGATGTATTAGTCTGAAACGTGACGTAGAGCTTGTCAAGAGATTAGCACAGCAATCCAAGTCAAATTTGTCCTTTGGGCCAGTAAAACATACTCGAATAGACGTGAAACAAAATCTACCTTTGTATAAAATTTGAAGACTAAATTAATTAGAGTAGCCGCTAAAATGTAGTAACCAAAATCTTGTAGCGTCCTTAATTCAGCCCCCTTTTATAAAGAGGCTTTTATAAAGCTTACCTAGTTTTGGAAAGTGGATTGCCCGACTCTACCAGCTGTAAACTAATTATCTTCAATCTAAAATTAAATATTAAATTAAATAAACAAGTAAACAATTTTTAATTGAATTTTGACGCACGTTTAATGGTTTTAAAGTATTGTGGGATTTAAATAATTAAATGAAGTAGCCTTTAACAAATTATTTTAATTTTTTATTTAATTTTTAGAGCTTGGATGAACTGACTACGGCAGCGTATTAACGTTAATTCTTTCGGTTTTACACAAAACTGAGAAATGAGCAGCAATCGTAAGTGACGCTCACTTTTCACTCCACGCTTTATTTGAGTTTGTGAACCCGGATTAGAGCCCCTTACGCGACCTTAACTTCAAGTTCCTACTTTAACGTTCATTCACTACAATACATACATAATGAAATAAATTGTGAAGTGTATAATATTTGAGGTGCATTTTCCACAAGAACTAATTCTTCTTCTTTCAGAATGTGTAAAACACGCATAATGATGAATAAATGTGTTTTAAAAAAACGTTTCCAAAAAATGTTTAGAATATGTTTATTTTCTATATTTTCTCGTATTTATAAAGTTTCCTACTAACAATGCGTGCCAAATTGAGTTATATCCGCTCGAAATGCTACAAAATCAAGAGCTTTATGTTAGGATCTGATTGACTGCACAAAAAATGTGTTCATGTCTGTGAAGGAGTTTAATGTCGATAAACATTAGTGTTATGCATGGTTTTTATTATTTCTTGTAAACTTCTTTTCATCGCTGAGCTTTTATCGATACCGGAAATTGATAAATGGTTGCACAATTTGCAGTTAGGAAGTCGTCTGCCGGATATATTAATGTTTGTTTGATTGATCTTTTTACTAAAAACGTTTTGTCATTCATAAGTCTTTTCGATATGGGCCGTTTTGATTAATGGGTTCATTAAACAACTTGCCACCCCACTTTTCTCAAGTCCCGACTTTCATTAAATTCGTATTACCGTTACCTATTATGTTTTTAAACAATTTAATAGCGTTCGCAAAATTAATTACCTGGAAAATCACTTTCGCAAAAGTTATATAAAGAATTATAAAATTAATTATATTTTGAACAATAAATACAAATATATCTTTTTCGTAGTATTACTGAAAAATCAGTATGCTATTTTAAAAATATAAATTAATTTACTTAATGTTACATGCATTATTATATCATGGAAATTTAAGTAGCAGTTCGAATAAATGTCACGCAATTATAAATGTTAATAACATTATATTTGTTTGACATCTATTAAATTATAATACATATCAATATCAGTAAATAACAATTTACGATATATTTGAAATTTAGTTATTACTACGCAATTTTATTTACTCTAATAACAACTACATCGTATTTTCCTCTCTAAACACATATCGTAACAAAGGAATTGGTTTCAAAATTTTTTTCGCAACAATATGTTTCTAAAAATAGGCTACATTTGATTCGAATCGATTTTCCATCAAGGGAAGAAAGCGATACACTGAATGAAAAGTTGCTAAATATCCAAGTGCTTATTATAAACGAAGAACCACTAAATTATATGCTTTCTACTTTATTAAAATAAAGTCTATTGATGTGGTTCAGTTAATAACGTAATCGTGTTTTTCCGCGCTACATAAACGGATTTAAAATACGCGTGAAAAACCATTAAACTAATGTAGGTAAATCCATAGGCTTATTAATTTATTCGCTTTCGTTTTCGAAGTTTTGTCCGCGATAATAAACAAATCAGCAACTTCTTTTTTGCGCGAAGCAGCTCTTTTACTTCTAACAGCTACATCTGCGTTAGGTAGTTCTTGATGGAATGCCTACGATAGTTTAGAAAACAGAAAATTTGCTTCATACGAAGAAACTTATGAAATTCGTAATCGTTTAAATTGGTGAAAATGCTTTTTAAATTGCACATCGAATCTACTATTTTTACGATTTTCCGATATCCCTGAACTATTTGTTCGTATTTCTAGCATTAAATTCGCATTATTAAGATAAGTTTACTTTTAAGTTTTAAATGCCTACCTATGTACTATGCCATTAGGGGAAAATTGCCGAAAACTTAATCGATTTATATTAACAGCCATTTTCAATTCAGCACAAAGAACTTGGTTTCTTGAAAATCAAGAACCCTCAAAATCATATGTATAATTCCAAGTCGAATCTCTTATGCAGATTTCAAAATGATTCGAAATTTCATTTATATCTTATAATCTTCTTTATACGTTACCTACGTCTACATTCTTCTTGTTAAACTGTTTTATTAATTTAATATTTTTTAGAATAATGTCACTTGAATGCTCAGCTCTCTCGCGATCACGAGCACAGCGTGGATTTAAAAGTTTGTTCTACAGTCACTTAAGTCCAATTGACAAAACGAATCATTGCTAAAATTAAAACACTCAAAATTGCAGTAAAATTTCAGATTTTTATGATGCTGCTTTTATTGCTGATAGGTTGTTACATGTTAGGTATTTGAAAATGCAATTCGCAATAAAATGAATGCATGTAGTTTCTATAAAACTGCAAATAATATTTTACGTTCAAAAGTTTTAAATTTTTACATCACATAAATTCATAAGTATGCAGTTTGTTCTTGAAAAAAATAATATTCATACATATGTATTCTTGCCCTCGGTGCCCGTTTACCCTTAAAATTCAACATCAGAATTATCTGTTTTCAAGTGTCTATAAATTAATAATGTTAATCTTTTCATCGCCAATTAATTTATTATTCAAAATCGACAGCCACATGTTTAATAAACATGTTACAATAATTGACTTGTTTATAGCACATTGCGTGACTGCCTTAATTGGTTAGATAATGTTAATACAATTGAATAAGTAATATTAACAACTCTATTATTACTGGTGAACACCTCGTAAGTTATAAAACCGCACTTTTATGATCCTCTTGTGCCATTCTTGTCATAAATCCATTATTAAATAGAAAAACCGGGATAACTTAAATTGGGCAAGAAATTTGAAGAGAATGATAAATAGCATTTTGCTATAATGAAATTATACATACATTCAAATAATTAATTAATATGTTTAAAAATTATAAAATTCTATTTTAACTTGTCGCTTAACCCGAACAGACACCGGATGCTTAGCTAAGCTGAGATTTGTTAGCTATTTGAATAAAAATATTGCTTCCAAACATACATTTTAGCTTATCAGGTGACCGTTTAGCTTTAAAATTACTAAACCTATCGTATATTGAGTTTTGCTTTATTCCTGTTTTTTCTGCTTAATTTAATTTTTGTGCTTTTTTCGCTACTTTTTCACTTTTTTCAATTAACCGTCGCTGTTTTTTGTTTCCACGTGGAACCCACCTACGTGGTTTTTTTCTTATTTTTTATTCGTCCAAAACGTTGTACACAGATTATTGTGTTTTGATTTTTCATTATCCTTCTCTTGTAATTTTTGCATTTTTTAATAATTACAAACCCGCACTCAAATTTATTATATAAAAATATTAATAAAAACTAAATAAAAAAAAGTAGAAATGATTGATATGTTAATTTTAATAATTGATATGTTATTTAGTTCCGTGCACAGATGAAAAATCCAAATTTTTGACCTTAAATGAGGTCGGCGCGGTCAGCCATCTAGGAATAGAGGTTCAAAAAATTGTTGTTTTTTTTTAAATAATTCCCCATCAGTTGTTGAAAATGTCTAATACAAATTTGAAAAAAACTCATTTTCCTACATTTTTTGCATGAATACTTTTTATGTAAGTGTGATGTGTAACGATTTCCAGCTGCGGAAACGTAAACATTCTTCCCAAAAAATCGTCCAACTTCTCGTTTTCTTATTTTAAGAAATCATTTGTAGGTAGACGTTCAATTTTGCAACTGAATACGGCTCATACTCTGTAATTTATGTCCCCAAGTTTGTTTCTATTATTTCTTTCTTTTTGATTATCCGGGTCGGTTGATGTCGTCTTTGTTGGTGTTATTCTCTAACCCATTTTCTGCACTCAGAATCTGGGTTTCCATCCATGTTATTGTTTCATCTTTACTATTACCGAATCTACATACAACAGGCACCCCGATCCACTTTTTTTTAGCCACATGTTCCACCGCATCCCTTTTTCTTCTTCTTTAACTCCTTTGAGATCTGTGGATTTGTTTATTCTTAACAGTAACATTGGCGATATTCCGCAGCTACTGCTAGTACTTATGAGCTTTACTTGCTTTACATTTGAAGTAGCTTGATAGGTTCAGATGTGCCTGTTACCTTATTTTATTATCAATGATGGCTTTTCTTTAACATATGAAGACCACCGGCTTTACATGCCTTCCAAAGTACGGAGACGCCAATAACAAAGTGAGGATCTGTCCGAATTCAAACTGGGCGTCTTAGCGTTAGCAGTTGATCGTGCTAACAATCAGGTCAATGATCTTCTCTATCCCCTTTTTTAATTGCATGAAATGACATTATTAATAAGGTATCTAGAGTAGGTTTCTGACAATGGTACTGGAGTGAGCCTATTTGCACCACCAAGTTTCTAGCTTCAGCCGGATGCCTTATTTTGGATTCCACACTATTTTTGGACATGGTGGTAGATTCTAAACGCATAGTACCGTGCAGCATCTTTCGTTGGTGGTAAAGAAACTAGGATGAATTTGCTTCGTATTGTTGCTTTTACAAAACGTTGGTAGCAGACTTCTTCTAAGGTTTTCTCTTCCATGCTGCCTCCATACAAAGCAACGAGAAAGCGTGCTCCAGCGTCTGCTATGTTTTCTGTGGTTTGACATTCTGATCTCTAAAGATCCTAATGAATTTTTGTTTGTCATTAGTTGAAGATGAAGGATGCCGTGTCACAGCCATTAATCGCATGCAGAAGCAGAATATTTTCGGCTGTTTCCTTCACTTTTAAACTATTCGCTTAATACACTTTTTTAGCAGTGTTGTCTCTCCCCGGTTTGCAAAGGTTTTGGATGATCGGCGCAATGTTGTCAACAGAACTAAAAAACCGCCGTGTTTGCCAAAAATAAAAGCAATTTCGAATTATAAGCAGAAGAATATCGCCGTGTTAACAATGAAAACATCGGCATCTTCTACAGCTTTCAGTAAAAGCCGCCTGTTCAATTTTTTTTATCAGCATCAAAATAATTAAGTATCCTGGAGGCTGTTGCTAGTGCTAAAAGCACTGGAGGGTGTTTCATATCTCCAGACCTTCCAGGTCTCATTAAAATAAATGCTTAAAAATTAAGTACAAATCTTTATGATACCGTTTTAGTTGTCTTGAAAGCGATGATAAATACTCTTGGGTAATCCCCGCTTACTTATATAAGAGCACTGGAGAGTTTTGCATTTCACCGATAACGCACTGGAGGGTGTTCCACACCCCCCAGACCCCCCGTTTTGACAGTTCGCTATGTGTCTGCTTATTGCTAATTTTGAACAACTTCAGATATGTTGAAATCATTAATTCACTTCTAATACCATTGCGTTGTCCAAACCGGAGGTTCTGGGGGGTGTGGAACATCCCATGATATAGTTTTATTCATCTTGGAAATTATTGTTTTCAAAAGAAATAAAACAATATCATAAGGCTTCTACTTAATTTTGAAACATTTAATCTTTTGCATTATGCTGATTAGTGCACTGGAGGTGTTCCACACCCCAGACCCCCCGGTTTTGACAGCGCGGTTTTATTAAAAGTGAATTAAAGATTACAACATATCTGAAGTTGTTCAAAATTAGCAACAAGCAGACACAAAGCAAACTGTCTAAACCGGGGGTCTGGGGTGTGGAACACCTCCAGTGCATTACTCAGCAGAATGCAAAGATTAAATGTTTCAAAATCAAGTAGAAGCCTCATGATATTTTTTTGTTCGTCTTGGAAATTATTGTTTAAGGCTTTACTTGAAACAATAATTTCCAAGACGAATAAAACAATATCATGAGGCTTCTACTTGATTTTAAAGCTTTAATCTCTTGCATTCTGTTGAGTAATGTACTGGAGGGTGTTCCACACCCCAGACCCCCGGTTTGGGCAGCGCAGTTTTATCAAAAGTGAATTAAAGATTACAACATATCGGAAGTTGTTCAAAATTAGCAACAAGCAGACACAAGCAAACTGTCTAAACCGGGGTCTGGGGTGTGAACACCCTCCAGTGCATTACTCAGCAGAATACAAAAGATTAAATGTTTTAAAATCAAGTAGAAGCCTCATAATATTGGTTTATTCGTCTTGGAAATTATTGTTTAAGACTTCTACGTGGAAACAATAATTCCCAAGACAAATAAAACAATATCATGAGGCTTCTACTTGATTTTAAAACTTTTAATCTTTTGCATTCTGTTGAGTAAGTACTGGAGGGTGTTCCACACCTTCCAGACCTTCCGGTTTTGACAGCGCAGTTTTATCAAAAGTGAATTAAAGATTACAACATATCTGAAGTTGTTCAAAATTATCAACAAGCAGACACAAAGCAAACTGTCTAAACCGGGGGTCTGGGGGTGTGGAACACCTCCAGTGCATTACTCAGCAGAATGCAAAAGATTCAAAGTTTTAAAATCAAGTAGAAGCCTCCTGATATTGTTTTATTCGTCTTGGAAATTATTGTTTAAGGCTTCTACTTGGAAACAATAATTTCAAGACGAATAAAACAATATCATAAGGCTTCTACTTAATTTTGAAACATTTAATCTTTTGCATTATGCTGATTAGTGCACTGGAGGGTGTTCCACACCCCCAGACCCCCCGGTTTTGACAGCGCGGTTTTATGAAAAGTGAATTAAAGATTACAACATATAAGTTGTTCAAAATTAGCAACAAGCAGACACGAAGCAAACTGTCTAAACCGGGAGGTCTGGGGGGTGTGAAACACCCTCCAGTGCATTACTCAGTAGAATGCAAAAGATTAAATGTTTAAAAATCAAGTAGAAGCCTCATAATATTGTTTTATTCGTCTTGGAAATTATTGTTTAAGACTTCTACGTGGAAACAATAATTC
Source organism: Lycocerus yunnanus (assembly GCA_036346125.1). NCBI lineage: Eukaryota > Metazoa > Arthropoda > Insecta > Coleoptera > Cantharidae > Lycocerus > Lycocerus yunnanus. Next base: position 663,639 of record JARFIX010000136.1, read on the forward strand.
CAAGACAAATAAAACAATATCATGAGGCTTCTACTTGATTTTAAAACTTTAATCTTTTGCATTCTGTTGAGTAATGTACTGAGGTGTTCACACCTTCCAGACCCTCCGGTTTTGACAGCGCGGTTTTATGAAAAGTGAATTAAAGATTACAACATATAAGTTGTTCAAAATTAGCAACAAGCAGACACGAAGCAAACTGTCTAAACCGGGGGGTCTGGGGGGTGTGGAACACCCTCCAGTGCATTACTCAGTAGAATGCAAAAGATTAAATGTTTAAAAATTATGTAAAAGCCGCATGATATTGTTTTACTCGTCTTGGAAACAATGATAAATGATGGGGAATATTCTCCCCAGGCCGATATTTTAATTTATATTTATTCCCCCCGGCTTATTATAATTATAAAAAATGAATAAATTCATTCACTTGGCCGTTGATAATTTTAAAAAACTTCAAATATTACTTAGGAACCTGCAATTCCCTATCGATAAAACTGCACTATCTAAACAGGGGGGTGACACCCTCCAGTGCCTTAGTAGCAAAACGTAGAACATTGAGTGCCTAAAAATTTAGTAGAAGCTTTATGACATCGTTTTAGTTGTCTTCGGAACGATATGATTTACAATTGTATTTGCAACATTTACAATTTTATTTATAAATGATAAATTTGTAGAGAATTTGTCGTGAAAAGAATAAGTTGGAAGATTTTTTGAATGATCATCAGACTTAGAAAAAAGTGTTCATACAAAAAATGTAGAAAATTGAGTTTTCTTCAAATTTGTATGAGAGATTTTTTTTAGGATCAACCATCTTTTAATCCAAGATGGCGGACCGCGCTGATTTCTCTCGAAGTCGAAAATTTGGATTTTTCATCGGGGCCCGAAACTAAATAGCATTATATACCACCTTATGTAGGGCAAAGGTTTTTTTAATCCCTATTGACTGGACTGTAAGCCCATACCATGGTTTAGCCATGGAATATCCAACTCCAAAAGCATAGCTCATAAGAATCAATAACAGTGTAAAGTATAAAATCAGAAAATCCATTACAATTTCAATGTTTAACCCCACCTAAGATACGACAACCTGAACACAGAATCAGCGAGTAATCTTGCAAAATTCCACACACACCATCATTAATAATTTTTCAAATAGATCTTCAGCTTTGGGGTGCACGATTAATTTTATCCCTTTAATGACAACACACTATTCTTTGCTTTCTTTATTCTTCAGGTAGGTTGAGATGTCATCCTATTCCATTCTCAATTGCCCGCTCTATAGAAGCACTTCTAATTTTATAAAATTCCTGTCAATCAGGTTGCAAAGACAACAAGTTTGCTTTTCTTTCTAACAAAAGAACTTCTACTAGAATTTCACCTTTTTAAAGTGGATTATGAAAGATGAGGGTCTAATCAGCGTATAAGAAAAATAAAAGTTGCGGTCGATCTACAAATCTTGGAAAACGGCTTGAAAAATTTATTTACAACGCAATTTTCTTATTGGCTCTCTTGCACAGTAATCCCGCTCATAGACAATTAAAATAAGTTTTTAGGGCTAAAACTAATTGTAAATAATTTTTTTTAAATATTTTTAATATATTAAAAACAAAAAAATATTGTAATCTCCGATCTGAACTAAAATACAATGTAGCGTATAATTTTAGGGTAAATCCGAGTCTTGCAGGGGTTTCGTTTGTTAAAAACGGCTCGTAAGAGCCGGAGTAAAGCCCTTTACTCATTAAAAGTATCCCCGTAAAACGGTCAAACTCAGAAAAGTGTGGTGTTGACCCGACGGATACCAGGGAGCGACTGATAGCTCCCCACTGCTAGTAACTGTCGACCCACCTACAGCGCACAGACTGGTGATAGAATGTACACTATATCGACGTAATATTTTGCAATAATACACTTACATGTTGTATTTATTATAAATAATTCGTAATTTTCAAATTTGAATTGTGGACTTATTCTTAGAAGTCCGACCTTAAATTATTCGTGTTTTTGTGCTCTTTGGTTTGGCGAAGCAATTTTTATAGGAAAAAAGTACTTTTGAGTTCAGGTTTATTACCTCGACCTACTAGAAGTTTTGCCATTTTTAAAAGTGAAAGTTTTGTACAAAGTAACCATGCATTTTGGGTATGTGCACTTATCTGCAATTACTCAACTCCCCAAAACTGAACATTGGTTTACTACTTTTTCCGATATCTAAGCAGGGAGTTAATTAAGGGAGTTTTTATGTTTATTTGTATTTTATTTATTATTTAGATTTATTTCGATAAAAAATCAAGCATTGTTTTCATTTAAACAAGCATATTATAGCAGCGAACTTTTTTTAACGCCACTTGCTCGATGGTAATTGTATTGGAAGTTGTGTGTAATTTTTCCACTCAATTTTTACTATTTGAAGTAAATTCGACTAAAAAGAACTGAAAGGGTAGAAGAATCGTGACAACGCTTTGATAATATGATGTGCTGTGAATATTTTATCAAGCTAGCTCCAACAGTTTTGTCACACTTTTAGAACCACGTAAATATAATAAATGCAAACAGTATTTCATTGGTAATAAATTTTAGTATTTATTATTGCATAGAATAAACAACAACTTTTAATAAAATCATATAACCTGCACAACAATAAATATTAATCAAAATTTTGCTACAATGTTTATGTCGTAACATATTCTCTTTGGTAACTACAGTTTCAACCATATACTGTAGGTTGGGGATGTTCGGGGCCAGAACATTGCTGACGAAACTCACCAAAGTTTAAAAGATCGGATCTGGCTTCTTCTCTCTTGTAAAAAAAACAATTCTGTGCATACCATACTTTAGCAGATGATCCGTTCAAATAATCAACTAATGATATTTGAAAATTACTAAGAAAATTTATGAAGAATGCAAGAAACGAAAATTATTGTGGTTACGTAAAACTAAATTTCAAATTATCTAAATATAATCCGTAACAACCAAAATTATAATTTTTTATCTTAAAATAAAGTTCAAAAGTATATGAAATTATTTCATTAAGCAGAAAATCAGCCGGAAGTCAATAAAAGTTTAAAATTAACCAAGCTGAAAACCTTTTTAAAAGATACGATTTTACATCTTGTTTTTTATCTATCAATTAAGAAAGTCTTCATAAACGTGATATTTTTTAACGCAAATTTTGATGTCACGTCTAGAAGTAATTAATTTTCAAGTATCTCAAGTAAACGTAAAAAATCAGCTGCGGCAGAAGTTAATTAATTCATCGGCCGTGTTATCTTTTCTTTCAACATCTTTCAGCATTTTTGGCTCTCTTTTCACGTCTGTTAACTAATTAAATTTAATTTTTATTTATGCTTAATGTATTTAATTAAAAATAAATCAAATGAAGTACTTAATTTTTTCTGTATTGTGTTAACTTTGATAGAAACAAAATTTGTTAATTAAAAACACAATTTTTACGAATATCGGTTGATACTATCACCAGAGCATCCTACATTAGTCCGTGTAATAATTACAGTTTGAAACCGCCTAAAATACGAAAATCAAGAATGTCGCATTGAATTTTTACTAATGTCTGGTTATATTTAAAAAATTTTAAACTGTAGAATTAATTTTTACTAAATGCTATCCATTCATAATATCATCTAAAATATCTCGTTAAATTTAATATCCTTATTAAAGTTAGATGGTTTTATGGCTTGGAAAACTTTATAAAAAATATGTTTTAATGTTCTTTGTTCCAGCGATTAAAAATTACGAATTCTAATTGATGCTTTGATATTTTCAAGTTTTATTAATGGAAGTAAAATGAAGTAAAATAAAAATTTTAATTGAAAAAGTTAGTTTTCTAAATTATTTACATAATATTTTAATTTTTTAAAGGAATATTACTACTTGTTGAGAATTTCAGCTTCTTGCGATGGGACGAAACATGGCATTGGTAACAAAGGTCAAGTTCGTAAACTTAATTTGTATCTTGGTCACACATGTAGTTGAAGAAAATCACGAAGGTAGTTATGTTCACTTATTCGATTATTTCTCATGTGCCAGCACGTATTCAATACATCCTCATCAGACGCTCCCTTCGAAAATGTTCTACTTCACTAACACTCTCTGTAAATCAGTCTTGTTGGCATACCTGCGGTATAAATTCGCTCTAGTGATTCATTGCCCCACTAGAAGGTGCCCAAGAGCGTGCTGTTTCTCTGGTCTGCTGCTTTACGCGATGCCTATCACGCAGAAATGAATCTCGAACTCCAACGTCTCCAAAATCGTCCAAGTTTACGTTGTATTATAAACTTGGTTAGTTTATAGCCTCAGAGAATATCTGACATGTGCGAAATAAACTCAGTGCGGTTGCACATATATCACAACAAGTCAGAACATTTAGATTGGATTTTCCGATTTAACGGACTAGAGGTGTCAGTTTATGCTGATTGATTTTTCAAGTGATAAATGTCTTACTCATAAACGTAATTATTTTAGAAAATCTTTCCTTAAACTTACCATACATTTTTTAAACTTATTTATGCTGATTAACTTCAGATTTAAGTCTGCAATTACCTTACGTACATCTGAGTTCATAGAAAAGCTAATCTGCTCTAAAAATGTTCAGATCACTTTGTATTTTTAAATGTTTAATAGAACAAATAAATGGGACGTGAAGAACTAATTTACAGTGTCAGTGGGACGAAACCCGCAAAGAAAAATAATTTGTCGATACACATATGTGTGGCGTGTTGCATGTCGAACTAATGTAAAATGCACCATTTTTTCCAATTCGCCATCTGAAATATGACTAAATAATGAAAAAATTAACCGATTTGTATTGGTATTAGATTCGTATTGAATCACGAGTTTTCATTCAAGTCGCAAAAACTTCTGTTTAATTGTAGACTTGAGAGACGACATCGCTTTAACACCTTCTTTATTTTTACAGCATCAAGGAGTTAAATCAAGTATTTATTTCAATTATTTAATTTACATCAACAAGTGGGTTTATTGTAGAAACTTGACTAATTCAAAAACATTTTCAAATTCCCAAACTTTTGCAAATATTTATTAAGTCAAAGGTTAGCTAATAAAAAACATGACAATATATTTAGATAGTTTGTTTGGTAGTGCAAGGTACTGTAAAATTTCGATGTACTTAATTAATTTAAATCTTGAATGCCTGATGTTTTATATTCATTTTTTGTGTGGGTTCGAGATTGTCAACCCTTCTGGCTTTCATGAGGCAATGTTATTGTATGTTAATTAAAAACCTGACTCGAGTACGGATTTGTCCAAATGAAATTTTATAAATAACTGAATGTTTATAAATATATTTTGCGACGGTTATTTGTTTCTCTTGAGTTTATTTCATTTATTTGTACAGTAGATTTTTTAAATCCCAGCTTAGTTTTTTGTTTTGGTAAAGCAGGGGAAACCTTCTAGTTAAAATGTTTGATTCAAACCGTCTTCTCTCCCGCTTTAAACTACCCACTGGCAAGCTGGTCCAAAACCTTTAAACTAATTTTTTTGAGTAGTCGTTATGAGTGTACGATTAGAGAACTGTCACTTTGCTCGAATTAGAGTAGCACACCATTCGCAACCGGCATTGAAGATTTTCAATATTTATTATTTTGATATTTGACTCAAATTTACACAGTAACTATTTCGATCGTAGTAATCTATAATCTATTGTTGTCTGCAACAATAGTTTTTAATTTAACTAGATAGGTTTACCAGGTACTTCCTCTTGGGAGTCGAGCCATAGGTCAAACCGCACAATAATTTATTATAATACTATTGGTTGAAATTAAATACGCGGACTTTAAAGGAATATTTGGTTAAAATTATTTTCCTAGACGACGTTCAATAAATTTTCCAGCAAAAATAAGCTTAATTTTTTTTCTAATTTATTCGTTTTGTGAAAGCACAAACACAGGTTTTGTATAAAATTTAATACTCTTTCATTTTTTTCCGAGACAACTTTATCGTAAAAGCAACCCTGCTTGAAAAAAATATAAAAAATTGATTTCTTTGTTTTCAAACCCAGGGGAACCCCGTCCAAAATCACCTTAGGGTATCCAAAGATCAACTGCACTAAACGACTATCTACTTTTTTGAACAAGTGCAATATTTGACAGATTTTACCCCTACACAACACATTCAGAAAAATTAACGGTTTTTAATTTATTCTAAAAGCAAATAATCAGATTTATTGGCAAAATAAAGGTGGTTTAGGATTCTATAATATGAAAACCTTTAAATATTTACAAATTAAGTCTTTAAATTGTAAACTAGGTATCTACTAAGTCCTACTAACAAATAAACGTAGTTTTTACGTCACTTAAACGTAGAATATTCTACTTTAAATTTACGCATTTGTTTTGAGTCGTTTTTTTGAGATTTTCATTATTCAATATTACAAAAAGTAAAATGCACGTACGAACAATGCAGGAAGATTGTAGAAACGTACAATAGTTAAACTAGTACAGTTTGTAAATAAATAAATCGATAAGTGAAATATCAGAATATTTTCGGATAACCTCAATCGAAAAGATGTGCAACTTTTAGTGCTCAAGAGTATTTGTTAGAACAGCAACATTTCCGTCCTACTTTTTAAATTCTAAACATAACCAAGAAATAATTTTTGTAAAGATTGTGTTGGTACGATTTTCTTTCTTAATCAAATAGATTTGACAATTGCAGTATTTTATTTACAAAAATCTTTTTGTCAAGTTAGATTTTCCTTTATATAAAGTTACTTTAATTTTTTTTTAAAACAAAACGTTCATCCAATTTTGTGACAACGCGACGGAGTAGTTGAATTGCATTGTGAGATTTTAAATCCTAACGTAATCAGCATCTGCGTCGGAATATGGTTGCTTTCTAAATAGGATTGTCCGACACTGAGTGAATATACAAAGGTCACGCCAGAGAGCTTGATACTGTTAAATTTAAGATACTGTTATGTAAAATCGTCATCAAAAAATGAGAAAAACAAGAAAAGTCTACAGTGCGTGTCGCTAACTCGTTAGAATTCTGTTCTTGTCAGTCACGTCTTCGGTGGTGCTTTCACCTTTATAACTCCATATATTTTCAGATCATGATGTACATTTTACTCTAAAATCGATTCGATTATGTACTTTATCTTAGATCTACCACAAACAGAACTTAAATATTAAAATAGCACTTATATTAAGTTAAGCATTACTTAAATTATGTAACCGCCACATGGAACACATATTAACGTTACTTCGTGCTACACATAACACAATTAACGGCATTGCATGTAACGTTCGTTATTGCACTACGTCAAAACATTATGAGTTAACAAAGTAATAATCTGGATTTGTAGTTATGCACTGCAACGAATTAAGTTAATCTTTCCATCTCTCTCATGATTTGTAAATGATGTCCAAATAGCTGTTGTATATCCTTAGGAAGTATGGAATATTTAACGTTGCTTTTGACAAGACTTTATATTGTATAAATGGATGTTTATTAGATTTCTACATTTACACAAACGTACAAAGCATTGTTATTTTTATTATTCGTTTAGTTAGCTCTTAGTTACATTTAGTATTTGTAACGAATTTTTAGGTTATAATTAAAAAGGATCGTTACTTTATATTTCATTAACGTTAATCGTGCAGAACGTTAGTTATGTTTGAATTGTTGCAGAACTTGCGAGTGATTTTATATTTTAATTATCTTGTCGCTGTCGTGTGTATGACATCGAATTAATTGTATTACTCTTGCAATATACCATTAACTAAACTCCCAAAGATAAACAAGTTAAATAAATCATTATTCATAATCGATTCAAACCACATGTTAAGCTCCAAAACATAATTTGATTAATATTATTGTACACATATCGTACAACTATTTATGTAAAGCACACAATAACACCACAGTAGGTATTGAAGATAACAAAATATAGAACTATTTTTTATTCCACCAATTATTTATATGCCCAATTTGCAAAAAACCAGCTTTAAAACTATTTATTAACGTTTTGGTAAAATTAATGGTCAAAAGCAGAGATGAAAATAATTTTCATATTTATTGTATGCTCGTACTTGTAGTTTCAATTTAACTTCGGAAAAGGAAAATAACAACGACTGGTGGTGGTTTCAACACTCGAAACTTTTTTCAGATTGCTCAGCAGAGTTAATGTGAATTTTTAACTGCCATTGCAAAGTAGTTACGCTGTATTTTGGAAAAATCACGAAGAAGTGTCATTTAGATGTGATTAGGTGTTTTTTTTCGTTATAAATTTGGTTTTTAATATCTTCATTCTTGCAGGACCAAACCTTATGAAGTAATGGGTGGACAAGGTTAAGTTAGGAAAATATCAATTTTCAGCCAGATTTTATCGTGAGATCATGACAATCTCTGACACGTTCCATTGTCTTGGGAAATGTTTATTGTTAGATATTGCATTAAATATCTGGGTAACCGCTTTAACCCCCTTTTTAAAGCTCCTGCAGGACCTTCCCTGGTGATTAGGTCAAAACCAGGTGTCTTTCTTGGTTTAATTGTGTATTTTTAATTTCTGTCATTTTGAATTTTTAAAATGGTAGATCCATTTGGAAGGGAGCCTTTAAAAAATCGTGAATTTTGATTTCTTCCTCTACTGAGCATCTGGATGGGTTTGGTTGAAAGACATTAGACAAATGCTTTACAAAAACATTTGCTTTCTGTTTGTTGTTCCTAGTCCACTTATTATTATAGTTCTTGATTGTAGAATTTCTTTTCTGTGGTTTTTCTAACTTTCAGGTGGTTTTACAAAGATAGTAATCGGTGTGTCCAGGTTTTCGAGGTAATCCCGAATACCTTGATATCTGTCTGATATTAATAAATTTTGTTTCAAGTCTTTTGCAGCTCTGATTTTGTCTGATGGAGATTTAGTTTATTGTCATCTTCCGTTTTCTGATATTATTTGTTGTATAATATATGGCGTTTACTGCATTTTTCAGCTGATCTTCTGTCTTCAGTGGTATTTTCACGAATTTGAGTCTGTCCAGTTTTTTCTGAAAATGTTCCAATCAGTTTCTTTTACTGATCGGGGCTGGCTGGTTTTTTTTCTTTTTATTTCTGAATAAATTGAGAAGATAACTGGAGAATGATCAGATGACAGATATATTAGTTTTTTTTATGTCGATGACAATTATTTTAACAAATAAGTCGATTACGTCGGGGGGCTCTTGTCTCATCATATGACCAGTGAGTTGGTTCGTTTGTAGATATGGTTTCCAAGTATTTGGTTTTTATGGTTTTATATAGCTCTCTTCCTCTAGTAGTTATCAGTCTAGAACCCCATGCCAAATTATTGTATTGTATCGTCACCGGCAATTTTACCTAATGTGCTGAAAAACTCATTGTATTCTTTTTCTTTGATTGTGCAGCCTGGTAGGCAATATCTGGAAGATATGAGTATGTTGCCCCATTTGCGTTCTAGAATTATGTTAGTAGCTTGTAGGTGTGTTTTTATACGTACCTTTCTACTTCGTGGTGTTTCAAGGTTTTGCGAATGATTATAGCTGTGCACCACCATTTGGATGTTTGGTGTTGTATATTTTTATTTTAGTATTTTTGTGCTATGTTTGTTTGTGATTTTTGCTTCAGATATCAATAGAATGTTCTGTTCGATTACCTCTCTTATTAGGTTTTTTAGTTCTGTAATATCATTTTCTTGTTTCTTGCAGTCTTGGTATTGTAGTTCATGTCTTTGCCATGTTTATTGTAGCTGGGTGTTGCTCCTTGTGGCATGATTGTGTGTTTAACCGACGCGACCTTAGGTTTAGTTATATTGTGTTTGCAGACCCTTTGATTATATTTTGTGTTCTTTGTGTGTTTGTTGCATGATTGTTGTAGTGCTTATGCATAGGATATTGTTGGTTGTGCTTCTTGGTGTTTCGTGAGGATTTTGTTTTTTATTATTAGAAAAAAGGTCTTAGACCGTCGTGTGTGCTGAGTTGGGATATTTCTTGTTTGTTGTTCGATTCTCTTCTATTGGGACGCTGGAAACATTTTTTTGTTGTATACACCCCCGATAGTTGGCAGTATAACTTTTATTACAATTGAGGTATTGTACATTGTTGTCTTGATTCCTTCGGGAGCTTTTTGAGGTTTTGTGATCTCCTGGGTATCTCACACAGCTGGAGCTCTTTGACAGAAGTTTCTGATATGACCGTATCCCTGGCATCTTAAGCTCTGCGAAATTATTCGTTTGGCACATCGAGGCTCAAATTTAATGTCACTATATGATTTTCAATTGATTTCACTTTTAAACATCCTTATTATTGTCATTTGATTTTAGACGACATAATACATCGGTAGTGGTGTCTTGATTTCCCAATGTCTATTATTCCATACATTCGTATGTATAATAAAATAATTAAATATTATAAAGTATATTCAAGGTAAAATAAATAAATTAATGAAATGGGGAGAAATGATTCTAACCAAACGGTGGTATCTCTTAAACATTTTTTGTTTCATTTTTTTGTGTCATTGTGGAAGGAAATAATTCTAACCAAACGGTGGTATCTCTGAAACATTTTATGTGTTTCATTTTTTTCATTATGTCATTATACCGAAATTTTCAATGTCATTGTGTCATTATAACGAAATTTTTGTGTGTGCTCCTGCGCTAATGTACCAGGCATTATTTACTTTTGCTGCCGTTTCATTCTTCTAAGAATATCTTATGCCCGGTTTCACAAAAGTTGCTATTATCTGAGATTTCAAAAACCTCGGATTATATTTAAGCCAAAAATCGCGTTTCACAAACGCATTTTTTTTAAGATTACGTAATCCATCTATATAATCCCAACTTGATTTACATGAAGAATTTTTACGTAAATCGAACAAAATTAAATCACAACTTGATTTTTGTTGTAATGAAATAAAAATTATTATTTGACATCTGTCTTATAGGGCAATCACCAATCAGTAGAGGTATTCTAAAAGGTAAATGATGCAAAAAGTGGTGTAGAAGCTTTTATTTTTTTAACTTGGGTGCAAACATGTGATAAATAAATATGTTATGGTCACCCGGCCATTTTGGCAGCCAAAAAATGTAGAAAGTTTAGAACTACTTTGGTTTTTTGTCCACACCTCTAATCAATGCATCTTAGCGAAAAAGTTCGCGTTAAGTGGTATGGGCGAAAACCACGGTAAAAACACGACAATTTTTTGCAACTTTGTGAAAACCTGAGATATAGTACTATATTATATAGGTGTGCAGCTTGGAAATGAGTACTCTAAAAGAAAACCCCATAAAACATATTTGTAGATCATCAAATTCTGCGTTCACTGAGTACTAAAATTTTTAAATTCTGTCAAGTACAAGTCAAGTCTCGAGTCATAACCCAATTCTCGCAACCATAGAGTGAATTGCCATAACATTATAGAATCGCAGCAGAGTTTCTCGACTTGTACCTTTTAAAGTTTGTATGGTAGTACCCACATATCTGTTGGAATCTTGTTAGCTACTTTCTCCAGGGTGTAAGTTCACCTACCTTGTAAACTATTTTAATTGTGCCTCGGGTAGTCATCGGTCCTCTACTTCAAAGGCTTTTCTTCGAATGAGGCCAGGTTTGAAAACCACTTACTTTTCTAGGCAGAATATTAAGAAAACGCAAAAACATCTAATTAAGTCGTATAATCGAAACAAAAGAATAAAAACACATTATGCACAAATTATTATCCTATTTCTAATCACCTCTATATTCGTTTAAATTTACTTTAATTCCATAGATAATTATAATTACTAAAAACTGTTCCTTTATCTTGGAGTGACATTAACATTATTTTAATTTAAATCAATTTCTTTATATTTGCCATTGGCTTAAACAATACACGTTATTTTATTCTAAATTGAATTGTTTCTAACTTTTAGAGTTATTAGGTAGGCTTTTAGCTAGGGAAATTAATCCTGCACAGTGACTAGGATTCCCTTTCGTCGAATTTTGAGACCTTTGGTCCAATCATCCATTGCGCGGCACTTTACACAAACGCACTTTCTTATAGCTAATACAAATTTGTTACCTTTAGGTGACAATAGTAGGTTGGTAGTTTGCAGCAACGATACTCCTCCGACAAGGTGGAAATGACGCCCCCTGAGCGATATGATTGACTTTTCAATAACGTGGTCCATTAAGCGCGTTGATTATTCATGATTTTGATATTCATCCTTTGTTTAATTTTTATCAGTTACAAGGCGCACTGTTTACTAGCGCAAATTATCCCTAAGACATCACGGCTTTAGTTTTGATTTCGTTAATTAACTTTGAGTTGCTAAAAACTTTTGATTGTGGGCGGTAAAAGCTCTCGATGGTCACCACCGGATTGAATATAACCCTAATAACTTTCAATTGTTAATTTTCCACTAACTGTTTATTCGACTTCTATTAAGGTAATTCCGTTATTAGGAAACTTGAGTTCTTTAAGTTTAAACGGCACATTATTATTAATTCGTTTTTAGTCATTTATTGGTATTAAGGTAGTTCCTTTATTAGAAAACTTGAGTTCTTTAAATTTAAACGGCACATTATTATTAATTCGCTTTTAAACATTTATTGGCACTAAACTATTTACGTTAATTCGATAATTTAGACGGCACCGATATTTCATATCAAGTTAGGTAATAATTTTCCCAATTTAAACTTTGTTTTTCGAGACGATAATTATTAGCGGCTTCCGGTAATTTTGGTAAGTTTCCCAAATTACAGAAACTATCACAAAAAACCGAATTGCGCGTTCGCTAAGTTAAAAATTGTTCTTTCTTCTTTCGAGGTATCTTAGGAACTAACTGCGTTTTCTACCCTTTCCTATTACTTTTTTAACATTCAACGGTCTCGCGACGTTTATCAAGGTGATCCTGGCTTGCAGTTTTATTTGCGTTGGCGGTCAAGAGTCGACACGTGTCAATTACTCAGCTTAAAACTGCCTTTCTTTTTAGTATTTTAACCTCAACTTATCTTCAAGTAATATCTGGTCTACCTTTTAATTGCATTTATGCCGCATTTACGCGGGAAGTTATGTTATCTTTTGCTGACTACCGTGGCGTCATGCAAGCGGCATTAACAGATTAGTTATTTTCCTGCAGAATTTTTATACTATGTATATTAATTGTAGATACTGTTTTTCCAAATTTCTACTTTATAGCTTTAAATTGCTAATTCGTGTTACGTAAAAAAGTGGAGCGTAACAATCTGCTCAATTTTGTTCAATATCTGTAATATTTTCCTGGTATGATACATTGAATCCAAGGTAGCCGAAGTTCTTCACTTGCTCAATTATTTAATACAATGTTAGCTCTTAGATGGTCGCAACGTCTGAATGCCAGTGCTTTCGACTTTTTTTAGATACACAGCTGATACGTTTTGCGACATTGTTGAGTTGCCTTTTGGAGGTCGTCTTCTGGTTCCGCAAGGAGTGTTTGGTCAACCGCAAAAAATAATGTGTCCTAGGTCGTGTCTGCAACTTTGAAGCGCTTTGTCAACCTCTTCTGCCATTGTTGAATGACGTCGTCGTCGTTTTGCCCAACGACAATACGCCGTCTCACAGGTCGCATCTTGTATGGGAGTTCTTGTTCAAAAATTCAACTAATGTTCTACACCAAGCACTGTATTTACTAGATATGATCTCGTGCGACCTTTCCTCTTACCAAACTTAAATTACCACATCGTGGAAAATGTTTTAAGTCTATGGAATCTATAAAGAAAATGCGCCGATCACGATTCGACATCATGCCAAAATTGCTTATAGGAGGTGTTTTGTGGATTAAAGTATCGCATCAAATCGGGTTTACTTTGAAGGTGAAAAAATAAATTTCGATGATTAAACTAATATTTTGTGCTGCATTGAACAATTCCCGGTAGTTATTTGATAAAGTAGAATATCCCTTGCAAATTGATTTATAAATTTTTGTTATAGAAATTACTTTTATAACATTTTGACATTGACAAAATACAAATAATTTTTTTAATCTAGATATCCACCGCTTAAATTTTGTAAAAAAAAACGGCTTATATTTTTTTCGGGTTTCACAAAAAAATTTCTCAAATTTTTTTGCAAGTGTCAAGTTTAAATGACATGCCTGATTTACACCACAACTTTTTACGTAAATTTAAATAAAATTTGCCAAATGGAAAAAGTTGACTTGAAAAGAGCAATTAATTGCAAAAAGGTATTTAAAAATGTATAGTGTAAGTATATTTTTGAATTTCTTCTGTTATAGTGGATTGTCAATATAATCATATCAATTTTTTAAATTTACACAAGTATGCAAAACATGTTTCAAAGTAAATTTAGATTTAATTTTTATAAATTTGCTTTTCTTCGTGTTCCAAAAACATAAAGTGCGCAGAAAAATAACGTGATAAAAGCCAAGTTGACTACTACAAATATTTAATTAATGGGTGGTTTTCTATTATCTTTCCCATAACTCACAAATTGATCTTTAACTAGAGATCTCAACATTACAGGCGACCCAACCAAGAATAGCACAACAAATATTAAAATTTTTTAAAACCGACGGATTATATTATTGAAATCAACAAAATTGACTGTTTAAATCTTGGCTTACTTTAAACCATAGAAACTGCGCCTTAATTTTTTGTGAAACCGAAACCAAACTGAACTAGAATAAGCTTATAGTAATCCTAATTTTTATAAAATATAGCGTGCTACTGCAGTTCATGTTTATATTTATGACAAATTTTTAGTTATAAAGTTGGCGAAATGACTGACATCTCGGCTTAAAAAAAATGGCTTAAATTTATTTGTGAAACCCAAATGTGTTATAATCGTAGTTTATATCGAGGTTTAAATATTTTGGATAAGCCAAATGTTTTATGAAACCCATTTGACATTTAAGCCGAAATTTAAGCCGAAATCGCAGTTTAAATGTTTTATGAAACCGGGCATTAGAGAAATTGTATGTCAAATTCTAAGCCGAATCTCTCCCTCACTATTACAAAAATGAATATTTTTGTTGATGTTGCAGGTTGATCTAAAATTTGTTCAATAAGAATGTAAAAAAAACCTAGAGCAATAAAAAAGCTCTAGCTTTTTAATAGGGGAGCCGAGAAGTAGGAGAGGGGTGTATTACCAGTTAATAAAGTCTATTTTTTCGTTTTAGTCGTTGCTATGAGTATTTCATATAATTATAAAGTAAATTTAGTAAAGTAAATTTTAATAAAGCAACATTTTTACTAATTTTGAAAAACTTGCATCAAGCGGCAACAGATGGGAATCGAATATACTTGGAAGGTTCGAACAATCTTTGCGTCAGTTCAAAGAAGCAATAATAATAATTAGAGAAAGCTTTCAGCTTTCTCTGAAGAGAAGAACTGTTTATTGTTAATGTCCGTGAAGTTAGACTCTCTTTTCCATTAAATCAAAAAAAATTAATGTATTATATTGTTTTCAATATGTTTTGGGTGTTTTGTTTACATTTTCAGTTTTAAACTTAATAATAACCGCGGAAATCGCGAAAAACGGTTTTATACGCCAGCCCCCCTTTTTCAAAATTAAAACTTTTTTTTTCTTGTATTGTATTGTTTTCAATTTATTTTGGGTGTTTTGTTAAAAATTTCAGTTTAAAACTAAATAATAACCGCAGAAAATCTCGAAACAAAATTTCTCGCCAGCCCTCTTTTTTTAAATTTAAAATTTTTTATCTTGTATTGTATTGTTTTCAATTTATTTTGAGTGTTTTGTTGAAACTTTCAACTCTAAACAATAATACTCGCGAAAATTACGAAAGAAAATTTCGCGCCAGTCCCTCTTTTTCAAAAATTTGTAATTTTTTCTTTATTATGTTGTATTCAATTTTTACTGTTAAAAATTTAAGTTCTAAAGAATTACTAACATTAAACGCGAAAACGCAAAATAAAGACAGAAATAGGCTATATCTTTAAAACATTAGTAAAAGATGGTATAATAACTCAAGTCAGAGTAAATATAAGAATGTATGTAGTAAATGTACTTAAAAATACAGAAAATACTTAAATTTCTACATAAATACATAGTTGAGGTGTTTCTCTTTAGATTGATGTGGTGGCATGCAAGTTTTTTAACAAGTCATGAAATTCAATCCAATTTTTTCAAAAACCACGTTTTATCAATGCTGCCTTTATACATAACTATTCCAGCAAGTACATATCCGGGCCAGGGTAATCAATTTACTCTGATCGTGATCCACGTGAACACGTTCGACAAGCGAGGAGTGTATAATTGCCAGAACCTCTCAGAAGAACAAAACCAATCCTTTGCAGAGAGGTTTGGAAACTGAGAGGCTTATGTCCAAAAGTGGACGAAAGCAGGCTGAGAAAGAAGAAAAAGATTCCTGTGAAGCAACAAACCAATATCAAGTTTTTTTTTTAATTTAATAACATCGCAGTCGGGATAAACATCGAGGTACGAGCGTTTTCCTGTTTTACTCGGATTTTTATATCTCTAATTCTCTGCTTCGCCGTTAATTTTAAATTTTCTGATCTTAAATTTATGACTTGATCGGCAACTTCATTAATATATTTGGAAGGTTTTTCAATCTCGCTTAGTTTTTTCTTATCTACTATACAAATGTGGTGGTTTGATTCTGGATTATAGGTGGGGTAAATAAACTCACACGCACTTAGGCCATTAATACCCGATTTCTTCACTCATAGTTATCTTCAGTTAGCAAACTTTAGGTGAAATTGACAAAATAACTAATCAGATGATTGATATACTTGTTTCGTTGTCGTCCGATTGGTTATTTCGTCAATTTAACCTGAACTTGATAATAACTATGAGTGAAGAAATCGGGCATAAATCGGGCCTATTGTGCTACCTCAATTATCAGCGCCCCTCCCCCAACTCCGTTACTCCCCAAGCTATCCCAACCGGAGGATGAACTCCAAGATCCTGGCAGGCAGGGTGCCGCTGTTTCTGGCCATGTTAAGGCCAGAAGTCTCCCAACACGGATCCTCTCAGTGTCGGAAAGTACCAAAGTACATGCTCGACTGTTTCCTCTTCTTTGTTACATCCCCGACATGTGGGGTCATCTACAAACCTCATCGTGTGGAGGTGTTTATGTAATCTGCAATGCCCACTCAGTATCCTTTCAATTGTCCTCATATGAACTCTGAACAACTTTATATAGTATCTTGCATGTTTCCAAGAAAGTACGCATATTGCTGCTCTAGCTTGGCTGCATGCAGCTTCTTGTAACCACTTGCTGGTGTGCAGTTCTAAGGTATAATGTTTGAGGAGAGTATCTAGGGTTTTGACGACAGGCGTAATCATGGGATCCGAACCGAAAGGCTCATCGGTGACGGTTAAGAATTCCGAATCTGGATTTTTTGAAGTGGATTATGAAAGATGACGGTCTAATTAGCGTATGAAAAACATAAATTTAGCGGTCGGTTCACACATTTAAAAAAAAACGGCTTTAAAGTTAATTTGGAATGCAATTTTATCATTGGCTCTTTTGAACTGTAACTCCGTTCACCAAAATTGAAATAGGTTGTGGCGACAGTAAATATACCAAAATCTCGGTTTTCATAACGAATTATGAAAGATAATGGTGTAATTAGCTAATAAGAGAATTAAATTTGTGATCGGACAACAAATTTTCGAAAAATCACTTTTTATGTGAATTTGTTTCTGATGTGGTTGCGCTGTCAAAACCTACTTTCGCACCCTGGGCGACCCTCTGGGTCGCTTCGGGGCTCTGAACGGTTTTGACACGCGCTTTACTTACTAAAACATCCCCAAGCGGCTCCAACTTGAAAAGTTTGGAAGTTGACGTGACGGATCTCAGACCACTGTCACTGCTAACCCTGGCACAGCGCACGTACCGTCAACAGAATGTTTACCGTATTTTATGACACAAAAATACACTTACATGTATTTCTTATGGGAAAAGTGCAATTCTCACCTAAAGAGCTTGAATTTTTCTGTTCTTTCGTTTGGGAAAGCCATTTCTTTAGGAAAAAGTGTATTTTCGAGTTCGGGATTCTTAACTCTAGCCGATTCATCAACTTTTTTGTTACCTGTTGTGGTGGTTGAATACAATATAAAAAAAATTCAAAATTTTTTAAAACAGGGTTAGCTCGAAATTATGTTTCGTAATTTCCGCGGTTTTTATTAAGTTTTAAACTAAAATGTTTAACAAAAGGCTCAAAACAAATTGAAAACAATACAATACAAAAAATTCCAAATTCTTGAAAAAGGGTCTGGCATACAAAACCGTTTTCCGCGATTTCCGCGGGTATTATTAAGTTTAGAACTGAAATTATAATAAAACACACAAAACATATTGAAAACAACATAACGCAATCAATTTTTTTTTATTTAAAAAAAAGGGGAGCTAACTTCACGGACATTTATTGTTACACCAAAAACAGAATAAAAATGGCTTTTTTTATACTATCGATTTCTCAAGTTTTAACATGTGAATATTACAAAGATTCCAAAGGTTTTGTGTTATACATAAGACAACTTTGTTGCTACAGCAATTATTTATGATATTCTGTTACAAATAATAAGAAAAAGATTGAGAGAGAAGAGATTTATCGATTAAATATTATGCCAAAATATAAACTTTTATTTAAATAATTCATATTTAACAAGAATTTGAAGAAGAATATGGCAAAATAATAAAAAGTACTATGTTATGATTTATGTACTAAAGGCAGTAGCGTAGCAGAGTAAAATCACTATTGTAAGTGAAATAGCTGTTTATGCCACGAGTAACGAAAAACTAAATATTTCAGTAACGTTTAAATAACGGTTTCGATCTAAAAAAATTTGTAAAATCAATCAAAATTTTTCTACAAATTAAGCGTACTTCTTTCTCTGCTAATAGTATATTAAACAATAAGTTTAGAAAAGCTAAGTTTTACTAAACGAATATAGCTTTTGAGTACGAGCGAGCGCAGCGAGCGAGTAACTAAACTATATGAGTTTAGTGAAACTGCTTTTCTTACGAGTTTTGTTTATACAATTTTATCGCATTTTGTAAAATCTAATCTAAAATACAAATTTTGACGTTTATGAGTAAATTTTTTTGCACGCAATCGATCTAAATTTTTGCATATGCCTTCCTACCGATAAATCACCGGAGGAGAGTCTGGGGCGAGGGGGGATAATTTTTTGCTCAGTTTTTCGATATCTATCGCCGTTTTCGAGTTATTGCTAATTCAAAATATTACATAATAGGTACTTGCGAATAATTTCCGTAATCAAGTCTTATTAGCCTTGGAAAACCAAAATTGATTTTTTCAGTTAGTTTTTTATAATTATTGACACTCGTTCATCACGATGTCAGAAGTCACAAAATTGAGTTATTAGCTGTTATTAAATTCTTTACTCAAGAACGTCCCTATCTAGTCCAGATGACTACTATCTGTTTAGAAATTTGAAACAAGCTTCTGTCAAACTGTTTTACTGACAGTGACGTATCTATGTGGTAAAGTAAAGTGACGTATCTATGCGGTAAAACGGCACTTTAATGTATAATTTTGAATTTAGTAAAATAGCACATTACCTGTCAAAATGCGATAAAATAAATTATGTTTTGATACCTAGCAGAACGTCTACCACTACAAGTTTAGGAATCTCTTGGCATGTCCATAAAAAGCAATCTAAAGTTTTATTTTATTTTGGTATATTAATGAATTTCTATTTGCAATTTACCATGTTAGGATTATCTTTTTTTTAAATTAAAGAAATCGCTTACGAGAAAATTTAATTATAATAGAAATTAACTTAAAAATGAGATAATTATAATAACTTTTCACAAAAAGGTAAACTATTTAATTTTATTGCAAGGGAAGAATGTTAATGATGTTATAACAAAGATGTTTATGTATAATTTAGAACGGTATTGCGAAAATAATTTATACCTAACCTAATACAATATATTTATATAACTACAAACTAAACTAACTTTAGTTAACTTAAAGTTTAATGTAACTACGTGGGTTTGATTCAGTACATGACAAGGGAAGAAAACCAAACTGATTTACAGATAAATTTTGCAACCCATCTTGAAAAGTATCTAAGTTTATAAGTAAATTATAAAGGATTGCAGAAAATGTATTTATAATTAATTAATAAGACTGCTTGAATTTATTAATAAAAACCACAAATGTAATATCGTCAAATTACCATTAGCATATTACTTCATTTTAATAATCATTAAAAAGTTTTGATTTTAAAGAGTAACTTAATTATTATTAAACCGCAAGAACGTTGCACTAAATGAGTTTTTATATTGTTTCATTAGCTACTGTAATTTCATCTACTAATTTCTTAAACATTATGAAACTGCAAACATTTTCTTTATATTTGTTTAATAAGAAAAGTAAAGAGAGCGTTTCAACTTCAATTGCAATTTTATGCTATCGCGTTAATGCTCAAGCTTGTAATACTAAAACTCGAGATTCCTTTCTTTATTCTTATTTTATATAAACTAAAATAAGAACTTTTAATATCCTCTCTAGAATTGTATTTAACTTAAATGCGGTGCTTCAAATTTTAAATACTTACAAAATTCAGTACAATTAATTCAATTCAATTTACGAAAAAACCATTTTACAATCCATACTGGCTATGAAAGTTTTCTATCTGTCAACGACGTACCAACTTAAAAAAAATGAACATGGCCTTGTACGCAGACGACATGCAATTTACGCCCACAGGTAGGTAATAAACAAATTCATAATCGTTAAGCTCGGATTTCGAATTGTTTCACCTTAGAGAACTCAATGGCCGCTGATGTACATAATCCTTTATTTCTCTCTAACGATAACTCGAAATGAAAAATCAAACCCAACTAACTGTACTGTAATTCTACTCGAGGAGATTTGCGGTATGTGTTTAAACTAAATATTATCTTAACTGCGGTTCATTTTTCTAACTCTTTCTGTATTTTCATGATTTTAGCTTAAATAAAATATGTTAAAAACGTTATTCGAATACGACGTAACGTAAAGTCATGAAACAGACAACAATTTAAAGATATAGTTATTCTTAAAATTGAATGCTAAAAATTTTCACGTGGAAGAATCAGAAAAGTCATCACAGTATATGACATTTTGTATTGTTTCGACGCACGTAAAATATAATCCACAAACAACACGTTAATCTGCATTCACTGCTTGTTTAACTAACCCCATTGCATAACCCCGAACAACACTCAACCATATCTATGTAAAGCCGCAACAGGTGGGGATTAGTGACACTTTTTTTGTCGTGCTCTCCTATATGTTCTTCGGGCCTTTCTCCTACAACTCGACACCAACGTTCAAACCTCACATCTGAAACACTTAATAAAAGTACGTGCTTCGTGTTTTATGTTCTCGTTTTTATTAAAAAAAAACTCAACTGCCGTGATTGATACACTCAAATTATGGGGTTAATAATTGTATTATAATTATTATTGGTGCGACCGGAGTAAGTTGATTCGCGTGATTTGTCACAAATTCTTTTATAAGTGTTACCTAATTGTGCAACTTTTACAACAACTTTACAGATTTTTAAAAAAAATTGCTTGTAAATTGATTTTGCCTGTTTTTTACACGCAAATAAAAATACGCGCAAATTAATTAGCTGCACCGAATGCACGGTAGCTTGCATTCCTTTATAAAATTGTAGGCAGTACTAATTAATTATTCCTAACCTTTGCAGCTACGAGAAGCTAAGAATTTAAGGTTATTGCCGATTTATTAAAATTTAATACATTTTTACTACTGAATTTTTTTTAAAAGCACTTTATGTTTGATTATTTTAAAATTAAAAGCATCTGTTTAATGTGATTAAATTATAATATTTATTTATCTTACACGGCGTAAACTTGCCGTTCTATAGCTCTTACGAGCTACTTAAAAATATACAATAGTTACGTAAAAAACGTAATTAAATCATATTTATGATTTGAAAAAATATGCCATTAAGTAAGATTACTATTTTATTGTTTATAAGTTTAAATGCAAACAAATTTAACCCAAAACACAATCTTAACAATTGCTACCGTTATTTTTGTGAAAATATTAGATGATACAATTTGTTTTCATCTTGTCAACTACTAACAAAACAAATTCATAATATTAAAATACAAAATAACAAAACATAACATAAAAGAAAGTTATTATAAATCCCTCTTTGAATCATTGTAACCTCAGTACAGGGCACAATCTCAGGTTAGATTTAAGACATTTAACAAATTATTATACTAAAGAGTTTCTTCTCTTCCCAACCACTACGTAGTCCGGAAGAAAGATGTTAAATTAAAACATGGGTCCTCTTGTTTAAAAAAATACGTTCAACCCCTGTCCTTGCATTGGCTAAGCTTCGACGGTAAACGAGAGTCGTGAATCCATACAGCTAATCTAGAGGACAAATAATAAAACATCAAACCAAACGTTTTAATTTCTTCTCCCACCCAAAAAAAAAATGCAAAGCATGTGTAATCATAAGAATATGAGACATACAAAAACAAAAAACAAAGCTAGTAAAAATGCATCCAGCTTGAACACCTAGAGTCCACAACTTCAAACAACAATCGTCGCTTTCCATTTAGATGAAAAGTGACCCAACTCTAAAAATACAGTCTGGTCTTGCTGAAGGGAAAAAACAAACAATCGAAGTAAGCTAACTTGCAGCAATGAAATGCTACGTCGACATAACAATTAATAAGCATTGCACATCCTTGAAGTTTTAAAATTCACAAGAAACACAAGAGAACCGTAGCTTCATCCAACAAACTTGAACTTTCAAAATCGACGCACCCCTAACATCCATATGTCCATCTTTATCGATGCCGCTTCTCGATATCAATCATGCCACTCCACACGTGGCGTCAAATCAAAACTTGTTGGCATAAATTAAATTTCTATACATCGACAATCAGCGCAACACACGCCCATATGGAAACCAGCAAGCATTCAAAAAATTACAATAAACGGATCAAAAAAAATCGTCTTCCAAAATGCGATCCAACATTTTCCAATTTTCAATCAAAAATACTAACGAATCAAAACAGCACAGGACGAACTCGTGAAACTCAAATCTTGTAATCCATATCACGGGTACAAATATACAACCCCGGAAATTCGATAAACAAATTAAAAGTAAAACATCTAATGTGCGTGAAGTTAGTCATGCCATTTTTGAAAAATTAAAAATAAAAATTGTGCTGAGTTGTGCTCGATTTGTGCTGCTTGGTGCCGTAATTTTTTTTAATTTGATTTATTTCAGCTTTAGGAGACCGTGGATTTTGAGGGTGAAAGTTAGCCGTGCCATTGTTTAAAAATAAAAATAAAAGTTGTGCTTGATTTGTGCTGCCTTGCGCTGTAAATAAGAAAATTGTATTTTGAAAAGCAATTTTTTATGCATAAAAATATATTTTATCAATGGAAGTTAGAAATATTTGAAAAATAAAAAAATTAAAGTTGTGCCGAGTTGTGTTCGATTTGTGCTGACTTGCGCCGTAAATATAAAAATTGTATTTCGAAAAATTAAATTAAATTTTTATTAGTATACAAAATCAAAAACGTAAATGTAAGAATAAATAATTAATATATTCTATAAATACATAAACTATGTGTATGAATTTTTGTATAATTTTCAACTCTAGATGACTTCCCTGCCTTGTATTCTTCATCAAATTTTAGCCATCTTTTGTCTAGTTTAATAAATGCAGTGTAATGGACGATTAACTATACTTTGAATGTACCATGGTACGCAACTACACCTGCCAATATATATTTTTTGCCGTAAAACCAGGTAGAGTCAAGAATCCCGAACTCAAAAGTACACTTTTCCTTATAAAAATGGCTTGACTAAACGAAAGAACACTAAAGTACGAGACTTTTAAGGTGAGGTAGGTTTCACTATGTCCTTTAATAAGTCCACAATTTAAATTCAAAGTTCAAAATTTTCCCATAAGAATACATGTAAATGTATTATTGCGTAATATTACGCAATACTTTTATCCATTTTATTAACAGTACTTGTACTTTCATATACGTAAATAGCCCATAGAGCGGGGCTAACTAGAACAGCGTTAGGAAGGAGTCAGTCGCTCACTGAGATCCGTCGCGTCAACTTCCATACTTTTCGAGTTGGGGGTACTAGGGGATGTTTTAGTAAGTAAAGCGCGTGTCAAAACCGTTCGGAGCCCCCAAAGCAACCCAGAGGGTCGCGCAGGGGGGGAGAATAGGTTTTGACAGCGCAGTCACATCAGAAACAAATTCACACAAATGTGACTTTTTCGGAAATTTGTTGTCCGATCACAAATTTAATTCTTTTTATTAGCTAATTACACCATTATCTATCATACTTCGTTGTAAAAACCGAGATTCTGGTATATTTACTGTCGCCACAACCTATTTTAATTTTGGTGGGCGGGGTTACAGTTCAAAGAGCCAATGATAAAATTGCTTCCAAATTTATTTTTAAAGCCGTTTTTAACTAAATTTATGGATCAAATGCAATTTTTTTTAATGTGTGAGAACGATATTTTCTTTCATAATTCACTTCAAAAATCATGATATTCCGAATTCGGGTTTATTGACCGTCGCCGTAAAAACTTCTAATAATTCAATTTCAGCTGGTATATCTTGTTTTTTATTTAACCCCATTTGATGTGCGTGAAGTTAGACCCTTTTTTAAAATTAATTTTTAAAAAAAATTTTGTTGTTCTCAATTGTTCTCCATTTGTTCTCAAGTGTTCTGTTATTTTTTGATTTTGCAATAAATCATCAAAAAATCGAAAACTTTTTCTTTGCCAGCCCCTTTTATCGAAATTTAAAATTTTTGGTTGTTCTCAATTGTTCTTCATTTGTTCTCAATTGTTCTGTAAAATAAATCCTTTAAATCTAATATTAACCGCGAAAACCGCGAAATAAGATTTCACGCCAGTCCCCTTTATCGAAATTTAATTTTTTTGGTTATTTTGTGTGCGTGTATTTCAATCGAAACTGTATGACATAATAAAATATTGTAATTATATACATTATTAACCTTTGAAATTAATACATATATGATTCAAAATTTTATTGTTCATTTAACCTTATAATTTTAAAAATTTGAATCAAACATAATAAAATATGCATAAAAAATTTCAAAAAATTAAAATATAAAAATTACTGCCGTTCTATTGGTTAGAAAAATTACAAGAGAGTAACCCAAAAATAAAAACAAAATTTTGAAAATAATCCATCGATAAAATACATATTCATTCAACATCATAAATCGAGTCATATTTCATATGCTTAGTTTTTGATCCAGCTAACGCAGCCTAGTACATTTAAAAAATATAAAAATTACTAAAATATAATTATTAAAATAAAATATAGGTACTACTTAATAAGTGTAAAATTACCCAATGGCCGGCTCAACTTGCATCGCTAAGATACATTTTTGGTCATAAAAATTATATTTTTCAAAATACATCTTTATTTGCGGCACAAAGCAGCACAAAACGAGCAAAACTCGGCACATCTTTAATTTTTATTTTTCAAAATGGCACATTTTATTTTTCAATTCAGCACAATTTTTATTTTTAATTTTAAAAATAAAACGGTTAACTTCGCGCACATAAACATCTACCTCCTACTCAGATGGCACTACTATTTTTAATGCCAAAGGTAAATAAAATTATAAACTGGCTTGCACGAGCGAAACGCATAAGAGAAATCGCCCCATTTGCGATATAAAAGTAATAAATGCAAAATTTTACGTGGTATTAGTTCGTATCAGCACATAGGACTTAAATACGAACCATAATTACAGAAATAACAAAATTCCGTAACGATACAAAATTTACAAGTTATTTAAACAAAAACATTTAAATAATTTGCAATTTAATTTTAGGTATACCACCAACAACCAAATATACCACCCCAGATAGCACGCAAACTTACTACAGCAAGCTTGATTTTGAATTTATTTTTGCTTGTTTGTCAAGCTTGGCGTGTCAAGCTTAGATCAAGCTTACTTCAAGCTTGAAATTGTAGCATTTTGTAAGCTTGACGCGGCAAGCTAACGTCAAGCTTAATTCAAGCTTAAAATTAAGCAAACCCGATTTCTTCCGAGTCGGTAATGCTTTGAACGGTTCGGTGGACAGGCGCATACTTATGTGGCGCATACGTACACAGCGCAAGCATTTATTTTGTGTTGCTATGGCGTTGAATTTTCGTTTTATCATCATTTGTGCTTTGTACTCCAAGTGATTTAATTTAATATTTTACTTTTACTGTATCGTGTTGGATTTTGTTATAATATTACATATAACAATATTACTTGTTGTTGGTTAGTATTTGTTATAATTTGTTATTAACACTGTTAATTTACCATTAACCTTTAGATAAATTAATAAAAAGCTTGAACAACAAGCTGGTAAAGTAAGCTTGACGTAAACTTGCCAAAACAAGCTTGGTTTAAGCTTGCAAATAAAGCTTGATTCAAGTTTGCACATTAAGTTTGAATTAAGCTTGAAAAGTGTCAAGTAGCAACGGCTTGAAGTGGCAAGCTTAAATTAAGCTTACAACGCTTTCATAGCAAGCTTGATTCAAGCTTGACTTGCTATCTGGGACCGAGTGTCGTATTAGTATGCGGTGTCAAATTAGATTTTTTGATATTTGAGGACAATTTACAAGTCCTATTGACAATCTACAAAAAATTATTTCAACGAAATCTTTCTTAAGTGCAGTATTTTATTACCTCAGCTATCTGCTTCAAAAGTCTGCTTCTAAGGTATGAACAAAATGATAATGAAGACGAGGAAAGAAAGATGATAAAAGAGGTGATCAAGATGAGACGAATTGAAAAAAAAACGAAGGTAAAGCCACAGATGAGGTAAAAACGACAAAGGAAACAAGCATAAAGAAGGTTGAGAATCTGATTGGAAAGCAAGCCTAGAGAGAATTATAAGGGTAATAAGGGTGATATCAAAGAAAACAAGATCGGAGGAAAAATAGGAATGCAGATAGAGTAAAGCAAAAGGTGTGGAGTTTAAAAAAGAGAATAAAGTTATACCACACTCCGCAAAATTGCGTAGGTACTACCCTAGCTACTTGTGCAAGTAGCGGCTAGCTGCTGTGTCGGAGAAAGGCTGTTGGGTCAGTCGTACTTTTAGAATTATTCTGCCAGGGCGCCAAGAGTTACAATAAACCGAAGAAGACACTAAATTACGCAAATTTTGTTTATTGCAACTGCACGGAAGATAATACAAATTCGGAAGGGCCACTGAAGGTGTCTCCTTAACAATAAAAAAATTAAAAATTAAAGACCAATTAATGAGAACTGAAGGTTCACTTAATCGAAAAAAAAAATCTTACAAATTGCTGAAGGCGTAATTGGTCTCTCACACCCCTGAGTGACACTTCGGAATTTTTAATTCCGTTTTCAAAAAAATTAAACCAACTAAGTCACAATAATCTCCGTCAAAGGCATGCAATGGAAATTGTAATCTTTTACTCACCAAATGTAAGATATGATTTTGTTATTAAATGGCTTGGTTAAAATCCTGTCGGTTCCAAGAAAGCTTTCCCTTCTCCGCAGAATCCTCGCCGTCCAACAAAAATTGGCATGAACTAAAATCAAAAATCACAACCCCATTACAACCCAAAACAGCAGACCATATGTGACCCGTTTTGTCTACAAAAAAATGGCAATAAAATTTGCATCCACTCAAGAGCGCGCAGAACCAAAATTATTACAATGAGTAAAATTAAATCTTCCTTGATACGCCTTGGGAACGATGTTGAGCGATGAAAACGATGATGCTTCACTGTTTCTAATCCAATGCGTTATCATACAAATAGAGCACAGTAGCTGGTTAATCAAATTTTGATTGCCTCAAAAATCAGGTCTCGAGACACCCCTCACTATATGGTCAACGGTCGTCAGATGATGACAAATAAAAACCTCATACAAATTTTCCAATCCAAAAACTAAAAAATTGAAAATCGGCATCGATCCAAAAAATGCAAGGTATTACCTGCAAATATTCGCAATTAGGCTTTCAATAAAAACTAATTCGGCACTAACTGTTATTACAGTTATTTTTCCAAAAATTATTCAAACAATTTTTATTTGCTTTATACAAAATGTGTTCTTGTTATCTTTGTAACCTGCATATTTTAAAATCTCATACCAACAATTCAATTCTCTTATGTATAGAATGTTCAAAAATAAATTGAACATCAAATAATTATTAGATTTAAAAAAAAGTTTTATTTAGCGTCGCTGGTTGACATTTGCAACGCTACAAAGTGCTCGGGAATGTTAATATTAGATTAAAATACAGTTAAGACATTGCCGCAGGAGATGCAGGTCTGTGCCAAAGGAATGAAAAGGAAACGGAAGGCTATAACAGAAAAGACCCTTTTCCTACAGTTCCTAACCGAATAAAAAATTGTGTCTCTGTTTCTTCAAAATCTGAACATTTTCTACCTTGTGCTACAAAAATGGAGTACCAAGAAAAGATTTCCAGTTTTGCCAAAGTTTATAAAACAGAAGCGGTATCATTTAGAGTACAAGGTAAGTATAGAGAAGAAAAATATATTATCTGGAAGAAATCAGGCAAAAGTTACTGGTAGTGGAATCAAAAATGGAAACAACAAGAGTGTTAATTAAAGATGAAATGTTAGCTAGGGAAAAAAGCTTGCATCGGGAAAAAAGGAATGGCTGAGACTGGATAGGGAAAAGTAGCTACGCAATTGTCATAAAATCAGTTAATGCGGGGGTTAAGACCTTCTGAATGATACAGACAGTTGCAGTTGTAATCGAGATTTTAAGAAGGATCAGTCGAAGATTCAGGAAAGCCAACGATTTAGGGTCAAATTTATGGTTTAATATCTCAAAAATGTCTAAATTTTTAACATGTCCTAAGCTCTCAGTGACTAGAGGTTGAAAAATTTAGTATATGAAAAGAATTGTGGCAGGGAAAAAGATGAAAGAGACGCGGAGCATTCGAACGTGGTGTAGGTGCCCCAGCTGACTGTGGTTAGATATTTGATCCTGCAGGGACGGAATCTGTTCACGTTTTATCTTATATAAGATAACGAAAGTACGGATGGCGACAATGTAAGTCCTAATCCTGGCCCGTATGCCGACCTGAGCTACAGGATAATAGTAATAGGATAATTTATTCCTTGCAATGCACATTATTAAAATAGAAGAAAAAAAGAATACTACCGGGAAGAGGAAGAGTGTGATTGTAAAATATACACAACATGATCTTTAGAAATTTTCAGAAAAATTCACTTATTCCAACATTGAAATTTTAATTTAAAATTTTATTTTTATGCTTAAAAATAATGGATTACTTAAATTATTTTAAAAGGTAACACCCAGATACTCAATATTTTTAAGTAATTGCTTTAAATTAATTTTGATAATGAAAAACGGCAGTTAATTACTTACAAACTAATACCAAAACTACTTATAACTTTAAGTACACATTAAAATACATATGGAATAAAGTTTGATATAAATATACTTTTCAAAAGTTAAAACTTCTAAAGAATAAACAAGCAAATAAATGGAAAACAGATATTTTATGCAAAAACCAAATTTAAAAGAGTTCTAGTTAAACGTTGTTATGAATATGCGATTTCACTAAGTTATTTTAAGATAATAAATAATTGATTCTCGATTCTCAATGTATAATAGTTGTAAAAAGATATTCGGTAGCATGAATTTATTTATTTATAAATACTTTCTTTAAAAACATAAATTTAAATGTACTGAAACTGATATCACAAAAACTGTCTACGTGCGCTCGTAAGTTTTTCGCTACGTACAAATTTTAAGCAAATAAAAAGATAGAATACCATTGGAAAAAGTCAGCCAACAGAATAATATATCTGATACAATAATTGAAACCATTAAAGTTTACTAGAACATACACTTAGTAGGTACTTACTGGAAGACAAAATATTAATGTAAGCAAACAATGAACAGCACATTAAAAGAGGGTCGGAAAACAAAGCCACTATATTTTTAATTTAATATTATAAGGTCAGTTATAGAGATTTTGTGCTTGCAAACAATACATTTGAGCACAATGAAGTACTTCAAAGTTAAAAATATTAAGGATTCCTACGAGTTATACAAAAACAACATTCGAGAAACTTTGTATAAAATATAGAAAGCCAGAAGTATAATTATTCAACTTGCATCCAAGCTTAACATTAATGTTTTGATCAATTTTTTTTATCAGGTTGTTTTAACAATTAGTATTAGCTTCATCATCCCGATCCAACAGCTTGAAATTTAGGTTGTAAATCGAAATCGTACAATGCACAAAGCTTATTTACTTATCACCTGATAGGTGTTCTGACTGTGAAAGCCAATTCTCTCTTCCCTAAAACTCCTTTATGGAATAATTCCGATACTCATTAGAAATGTATGACTTTCATTCAAGTACGAGAATCACATCCCAATTTTTGATAATATTAGTAGATACACAACAATGTTTTGAACTCATTAACACTAAAATAGTTTTTCTAGGTTGTATGAGCAAACAGAAAATCACAAAACACTAAGCTAGGTGAAAATTAGTGGATTCTCATGAGGAATAGCTCAGCCTCAAGAAGAGAATATTGCAAAATAAATTTAAATCTATTGAACTTCAAGAAGAAAAAAGAAGAAGCCGTCTTATTTATGGCGGCTTCAGACATAGTGGGTAAAAATAGGATTATAAAACAATTTTTCAATAGAGTCATTAATCTAAAATTTGGGGTACAGAACCTGTTTCAAACTATCGATAACTAAAGAATTAGTCATGCTACCAGCTTGTACTATGATTAACCGAATTCAGATTTTATCGCTGACAAAAGTGGAAAAGAAGATTCCTCCTAAAACCTTCATCAACAAATCGACGATCGACCTTAAATGCTTGTGGTGGGTGTGCTTTCCAATTGTTAGTATTTTTTCTTCTTATTGTTAGTAAAGAATTTCTCCCCCGCTTCATTTTGCTTTGACCTCCTTACAGATGTTTGAAGCAATTTCAGAATTAATTACGTTATAAACGTCTATTCTTAGCTAGGGTTCGAATCCAGATCGAGAGATTCCTTCTCGCATAAGATTTAGAAAAGCTACCTGTAATTGCACCTGCATACTGCAGTGCAGTTATACGGTGTAATTTTCCAACCAGGTATAATTTTCAACACAAACCAGCTTTATTATTGTGATAAAATGGTTATTATTTTAACGACTAAATTAAACCCCCGCGTTTTGCACAATATTATTTATGCGTTCTCTACTCTTGTATTTTTAGATTTCTTTAATTAGAAAATCATGTTTTACTTTTGTTCTACAAACAGTTTGATTAAATGCAGCTTTAGACTAATCTAATAATAAATTCAGCGGAAAAAATTATTTTAAGATAATATGAATTCGAAACGTAAGCAAAAGAAAAATTCCAACAAAGGCATTTACAGAAATAATTAACCTTAGTTAAGTTATATTTAGAAATATCGATGATCTGCAAAGGTAACCTTAATGTCACTGATTATATTTAATTTGGTTACAATTTACAAAATTTAGAAATGTCATCACAAAGTTTATAGATATAATCATGTAAGCGCAAACTGCAAGCACTAAAATTGTTTTGTTCTATTAGGGTGCTAATCTAGCTATATTTTAATATACTAGAAGGAGAAACAAGTATAATTTTTTATAATATGAAACATGAAATGCGACAGGCGACGTATTGGCTGCCCTGACCTTTTAATACATGAACGATTGGTATTTAATCATTTAAAATTAGAATTAGAAAGCAGGAATCTTAAAAATTATTTTTTTTGTTATTTCCATAATAAGGTTTACGACTTGGAGCCCAGTATACACATTTGACAAAAAACACTTCCTTTCCTTAAAAACTGTAATTTTTTATCTTATCAGCCTGGATTGTTACTCGTTTTAGTAATTAATGGTAGGAACGCTACCACATAATTGTATGTAGCACTCGACGCTACACTGCGACTTAATTCTTACGGTTGGCTTTCGCTGTGCCTGACGTATTAGTTTATTTACATAATTTTTATTTAGTAAATACATTATTCTCTATAATTTTAAATGTGTTTACTACTATAAAAAAAATACTCAAGGTGTAACAGTACATCAGTAGATTTCTTGCATACTTCACGCCAAACATATGGCAGAACTTTGCTAAATTTAATCCCTCAGAGTTAGGTTTAGGCATTTCTCCAAAGTGTTAAGCCGTTATCTCTCCGTTAAACATTACAGTTTCTTATTATGTTATCTTGCACCCCTCATCTTAGTCCGCTTAAGAAGCACTCTATTATGCAGTGTATGCATTTTCTCTTAAATTGCACGTTGATCAATCAAGTTTGTACATTTCTTGACATATTTACAATTTTTTCACCGTGTTTATATTATGTATATTGATATTTACACAAACAAGGGTGTATTTCCAGATGTAATCCATTAAACTTTGTTAAAACTGACATGTTAAGTACAAAAAACCATATAATAATATTATAATGTTTATATTATTACTTTAAATAAGATCTTCTTAAACGTATTTAATTTAACTAATTTCTCTTAAAATATTCATTGCCGAGAGTCACAATGTAAAACTAATTTTTCTAATTATGGACTCTCTTCCCCCCTTGTATGGTTACGTAAAGTTAAAAAAAACCTTCCCTTATCTTAAAGTAGGATATTTGTATTAGAGGGAAGGAAAGATAAATGATTTTAAATATCGATTATTACTTTATTTAAAAACATTTGACCAAAATATCTAAATGGAATTTATACATTATCTGAAGGAAATCTAGCAAGTTACCTGATGATAACCTTAATAAGTTCTTGAGGTTATAGTATATAGTGTTATAGGGGCACTTATAGTAAAATGCATCAACGAAGGAGATTTTTTAAAGAATTTTAAACGGAATTACGTATAATTAATTAAAATACTAAATGGCTACCTTAAACTGTTTAAATTTAAAACGTTTTGTGTTTGTCATCAATTATTCTACAAAATGGCGGCTTTAAAATGGCTTAATTTGAAAAAAAAATTATGCAGTTTTCTAAATATTTAATATTGCAATTTAAGTAACAGCACATTGTTATTCTAACCTTAAAGACTGAAAATATTAAAATGACTGATTTAAATTAGCCAAATTTAAGATAAATATTATTTAAATTTAATCAAACAATTTTAACCAATATATTATTACACTATTCTGTTAGGTAAATTTAATTTTAATCTTGTAGTAGTTAATTAGTTTGTTGAATAAAATATTTTAAAAGTTACAAGTTTAATGAATTTTGCATTTTTTTGCAATTTTAATAATATTTAAAAATTTTCTAACTTACATTTTAGTAGAGGACCCCCTTACGTAACGTAGTTTTGTCTTTTCAAGATATTATTAGCTCAACTATCCCTAAATGAATTAAATGGATTAAAATCTATTAAAATTAAAATCAAAAACTATATTAGAAAATTTTTTATAATAAAATTAATTAACATGTGTTTTTACGTAAGGGAGTCCTAGACTAAAATGTAAGTTAGAAAATTTTCAAATTTCATTAAAATTGCAAGTAAAATTTCAAATTTCATTAAACTTGTAACTTTTAAAATATTTTATTTAACATATAATTTCAACAAGTTAATAATAAACATTTACAGTTAAATAGTTTACTATATAATTACCCCTCCTCTTAGCTTAGTGTACATAATAATTCTTTTAATTGTAATTAGTTTCCGTATCAAGAGGTTTGAAACCACAACCTTAAATTAAGAAGCATTTTAAAAATACATGTTTACACCTTCTCAATATTTTGTTGATTTGTTGATTGAATTGAAAACATTGAAAATATCAATATTTTTTTGTTAAAATGCAATTTAAATATGTTATAACTTTTATTTATAAAAATATTAAATTTATTTTTAAGTATGTACAGACCGAGGGTTAACCGCTGGTGAAATTTTTTGTACACATCTCATGAAGTACATGACATCTCATGTGTAGTACATGAAGTACTTGTGAAATACATAAAGTACTTGTGAAGTACATAAAGTACTGATAAAATACATGAAGTACGTGTAAAGTAGGTAAAATACGTGTTAAGAATATTGAAGTACAAGTGAAATATCATGAAGTTAGTAAATTTTGGGAATTACATGAAGTTAAACCTAGCTTATGCGCATGCCCTACGGTCAATTTTTATATTAATCGTTAAATAGACTTTTCGCGGTCATTATTTTACTAATTAAAAGTTTTGGTAGTTGCTAATTTAATAGTAATCAATTAATTAAATTAAACTTAGATTTTTAGTGAATTTTGTAATTTTTTAGCTCAATTGTTTGAATATTATGGAGGTTTGGTAGCTCAATAAGAAGCTTTGGTAATTCATTATTTGGTCGTGATTAATTAATTACATTGATCCCCGGATTTAGTAGTTTCTTTTTATTAAGTTAACTGAAAATCTCCCGTTGCAGAGGCACTGGAGGGGGTTCCACACCCCAGACCCCCGGTTTAAATAATTTATTTTTATTAAAGTGAATTAAATATTAATGCATATCCCAAGTTTTTAAAATTAGCTATGGCCAAGTAAATGTGTTTAATTCATATTCTGACAATTAATCATAAATTGCATAATTATAAATTCCGTACTCTATGGGAGGTAGATCTCTGCAACGGAAGATCTGCAGTTTACCTCTAATAAAAATAAACTACTCGATCCAGGAAGGCGGGGGAGAGGTAGAACACCCTCCAGTGTCTTTTAACGGAAGATCTTCAGTTTACTTCTGATAAAAATAAACTACCAAATCAAGGGTGTGTGGAAATCTTCAATTTACTTCTAATAAAAATAAATTACTCAATCCGGGGGTCTGGGGTGTGGAACACCCTCTAGTGCACAAATTTTGCAATGAAGAACATTGCAGAACCCCAGAACTCCCAGACCGAGTAGTTCACTTTTTATTAGAAGTAAACCGAAGATCTCCGTTGCAGGGGCACTGGAGGTGTTCCACACCTCCCAGACCCCCGGTTTAAATAATTTATTTTATTAAAAGTGAATTAAATATTTAAGCATATCCCAAGTTTTTAAAATTAGTTATGGTCAAGTAAATGTGTTTAATTCATAATCTGACAATTAATCATAAATTGCATAATTTATAAATTCCGTACTCCATGGGAGGTAGATCTCTGCAACAGGAGATCTACAGTTTACTTCTAATAAAATAAACTACTCAATCCGGGGGTCTGGAACACCCTCCAGTGTCTTTTAACGGAAGATCTTTAGTTTACCTCTAATAAAACCAAACTACTTGATCCGGGGGATCGGAAGGGGGTAGAACACCTTCTAGTGTCTTTTCAACGGAAGATCTTCAGTTTACTTCTGATAAAAAATAAACTACTCAAACCAAGAGTGTGTGGGAAATCTTCAATTTACTTCTAATAAAATAAATTACTCAATCCGGGGGTCTGGGGTGTGGAACACCCTCCAGTGCCAAATTTTGCAATGAAGAACATTGCAGAACCCCCAGAACTCCCAGACCGAGTAGTTTATTTTTTATCAGAAGTCAACTGAAGATCTCCCGTTGCAGGGGCACTGGAGGGTGTTCCACACCCCCCAGACCCCCCGGTTTAAATAATTTATTTTTATTAAAAGTGAATTAAATATTTAAGCATATCCCAAGTTTTTTAAAATTAGCTATGGCCAAGTAAATGTGTTTAATTCATAATCTGACAATTAATCATAAATTGCATAATTATAAATTCCGTACTCCATGGGAGGTAGATTTCTGCAACAGGAGATCTTCAGTTTACTTCTAATAAAATAAATTACTCAATCCGGGGGTCTGGAACACTCTCCAGTGTCTTTTCAACGGAAGATCTTTAGTTTACCTCTAATAAAACCAAACTACTTGATCCGGGGGTCGGAGGGGGTAGAACACCTTCCAGTGTCTTTTCAACGGAAGATCTTCAGTTTACTTCTGATAAAAAATAAACTACTCAAACCAAGAGGTGTGTGGGAAATCTTCAATTTACTTCTAATAAAAATAAATTACTTAATCCGGGGTCTGGGGTGTGGAACACCCTCCAGTGCACAAATTTTGCAATGAAGAACATTGCAGAACCCCAGAACTCCCAGACCGAGTAGTTCACTTTTTATTAGAAGTAAACTGAAGATCTCCGTTGCAGGGGCACTGGAGGGTGTTCCACACCCCCCAGACTCCCGGTTTAAATAATTTATTTTTATTAAAAGTGAATTAAATATTTAAGCATATCCCAAGTTTTTTAAAATTAGCTATGGCCAAGTAAATGTGTTTAATTCATAATCTGACAATTAATCATAAACTGCATAATTATAAATTCCGTACCCCATGGGAGGTAGATCTCTGCAACAGGAGATCTTCAGTTTACTTCTAATAAAAATAAACAACTCAATCCGGGGGGTCTGGAACACTCTCCAGTGTCTTTTCAACGGAAGATCTTCAGTTTACCTCTAATAAAAAATAAACTACTCGATCCGGGGGTTCTGGGGGAAGGAGGGGGAGGATAAAACACGCTCCAGTGTCTTTTTAACGGAAGATCTTCAGTTTACTTCTGATAAAAAATAAACTACTCAAACCAAGGGTGTGGGAAATCTTCAATTTACTTCTAATAAAATAAATTACTCAATCCGGGGGGTCTGGGGGGTGTGGAACACCCTCCAGTGCACAAATTTTGAAATGAAGAACATTGCAGAACCCCAGAACTCCCAGACCAAATAGTTTACTTTTTATCAGAAGTAAACTGAAGATCTCCCGTTGCAGGGGCACTGGAGGGTGTTCCACATTTTTATTAAAAGTGAAT
Source organism: Lycocerus yunnanus (assembly GCA_036346125.1). Taxonomy (NCBI): domain Eukaryota; kingdom Metazoa; phylum Arthropoda; class Insecta; order Coleoptera; family Cantharidae; genus Lycocerus; species Lycocerus yunnanus. The sequence goes on from JARFIX010000136.1 coordinate 700,463, forward strand.
TAAATATTTAAGCATATCCCAAGTTTTTTAAAATTAGCTATGGCCAAGTAAATGTGTTTAATTCGTAATCTGACAATTACTTATAAACTGCGTAATTATAAATTCCGTAAAATAAAAATAAACTACTTAATCCGGGGGGTGTGGAACACCTTCCAGTGCTCAAATTTTGGAATCTCGGTAAGTCTCTGAAATACCGATATAGTACGTGAAATACAATGAAGTATCGATGAATTAGATGAAGTACCGTGAATTATAGATGAAGTAGGGTGAATTACTGGTGAAGTACGTGAAGTTAATTGTACACGATTCCCTTTAGCGGTTGACTCCTTGGTACAGACCAATTCCATTTTTTTTTGTTTTATTGAATGCGTTGAATTGATAGATTCTTGTAATTTCTCCATTCAACACAATCAGAGATTCTTTTAGGAAACCATAAAATTTATGGCAGAAACTTAATTAGATTGATATTATTTGTTATTTTCTTAAGATGAATTAAGAATCCCTAATTAGCCAATGAAAGGAATACTTTAAAATAAATCATAGGTTTTTGGAAAATGTACAAGCAGTGATTACATCAGGCAATTCGTCAGTTCGCAAATGCACAGAAGTAGATGTGTGCCGTAAAAATAAAATTTTGTGCACCTCAGGGTTGTGGGATTTGAACTCACTAAAGGTAGCACAGGAAGTTACCTTAAAGCTAGCTCGGGCACTTGGGTTATAAATACAAAAACAATACTTATCCAAATCAAACCACTAAATCCAAGGGCTTAAGAACCAGCTTTACAGTAAGATGCCTAAACCGATGGCCGGATTACTGACAAAAAATGCTGGCTCCGTGCTTCCAAAAACACAAAACTGAAGCTAATCCCGAATAATAAAAAATTAAACAAGTCGAGCAAAAGGACAACGTACATGTACAATACTCAAATTTTTCTAAACAATTTGACATAAAAGATTGATCAAATTATCTACAATAATCTTCACTGAAAAACTCTTGGAATAATATTCACGATAGAGGCATTTTTGTTGTACAAACCTCTCTTCTAGGTAAAGAAACTAATGAAAATAAAGCAGGCTGGAAGAAGAAGGCTGAGAAGAAGAAAGAGCAGTTTTGCGTAAACAAATAAAAATAAAAGTCTAATTGCGCTTTACTATTGTTTTAACTTTCAAAAATGTTGAAAATGAAATACATTTAAAAGTAAAGAGAAATTTTCTTAGCTAAATATATTTTTAAAAGATTAATTAATCTGTCAAGTTGCTCCAAACATACTGCCAAAGATCTCAACAACACTTGATTTTAAACAATATTTGATGATTTCATCCAAAATAAAACATTACGAAAATTACGTAGTTATTCTAAAATCAATACCTTCAGTTATTCAAAATAATTTAACCAAAAATCATAACAATATATTATTTTGGCAACACAGCAGCAAAAGAGAAGCCTGCCAGAATCAAACCATTTTAAAAAATAACTTTTGTTTGATCAACGATCCATATAAAACAGCTTTTTTGCTAAAAGACTTTTTTCCCATATATTATTTTATTAATAATTAACTTGATATGCTTAACTTGTTTGAAGTTAAATGTATAAAATGAATCTGAAGTAGCTATTTATATAGCCTTTAGTGAGTTCTTGAAGTTGATGTCGGATAGACGCCCAGTTTATTAAAACGTTGAAACTTGGTATTTCGCAGTTTTCGTGCATCGTGCCAACAAGTTTCTTGTAGAACTTTTTCTAGTAATTTGTACTTAGAAAAATCTTGCACTTGATGTGTTAATTAGTATTTACATAATGTGAATTTCTTAAATTTAACATTGTCATGGGTTATAAACACATATTAATAATTTCTTAGTGGCTGCCAAACGAGAAAATTTGTCAACTTATTTTTAGGTTCGGATGTAGGTATGTAGTTTATGGATATTTATATCTTGCGCGATTAATTTTTTCTCTAAACTCGTAATTGTTTATTTTTGAATGTGATTAGTCATGCAGTTGAACTGCAGACTTACTGTACTTTTAGTACCCACGAGCTGTGTCTAGTACGAGCACGCCGCATGTTTGCAAACTGTCATATAAATCTATTTTAAATAATTTTTATTAATTGCAATTTTAATAATTACTTCGCTTTATTAGAAAACTTGAACATCCGCATCAACTTTTAATCACTAAAAGTTGTCATTGTTGAAAAGTTATAATTATTACATACTTTGGAAAACTGAAAAGCTGTAACGCGAAATGCAATTAGTTTTTCTCTTTCGCTCTCTTATTCACATCGATTTAATAAATAAGTTTTATTTCAATTTTAGCAATCGTTTGAGCTATGATGAAATTATTCTAATAATATATTATGTATTTCTAGTCATCATTACATACAACAAAGCTACATAAACACTTAAATAATGTATGTACTGTTCAAGGAACGGTTTTCCTAATACAATAAAGTAAGCTTTTGAAGTGGAAACTGCAGGTGAACTAACATAGTTATTCCACTCCTCCGTACTCAAGAGGTTTACCAAGTGCTCTCTTTACAAGTACCGGTCTTTAACTAGAACAATTTATTCGCCTTGCTTCCTAATAATTATATTGTCATGAAAACACAATTATTTTCATAAATGATAACCGTCGGCTGCAAATTTTAAAAAATTTAAATATTTTACTGAAACGGCAGGAAAAAGCAGTCGTCAGCTTATATTTGTTTTTTGTTTCCTTCAGCATTTAAAATGTTCGACTTTAATTTTTTATTTTCTTTCAGACTACGGCCAATCATAAGAACACAAACAATAATCAAGAAACTCCTAGGTAAGTTAATAAATTAATAATGAATAGGGATTGAACAAAAACCAATACCATCAGAAAATTTTTTATACATAATTATACACAACATAAAAATATACTTTAAGTACAAAAAGTTCATCAGAGATATTATTTAATCCAACAAAATTTAAATTACATTTTTTTAACTTTTTATTAAAACTTGATACAAAAATTTTACTTTAGGAATTTATATTTACCTAGGTTTAGGTATTCTTAAAATTTAATTAAATTAAGTTAGTAATTACACTATGCATATTATTTTTTAATTTTCCTCAAATTACGAAGCATTGAATAAATATTGAAAATTTAACGCTTAATTAACTGCAGTAATTAACGATTTACTCCTATATAAACACTTATTACTCCTGTCAAACGTGTAGTTTTTCTTATAATTCATTGTACAGGATGTTCCGAAATGTTATGCTGAATTTAAATGGTGAATTTTTACATTTCCCAGACGGAAGGTTAAAAAATTTATAATTTCAAAAATTAATTATAATATAAAAATCAAAAATTCGTAAATATACGAATAATTTTTTATAGAAATATTACAAAGATATAATTTTGTCTACTAGGTACCGTAGAAAAGCCGTGGATCGGTTTGAACAGTATTCATAACATTTCTGACAGCCAGTTTGACTAGAACGACCGTTCCTCTATGTTGTCATGTTTTTTTATATTTATAATCTTGTAATCGTAAGACTACAAAACTATACAAAATTATTAAAATTAAAATCTGCTGCTTAAAGTAAAAATAGCAGATGTTATTAAAAATAAATAAAGTTTGATAAGACGGATGAGTAGATTAACGTAAACTAAAAATGTTTGTAAAACTATGAACTTTTAGAGAGAGTTTGTTTAATTTAAAGACCAATTCAAAACAAGTTTGAATAAAATATTTTGAGAGATAGAAATAATTTAATTCAAGTCGACGAGAAAAACAGCTGCACCTAAATGATAGATAAGACTTGTATATTTTGTATGCACATTTGGTGTAAGAGTAAAGTAAATTAAACTGAATCATTAAACAGATCAGTTGTAGAATAAAGCTACTAGAATAAACTAGATGAAATATAAACTAAATGAAATTTTTACTTATTTTTAGTAAATAAAATAAAAATTTTATCCTAAGAACTCTTTCTCTTTATAGAAAAATTCCAATATTTTTGAAAAATATAAAATTGCAAATAGGTGCCATCGAGAAGAAAGAAATAGATAGATAGATAAAGTATTTATGTTTTTTCAGATTTGGTGGAGGTTTCCAAATCTATAGTTATTTTTGATAGAACAAAATAATAAATCAAATTAAATAAAGAAAAGTAACGTTTATTTTTATTTGAACGCTTACAGTTAACTGATTAAAATAAGTTTAAAAATAATGTCTAATATAATATTATACATTGCAGATGTAAGATCACATTACAACAACAGTTCATTCACTTACATATCCAGACAATTACGTCATTTAGAAAGGAAAATTCATTTAGAAAAAAAAATATTTATTTATTTTGGTTATATTTTTCAATTAAGTTTTAATTTAAAATTTTTGTTCCGTTAGACTGTTAAATATATTTACCACTTTTAATTTGGCTGTTGTTCTGTTACCTAAATATTGCTGCTAGTATCAGTTAGTTTTTCTTACATTTTTGTGACACCTTGAGTTCTGTTTGGAAGCCGTTTAAAATTTCGACCATTATCTAATGCATTAAATTTCCTAAAATTCTGTTTGGGAAACTTCTGTTTTTCGTCCAAATTATCCGTTCCTCTTTCATAAACTTATTTTTGAAAAATTATTATTTTACACTGCCATTATTAAATTTTCATTTCTTTTAGGTATTGTTTTTAATTATAAACTCAACTAAAGTCTATTTTTCAATTTATTTACTATTAATTAAACTTAATTTCAAAGCCAAGATCAATTTTAAATGCCAAATTTTAATTTTTCTGGTTTTTCTTATTTGAAACTTTATTAGATCGACGACCATTTAGACCTTCATCATTGAAAGTTGATCTTCCTGCTAAAATATTTATGCTTCACTTTCCTTTTATTTTCTGTCATGATATTTTCTTAAAATTTAGAAACTTGAAATTAAAATACAATTTTTATATTTCTTCTTCAACCTTAAATTTGTTCCTTCAATTATAAATATATCCTACACCCTTTAAAGATTAAAGAATTTGCTGTGTGCACATCCTATAAATTATGGTGGTTGAATTAAAATTTTCAAACAACAAAAGGTGTTTTGTACCAGCGTCCATCAAGCATCTTAAACATTGGTTCTTCGAGCCGGATGTCTTGAAAATGCAGGTGTAAGAAAGTCCATTATATTCTTTGTTTTATCCTAATAATATTGATGATACCTGTGCCTTTGTGTTTGGTTGTCCCACGTTTTATTATTTATTAGCAAACGTGTTTCGTGACATTTCAACATCCTAAGTATTGCAATGTTTGCTGTGATAGTATTATTGTTCTTTAAACCTCGCTTAATTTAATCATTGCCAGTAACGTCACGGTCACGTGGTTCTTAAGGCATATTTTTACGGATTTATTTCTCGATATTTAACTTTATAGTACTTTTCAGTTTATGTCATAAACTTAGCGCTTCATCTTCAAATGGTCAGTCCAACACTTCAGTCCGAACTTTTTCTATATTATTAAGGTTTCGAAAACACCTTGTGACCTTGTCGGCTGACATTGTCAAATGTTATAGACAGATGTTAGTGGAACCGAAACAGCACTCATTGCAGCGCATTTTGTGGCGTGACGGTCCTGTTGTCCCTTACAACTTTATGAGTTGTCAACGGTTCTACGGAACGGATGCTGCCTCTTTCCTCGCCATATGGTTACTAATGTAAGTCGCACATGAGTCACAGGTTACTCACCCCATCATTGCCAAGGCCATTCGCAAAGGGTTTTACGTAGACGACCTGCTAGCCGGAGCAGATTCGCTTGAGGAAGCTAAATATATCTGCGAAACGCTTCCCTCCGTGCTGAAAAGGCTGTTTTGAACAACGAAAATGGAATTCCAACTTTTTGAGATGTTAGCTAATGTCGAGCAAGCTATACTGCATCCCTCCGTTCTTAGCTTTGAAAAAGGCTAATACACTAAAACCTTGGGCCTAACTTGGTCTGCTAACAAAGATAACTTTCTATTTTCCATCTCTGAAGCTAATGATAGCCGAATCACCAAGCGCTCAATTCTGTCTGAAATAACTAAAGTTTTTGACCCACTGGGTCTAGTGGGTCCTTCCGTCATTATTAAAAAAATATTTATCCAGCAATTGTGGCTAGAAAAAATAGCATGGAATGAATCGCTACCTCAACCACTGCAAAGTAAATGGGTCAGAGTTTAATTAAGTGAAATAAATTAGAAATTCCCAGGCATGCAATCTGTTCCAATCATGTGCGGATTGACTTTCTTAGCTTTTCAAAAGCCAACAACAAGGCGTTTGGCGCATACATTTTAATCAGCGATTCAGGAGAAGTATCTGTAAAATTATTATGCTCTAAAACTCTCGTAGCACCTTTGAAGCCCATGGCAATACCCTGTTTGGAACTCTCGGCTGTATTATTATTAGCTAGACTAACTAAGGCAGTAATAAAGGCGTGGATATCAAGTTTGATTGAGCTCAAATGTAGACAGATTCTATTATCCTTCTCCCGTGGATTAACACTTCTCCGAATCTATTGAAAACTTTCGTGATCAATCGAGTTGTTGAGATACAAGAGACTTCTAATTGTAATCATTGGACACACGTTCCTACTGACTCCAATCCTACTGACCTGCTATCCAGGGGGTTTGCCAAATTCTCTCGTAAAGGAAAATTTCTGGCAGTGCGGGCCATCGTGGTTATTAAAGACAGAGAATTGAGGCCAACTAACCCTGCTTATATTATTATATCCTGAGTACCAGAATTAAAAACCTCCTCCACTGCACTAATCGCTGTGAACAGTTTAAGTTTTCCATTTAAAAGTTACTCCAATCTGGAAGGAGTTATTGCACACTGTTTAAAATTGCAAATTACCTGTCGAACAAAGAGATTTCTGTCCACTATCTTATAGATATTTACAAATATCCTTAAAATGCTTAGTGAGAGTTGCCCAGCAGGAATTCTTCGCGCGAGAATTGAGACTTACTTCTGACTTTTAAAACTTACTGACTTACTTGTAACGGCTGGCTATGTGCACATCCCATAAATTTATTAAAGTAATTTGCAAACAACAAAAAAGGTGTTTTTGTACCAGTGTCCATCAAGCATCGTAAACAGAATTGATTGCCCCATTATATTTAGTTCAGTTTATTTTTATTTAATTTTTTCCAGCTCTCAAGATATTTAACAAAGTAGGGGAGGTGAGAAAACCGTTGTTGTATTCCTTTGTTTATTAATAATAGTTCGCTATAGCGGTTTAGAAAATCAATTGCTACCCGAGTGTTCCTGTAAAGAGCTTTCAACATTCGATGATATACTTGAGAGATCCACGATGCTCCATGTTACTTCAAAGCTTTTCACATTTGACATTGTCTAACGCAGTGCAGATAATTTCCTTTAGTTTTCTTATTTGAAACTTTATTTGATCGACGACCATTTAGACCTTCATCATTGAAAGTTGATCTTCCTGCTAAAATATTTATGCTTCACTTTCCTTTTATTTTCACTGCATGATATTTTTCTTAAAATTTAAAACTTGAAATTAAAATACAATTTATTATATTTCTTCTTCATGTTAAATTTTCTTCAATATAAATATCATCCTGCATCCTTTAAAAATTGAAGAATTTGCTGTTTGCACATCTTATAAATTATAGTGTTTTGCAAACAACAAAAAGGTGTTTTTGTACCAGCGTCCATCAAGCATTGTAAACATTGGTCCTTCGAGTCGGATGTCTTGAAATGCAGGTGTAAGAAAGTTCATTATTTTATCCTAATAATATTACTGATATCTGTGCCCTTGTGTTTGGTATGTCCCACGTTATATATTTTTTAGAAAACGTGTTTTGTGACATTTCAATATCCTAAATATTGCAAAGTTTGCTGTGTTAGTATTATTGTTTCTTAATCCTCGCTTAATTTAATCATTACCAGTAACGTCACGGTCACGTGGTTCTCAGGACCTATTTTTTACGGATTTCGTTTCACGATATTTAACTTCATAGTACTTTACTGATTTTGTCATAAACTTAGCGCTTCCCTCAAGACTAAACTTACAATATTTGACGAAATTCATAAATGTTAGAAAGACTCAGTCTGTCGAAAATACAGACGCAATTCAAATTCAAGAGAGATTGGCCGCCGTAGAATCTTTGCCAAGCCAATTTAAAGAATTACAACTTCAAATTGATGAAAGCGCAGAAGATCCCCAAGCTTAGTAGTTCGCATAGCTTGATTCATTGCTCCCCAAGGCCGAGTAAAAAAATCTATTCTAGTTTATTTAATGGCGTCCAAATTAGACAATCCAACTTTCCGGGAATTTGAAAACTCATTTGACTCCGATGAAATTCCAAATTTTGAGAAGTTGTTGAAATTCATGGAAAAGAGCCATCTTCTTAGAAGAAGTTGAGAGAAAAATCCTCCTCCAGTCAAAGGTCTTCCATTAGCGAACGTAATATTTCAAAATCCTTTATCACCACTACGTCGGAATGTATCATTTGTAATAAACCGCATCCGGTATATTTATGCAAAGCATTTAAAGAGCTAAGTATTAACAATCGGATCGACAAAATAAAATCGGCAAAAATTTGTTTCAACTGTTTTTCAAACGAGCATTTTGCTAATCGGTGTCGGAGAAATGTCAAGTGCCATAAATGTAGAGCGAAACATCACACTCTATTACATATCGACAAAACATCACAAGCACCAGTCGTCCCCCCCCCTCCGTTTCTATCTCTAATGATGTAGATGTCGTCCTGACATCAATGTCGTCAGCTCACGAAACGGTACTATTACGCACGGCTATGGTTCGCGCAAAGGGTTAACCGCTGGTGAAGTTTTTGTACACACCTAATGAAGTACATGAAGTACTGGGGGTAGAACACCTTCAATGCACAAATTTTGGAATAAAGAACATTGCAGAACATGCAGAACCCCAGACCGAGTAGTTTACTTTTATCAGAAATAAACTGAAGATCTCCCGTTGAGAAGCACTGGAGGGTGTTCCACACCCCAGACCCCCAGTTTAAATAATTTATTTTTATTAAAAGTTAATTAAATATTTAAGCATATCTCAAGTTTATTAAAATTAGCTATGGCCAAGTAAATGTGTTTAATTCGTAGTCTGACAATTAATTATAAACTATTTCTGTAAGTCTCAGAAATTGAAAGTCTCTGATACTGAAAGTATCGATTAATTACTGCTGAATTCTATGAAGGACAAAGAAGTATGGAGAATTATGATGAAGTACGTGAAGTGTGAAGTTAATTGTACACGATTTCCTCTAGCGGTTGACCCTTGGGTTCGCGTCATGGATTCTGGTAGGAAGCTTCACTCCATTCGTGTTTTATAAGATTCTGGTAGTATGTCCAGCTTCGTAACAGAGAAACTTTGCAATCGACTCAAATTAAAACTAATGCAAAAAATTAATGGTATTGCGAATAAATTCCAGGTGTTTTTAAAAAATCAAGTTATCCAATTTGCGTTTCACCCTATCAGCCAATTGCTTGGCCATGCCTAATATTGCTTCAAATATTCCAGCCGATTTCAAAGATATAAAGAACATGAGAATCCCTTCGAATTTATGTCTAGCTTCAATGAGCCAGATAGAATTAACATTCTACTTGGGGCCAATCACTTGTAGAAAATTATCAATTTGGATGATAGTCAGCGGCTGCATACCAACCAGCCATCAATTTCTTCATTTCTAAGTTGCAAGTATTTGCAAACGGTTGACCTGTCTGAACAACTAAAAAATTTTGAGAATTGAAGAATTTAATCTTTAGCAGCAAACGCAACACTAGCTAGTTCCTATCGGGAATTTATGAAAGAATATGAACAATTGGATCATATGCGTTTGGTCGAGGGTAATTCCACTGAGAGCTCTTGTTACATTTCTCATCATGGCGTGCTATTAAGTTATCCATCACAACAGCATTACGGATTGTATTCGACGATTCGATGATAACTACCAGTGGCGTTTCCTTAAACAATCTTCAAATGGTCAGTCCAACACTTCAGTCTGATCTTTTTTCTATATTATTAAGATTTCAAAAATACCTTGTGGCCTTGTCGGCTGACATTGTCAAATTTTATTGACAGATATTAGTGGAGCTTATGAGTTTTCAACGGTAACTTACGGAATGGCAGCTGCTTCTTTCCTCGCCAAAAAGTCACTAATGTAAGTCGCACATGAGTCACAGGTTACTCACCCCATCATTGCCAAGGCCATTCGCAAAGGGTTTTACGTAGACAACCTGCTAGCCGGAGCAGATTTGCTTGAGATGCAAAGGCACCCGGTTCGATCCCGGAGGAGTCTAGAAAGGAAAATTTTCTTTCTGACTCTCTTTCTATCTATGATCGTCTCCCGTGCTTCGGAGGGCACGTAAAGCCGGCGGTCCCCCTTGAGTTGATGACTGCCAACATCAACAATAAAAAGGGTTACAGGCACATTCCCCAACCCGGACTTAGCAACCGTGGGGTTTTAATGCTTAAACCTCCTATGTTTAGGGAGGTTTATATCCAACACTGGATGGGAAAAAAGGCTAATAAAGAAAAGAAAGAAGCTAATGATAACCGAATCACTAAGCGCTCAATTCTGTCTGAAATAACTAAAGCTTTTGACCCACTGGGTCTAGTGGGTCCTTCCGTCATTATTGAAAAATATTTATCCAGCAATTGTGGCTAGAAAAAATAGCATGGAATGAATCGCTACCTCAACCACTGCAAAGTAAATGGGTCAGAGTTTAATTAACTTAAACAAATTAGAAATTCCCAAGCATATAATCTGTTCCAATCCTGTGTGCATTGAGTTTCATGGCTTTTCAGACGCCAGAAACAAGACGTTTGACACATCCATTTATATTCGTTTAATCAGCGATTCAGGAGAAGTATCTGCAAAATTATTATGCTCTAAATCTCGCGTAGCACCTTTGAACCCCATGGGAATACCCTGTTTGGAACTTTAGGCTGTAGTATTATTAGATAGACTAACCAAGGCAGTAATAAAGTCCATAGTATCAAGTTTGACCGAGCTCAAATGTGGACAGATTCTGCTATCGTCCTAGCGTGACTTAGAACTTCTCCGAATCTATTGAAAACCTTCGTGGCCAATTGAGTTGTTGAGATACAAGATACTTCGCACTGTAATCACTAGACTCACCTTTCTACTGACTCCAACCCTGCTGACATGCTCTCCAGGGGGGTTTTGCCTAATTCTCTCGTAAAGGAGAATTTTTGGAAGTGCGGACCATCGTGGCTCTTCACTTTTACATTGTCTAACGCAGTGCCAGAACAACAAATTCCACGTGAGTTTCTAGATTGAATTCTCTTCTTTTCTCTTTTATGTGTTGAAGCGTGAATATAATTATTATTAATGCAGAAGCTGCCTTTCTGGAAATCATGCTGTTCTTCTGAAAGTAAGGTTTCATTTATTGCCTTTAATTAGGAATTAATGATTTTGCTGTATAATCTTTCCTGTAGTTTTCTAGTTGTTTCCTTCCTTAATCGCTCGTTAATGTTTGTATAGCCATTTACGAGTAGTATGTTTTTCCATTTTTCGTTAATTAAGAAACTAATGCTAGTTTGAGCTTTTTTATTTTGGTCTATCCTAGAATAAATAAAAGTAAGGTACATTTTGTCGGCCCTCCCCTCTTTGCGAATTTTTGGATAAAATTGGTCTCAAACGTTTGAGCTTCAATGAACCTTCATTTCCCTCGTTTGAACCACAACCGTGACGGAGTGATTCGAGAAAACTTGGGGTGGAGAATAATTTTTCAATTTTTTGTTTCAGTTCGAATTGTTGTGTGAATTTTGTGCCAACTGATGGAGAGATCCATTTCTCCAGCCCCACCGATTTCGCATTTTAGATTGAATTTAATTTAAATTATTTGAGTATTGTTTATGTAGGTATGAGTATTCATTGATTTTGTTTGTGTTAGCACCTTTAGCGGAATATCTTGAATTTTTCCAGCTCCCTCTTCCCCCCATTTTCAAACTGTAGAAAAAATTTGGTGCCCACGTGTCGAATTTGAAGTGGGTCGTTTAACCAATATATTTAGTCGCTACTTTTCTTATTTCTGGCGTTACATTTAATACCATCAGATAAAATAGATTAAAAGTTTCTTTTAAAAAAAATAAATAATTTTAAATAAAAAATTTTGTAAAAAATGATAATAGAAGCTCATTGGAGCTCAAACGAAACTCTATCGATTGGCAGCAAATTCACAAAAAAATTCAAATTAGAACGGAAAGTGGAAAAACCATTTCCCCTCCTCCAAAAGTTTCGGCGAATAACTCCTCGACAGTTGCGGTTCAACCAATGGAAATGAAAGCTCATTAAAGTTCAAACAAAGTTTAAAGGTTTTACACAAATTTTACTAAAAAATTTGTGATGAGAGAGGCTGCATCCCTCCCCCTGAAGTTTTCGCTAATAACTTTGCGACGGTTGTGGTTCAAACGATAGAAATGGAAGTTCAGTGAAGCTCAAACGTTTGAGACTCATTTTTCCAAAAAATTCGCAATGGGGGGCCGACTAAATGTAGTACCTATTAAAGTATATTTTTTGATTTTCTACCTCTTTTTTTTTAGTTTCTGTTAAGATATCCTTCTACAACATTCACAAACATTTAAACTGCGATTTAAGCTTAAATTTAGACTTAAATGGCATAGGCTTAAATAATATAACCGCAGTTTAAGTGTTTGTGAAACCGGGCAAAAGTGTACTATTTTGTCGCTCTAAATCTCTTGTCATTAATCACGGGTTTCTTGTCAACTTGAAATCTGTTTGAAGTTTTGAAGTCTAGTGCAAGTTAGATCAATTAAATAGTGCTGTTTTAATTTTGTCTGCTGTAAACCTAAACTTCTACTTACCCCGCTTCCAAATTCAGAAACGACTGATGTAGTTTAGCTTCTGTGCGCAACAAGGAAGACAATCATGCAGAATTAAAGCTTATTCGATTGCTTATTTCCAAACTCAGAAGCCACTTATTTAGATTAGTTTTTGCTAGTAAGAATAACTACGTTTAGTTCTTTGTGAAGCGAATGAAAAACTAAGATTTAAATACATTAACTTAGCAAATTTAAATATTGAAAAATGATCTGTTTTATTGAAATATTTGTAGCGCCATTGACTACCATAAGTTTCGTGGTTCTTTCAAAAAAGTGCCAGTTGGGTTAATAATTATTTATTTAAACAATAAGCGGCATGAACTAAGACTAACAACTTACAAGTCGCAACTAACTACTTCAACTTACTGCATTTGCAAAATATGTCCGCTTATTGATATCAATCGAAAACAACCTGATCAGCGTTTTTAGGGTTGTTACCTTTTAACATCCGATTTGATAATGAGTGTGGCTTGTCCCATCAGCAAATACTTGTATTAAAATATAATAATTAAAACATTGTGTTTTGATTATTGATAAATTTAAAATTATGTATTTATTAAGTTATTTACGCCCATGTGTAGAAACCCTTTCAGACGCAGCTATTATAAATTTTAAAAATAGATTAATGTATTCTCTGCTGACAATATAAGAGTTACCACTATTGTTACAGACAGCAGAACAAGAAATAATAAATGCATAATTTTTATTCTAAAAAAATTTCAATTCAATCTACCATAAAATGGGATTCTTAAATTTTAATATTTTATTTGTAATTTATTTTCTTAAAATGATTTCTAGTTAGGGTTAAGAATTAAGAAATATTTTGTAGCCAGGAAACGGTCTGTTATTCAATATTTTTGTATTTTCCGTTTAAAGTGAAATAATGAATGAGGCTTTGTCCGTTTTGGGAAATCTGATATTTCACTATACACTTTTAAAAGGCATTTTTGTTTAACGTGATTGATTATTATTGTTGATCAACTGTACAACGCACAATTTTTATTAAATATTTTATACCGTAGAACCTAAACATTTAGATTTTTAAAAATTGAAATTACGCTCAGATTAGTTTCAAGTCGTAGCGGGTAATACTACAGTCAAACGGTTAATTTAATTTAATATTTTAAAATAAATTGTTGTTAATTAATACAATAAAGTTTGTCGTTTATTTCTATTAAAAGGAGATAAATACGGTGCAGCCTGATTAGATAATTAAATGTTTAACACTCTATTTGTTCTTTTTGTGGGATTTGCTTGTGGGTGATAGTTTGCCATATATTTATTTGACCTTGGCATTGTAGCTATTTATCGTTTTTAACTCTATTATACCCAATATAAAAAAATATTAAATATGAATTTTTTGAGACCTCATAAGCGCAAAAATCACCATATCAAAAAAAATACATTTGCGTATGTGGTCAAATTTTGCACGCACTCTACCTCAAAAACTAATTTGAATTTTAAAACCAAATTTAGTATTTGGTATACAAACAAAATTTTAAATAAAATTTATTTTTTATTTTTATAAAAATGTGATCAGGTTTTAATTCGCCAGACCTAAATTGGACTCCGTTATTAATCTCTAATATAAAAAATTTGTTCTCGAAATGGTTAACAACTGTCGTAATATTCGTCGTAATATAAACTAAGAAAATTATTGCAAACAAGTATTTACAAATTACTACATCAACTTTTTGATTTTCTAACAAAACTATTCAAAATTTTACAAAGTTTATTTAATGATTATTACAAAGTTTCAAAATTTAATGCTTATAACGTTAATGATGTTATAAACCTAGTTCCTGAAGTTACCTAGTTAAATATTGGAAAACTACGATTGATTTTTTAAACAAAATTTTCAAAAATTTTACAAAGTTTATTGAATGATTATTACAAAACCAAAACAAATGCTAAAACTAATTTTTTCGTGCTGCAAAATTATTTGCTTATATAATATTATTGATGTTGAATATGCATTTCTAATATTTCCCTTAGCTGTTTTATTGGATAATATTATCTTTGGAATAAATATGGTGGGAAATGCAGTTCACATAACTTCTTATTTAATTTAAATGGAAAATTATCTTGCAGGATTTTCGTTATTCTACATATTATCTATTACATAATGTATTACAAGTTTTATTAAAACCAAAATGTCCCAAAGTGACTGAGTTGAGTAATTTCTATAATTATGTCATTTTTTCATTTTTTAGAATAACGTTTTTCAAATGTCAATTTTAGGGTCGCTTAAATTTCATTATTTGAATTCAACGTAAATATTTATAAAGATTAACTTTCTAAGAGGAAATTTTTTCGTAAGTTTAAAATACCAAATATCGCGTGTATTTAATTTATAAAAAGGACAGATCGCGGGAGACAGCTACAGGAACTAATTTTTTTTATTTTAGTGTTGCAAAAATAGAGTTCATCAAAACGTCCACGACAGTTTTTAAAATCATTTAATTATATTAAAAACAGTGATCTGTTGCAACCAAAAATGCGTACCTTTAACGTAGGCTATGTCACATGCATGGAAAATGTAGAAGACATTCCAAGATTGAAATTCTCGAAAATTTCGTTCAAAATTTATTTATGCAAGTACCCTATTATCCCAAAAGTAACATTCGGTCTTGAATTTAAAATAATTTAAGCAGAAGCAATTGATTGGTAAAGAAATTTTCTTTTATTTTCAACACTTAATTGCGGCTGACGCTGGAAAATTTATATCACGATCCTTGAAAGATTTTCTTTATTATGTATGTTGAAAACACTTTTTAGCTACAAAAGATTTAACCTATTACAGTTAACCTGCCTTAGGTAAGAACTTGATAAATTAGTAAGTCGGAATTTAAAAGAAACCAAAGCTCGAAAGAATCCACAAAATTTCATCAAAGAGTTGTGAAAAGCAAATCAAAAAATTAATTAATTTGAGGAAATTTACACAAATGAAAATCAATTTTAATAGGTTTTGAGTAGGCATTCGACCTACTGCGTACGTCAGTTGAGTTGTGGAACGTTAAACTTAAATTCAATTTCTTACACTTGATGATATTATAGAAAAAGATGACGAGTTAAATTTCAATTTATATTTTATGTGCAGAACAGCGTTGTTATATTATATTTACGACTATGAATTTCCACTGCCGGAGATATGTTTTAAATGTAGTAAGCAATTAAGAAAGAAATTATGTTTTAAATTGCATTAGTTTTGAAAGACGAATAGTATTAGAAGTATAACTATGCGTGCTGAAACTAAATCAAGCTAAGCAAGGAGTAGAACAGGCACGCGGCTGGAATTTACGGGGTGACGAGGCGGCGTCCGGGGCGTCCGTAACATTTACCCGGCCGTGCAATTACGGAATCCGAACACCGGTCGCAGAAACAACCACTTTACATCTATCGGATACTCAACGTCGACACGAACATGAATATTTCAGAGTAATGGCTTTTACATCAAACGGTTTTTTATTTTATTTTGTAAATATTGATTCACAACACTCTAAGGACAGGTCCTTGTGTAATCTTTGTTTTAACTATTTGTCTTGTTTTTCCACTACCCAGCACGTTTTCAATATTTTAAAAACAAATATTGAAACATTTGTATAAATGTCTTTTTAATCCACTGCAATACTTTAAATTTTTCTCGTACTCGGATATTTTTAAATTTATGCTTTTTTATAAATTGAAGTTATTAACAAGAAAAATCACAAAATAAGTAGTTTATGTGTGAATTAGACACGAAATTTTTTACAAAAATTAGGTTCAAAAGATCCTTGCAGGATACCAATTTGTTGTTTTCAAAAATGCGGTAAGGCGAACTTTAAGAGCAGTACTGAATGCATCAAAATCCTTTTAACGATATGCTAAACTTTTCGTGTTCACTTGAATCTCTTAATATGGTCGCCTGGACATAACTAAAAAGGGTTCACTTGTGTAAATGTCGAACCAATTTTTATAATTTTGTGTACCGGTCAACATACCCTTTTTGTAAGAAATAAAGTTTAATTCGTAATTTTATTAAATCATTCTAAAATATTTTAACAGAATCACTAAAGTTGAAGTATTGGTAGTTAGTGTAGCACCTGGGGAGTTGGCTTTCTGACCGTAGGGTCATAGATTCCTTTCCCAATTGCTATAAGATTATTAAACCGGAGCTCAGTCCAGGTTTCTCTCAAGTCGCTTCAAAATTACTACTATAATGGGAGGGTCAAATTTTACAAGCTGGATCGCCAAGGTTGTGCGGCCAGCAGGCCGCAATTAAGGGAATAATTTAGAATTTCTTGCAGAAAACCAAATCAATAAAAAGATATTTTATTATGAAAATATTTGGGGCAAACCAGAATAATTTTTAGTAAACAAATAGATAAAACAGAAGTTATCTACATTATTATAACATTTACTAGTAAAAAAGTAGCATAATATACAGAGTGAACTGCGAGCTCGAAATAAGTTGAAGATTTAAAACCGAAAAACAAAAAAAAAATTAATAATAATTAAATTATTTAATAATTCAATATAGTTTTTCTTTCGGCCAATGTTGACAAACATGTTGTAGCAGATTAAACTTAAATTTAAAAAAAATAGCGACAACAATGGAAAAGGTATCAAAAAAAAATAAATAAAACTTTTTCAATAAATATTTTCTTCGATGATAACCAATTTGGATTTAGTTGCACCCGAAAGCTCTATCATAACACTTCAGAAAAACTTTATCGATCAAATTTTCCGCAATTTTAATAACCGAGTTTGTTCAATTTTCTCCTTAAATTTCTAAAAAATTACTCGGCTACCAATTCTTTCGGCAGCTTTTTTCGGTGATTAAAAGAAGACTGATGCAGCAAACTAAGTCTCGTGTCTTTCATTTTCCACTCGAGTAAATGCTCAACTGTGTGAAGTCATTTCTTAAGTTCAAGTTCAATCGACTTCCTTCAAAGCGACAATAAAACTTTATACAAGTAAAGTGCGGAAATTGAAAATTTTAAATTTCGTTTCAGAATAACCGCATTTTTTCTCTTACTTACCTACTTACTCGTGACAGGCTCAAATTTCAAATTGAATAAAACGAAATAAAATTTCCTTTGTGTAAAATATTTAAAAAATTACCCCCAATTTGCCATTAATAATTTAATAGTGGCAATTTGTAAACCGTCTATTGTAGGAATTTTTAGTGATGATGGCACTTGTATCCTAGTCAGGTTAAGCTTGAGCATTTATATGTACATATAATGTAGCTTAATTGGTTCCTGTGTATCCATTGTATACCCACGTAAACTTTCTGGTAGTTTCCGTAAATAATAATGGGTCTTTGTGAGGTACTCATCCTGCAGCGTATTTAACGTTAACGGCCGGAAAAGGAAACTGGCTCTTGCGATAGTGTTAGATGGCAAAGGCACTTATTTACAAGCTCTTATCGACACCACCGCAATGTTTCCACTAAGAACCCACAATACAATTTGTACCAAATAAACGACCACCGGGAGAGAAGTATTAGGGAGGTAATTTGCTCTGTAGCTGGCTTTGTGATCGGCAGATTTCCCATGAGGTTGAGGTAGCCCGCTATCGGTCAAGCAACTGCAGGAGAAACATGCGATATATAGAGAAATTGGCTAACAGTTAAATTATTAGCCAAAGGGATTTATCCAGTCTTCTGTTTGGATATTTCTTTGTGTAACAGATTACAAAATTAATTATAAAAAATTTAATTAGAATTTTCAGAACGTGCGGAGGTTCAAAATATTTAACTCAATTAGCTTAATTTATTACAGTAAGTTTACTTATGGTTCCTTTGATGTCTGTTTTATGTTTACAGTGTTTAAAATGGTTGGTTTAAAGTTTCGAGCTTATTTATGAAAGATTTCAATACGTTAATAACATCAAAAAGCACGTTATTTTGAAACTTGAAGGATTTTTTTTTGTTTATGCTGTTTTTGAAAAGTGAAGCTTTTTTCGAATTTTCAACGTCGTGGTTCCAAATTCACGTAAAATGTAATTTATTTTTTTTTATGTAATTTGAATAACATCTACAACTGACCAATAAAAATAAATAAATCAATTAAATTGTGATGCGATGCAGTAAATTCGATAAATTTTCGCGAAATACTATGTTTTATTAATAGCGAACAAATAATTCTCCACAAGTCCTGCTCACACCGTCATGTGTCAATTTTTATAACATAGGTTGTGATAAATTTGACCCTTGTTGAGATCAAACTGTTACATTTGAATGCGAGGTTAATGTTTAATATCAACATATTTCGTAAATATTTAAAATATATTTCGAAAAATTTATTAAACGTTTATTAAAATATTCTAAATTTACCATTGTTCCACTAAAATGTTTTTGAAACTTTTAATATACCTGATATACATTGCTGCATGTTTTGATTTGTTAATTTAGTTTAATACTATGATAAGGGTTCGTATGAGAAATAAATGTTGAATGAAAACCTTCTACTTTCCATTGGTTAGCTTTGCATGGTTTGTGTAAGCAAATTTAAAGCACACAATGAAGTATTGTTAAAACGAATGCTATTGTTATGTTGATTAAAATAATAAAGTTTGCACCTAATTTTAAGTATTATAACAACTTTATTTTGCTAATTAACGTACTATGCAATTTAGCTTTTTTTTTATTATAATTAAGCTAATTGTGACTTAATTTGTCCACTGTTTTTAATATTAAAATAATTTGTAAATGTTTAAAAACCTCTGTGTATTTTTTTATCTTATTATGGAAGTTATAACTCATGATTTAAACAACAGCAGAAGGAAATTATTATATTTCTTTTAAAGCATTCTTGATAAAACTGAATGAATGTAATAAAATTTAAAAATGGAAAAACGGCTCCTGCGTTCATGTTTTTTTAATATCAACAGGTTGTAGAATTTTTATCTACTTTCTTTCTGTAAAGAATTAATTAAGCTTATTTAATGCAAACAAAGCGTCTTGAAAATTCTAGTTAAATTGGTTGATACTTGGATAAACACTCATTTGAAAAATGGTTTATTTATTAAGTATTATTTATTTATTGTTTTACCATTACACAAATAACTCCGTTGGCATGCGAGAGGTTCTAATGAAATATTTGCGATGAAAAATAAAAATAAATTCATCTTTAATGAGAATTATTAAGTATCTTATTTACATGTTTAAAAATGATAAAGAAATAATTAATATTTTCTTCACTTTGTGTACGTTCACTTTGCCACAATTAATTTTTGGTGAAAAAGGTAACAAATCATGATTTTATAATAAAATATTTAGATTTTCTAATTTCAAAACACGATAAAATACAAAAAAAAGAATTTTCCTAGATTGCCTTGAGCGATGCCCAACAAAACTGTCAAATAATTCAAGAGGACTAATGCCCGATTTCTTCACCTAGAGATATCTCTAAGATAATCTATCTATAAGATAAATTAACAAAGTAGCCAATCATATTTCTGATTGTTTGATGAAAAATAAAAATAAATTCATCTTTAATGAGAATTATTAAGTATCTTATTATCATATTTAAAAAAATAATGAAATAAATTAATATTATCTTCACTTTGTGTACGTTCACTTTGCCAGAATTAATTTTTGGTGAAAAAGGTAGCAAATCATGATTTTATAATAAAATATTTAGATTTTCTAATTTCAAAACACGATTAAATACAAAAAGAATTTCCTAGATTGCCTTGAGCGATGCCCAACAAAACTGTCAAATAATTCAAGAGGACTAATGCCCGATTTCTTCACCTAGAGATATCTCTAAGATAATCTATCTATAAGATAAATTAACAAAGTAGCCAATCATATTTCTGATTGTTTGATGAAAAATAAAAATAAATTCATCTTTAATGAGAATTATTAAGTATCATATTTAAAAAAAGATAATGAAATAAATTAATATTATCTTCACTTTGTGTACGTTCACTTTGCCAGAATTAATTTTTGGTGAAAAAGGTAGCAAATCATGATTTTATAATAAAATATTTAGATTTTCTAATTTCAAAACACGATTAAATACAAAAAAAGAATTTCCTAGATTGTCTTGAGAGATGCCCAACAAAACTGTCAAATAATTCAAGAGGACTAATGCCCGATTTCTTCACCTCAAGATATCTCTAAGATAATCTATCTATAAGATAAATTAACAAAGTAGCCAATCATATTTCTGATTGTTTTGTTTTGCTGTTATCTGATTGGTTACTTCGTTAATTTATCTAATAGATAGGTGAAGAAATCAAGCATTATACAAATAAATGAACAAATTTCGATGCTCAAGGAACAAGTCCAACGTTATAATTTAGTCCGATGCATTGTAAAGAATAAAATCTTCTCAGGTAGCTCAGTTTGGCATGCGAGCCAAGGCTACTAGGTTTTATGTTGTCGCTAGATTTTTTTACTTTCTTTTAGGGGAAGTGTTAAATGCTTTTTTTGGTCGAGCACCACTTTGTACTTACTTCATTAATCATTCTATTACTAATAAGAATCCGGTAACGATTAAGCGATTTAAAATCGGAAACGGCCACGTCTGAAGCACTTTTTTGGCAAACTCCAACTGAAAGGGTGCCGTTACTTTTGATTTATTATTTTTAGTAAACAACAATCCTTCATTTTATTTAAACGATGGATTTTTAATTTTAGGCGATTTATATTATTCTGACGTTCTGTATAGCGAAAGGTTCGGAAAGGAAACTTGGGCTTGATTAATTTCGTAACGCAAAAGACATAGCCGCAATCCGAATCTTAAACCGAACTTCTGATTTAAGATCAAATAATAGTGACGTAATGAACAACACTACGGTGACTAAATGTATCTCTTACAGGGCCATTACAGAATGTAATTAGCACAGAAAATGAGCCAGCGGCTACCCTATACCAGAAAGGAAGTATACCAAGATATTTTGTTGCATTATTTTGTAATTTAAAAAAAAACCAACACTGTTTAAGGCTCTTTGACAGTGAATATCGGGTTTTATTTAAGGCTTAACATTTTAATAATCATGACCGAAGAAAATCTTTGGAATGTGCAAAGTGCATTGGTTATCCATTTATAAATAACTGCATCTCGTAAATTTTCATATTTGATCAATTGTCCGTATCAAATGCAATTTATTTAATTTTTTCAATTCAGTTTAATATTAATTTAATTATAATTAAAAAAAAATTTTTTTTTTGAATAAAATAATATTCATAAGTTAATGCTCTGAAGCTAAACTCAAGAATAAAAAAAAAACCCTGGAAGGCAAACAAAAAGAAATAATATCAAAATAAACTGAAAGCCTCATATGAAACTTAATGATAAATTAAAAACGTGTTAAATATAATAAAAATAATTAAAACAATCTTAAATCATAAAGGAAATAACTACAAAAGTTACGGTATCGTACAATGATGTTGACTGCGCCACGTGCACAGAATTGCATAGTGACCAAGCTTAAAAAACTGTTTCATAGACTTGTTTAGTTGTTGAGTTACCATAAGTACGTGTTAGTGATGTATGCAGAGACGGTTGGTAATACGTAATACATTAAGTGCAAGAATAACTCTACTTGAAAGGAATAGAGGTGTAAGCCGATGTTGGTGGTATTTTCAAGCACGTCGCAGGCGAATACAACTGTCAAGTCCTCGACTACGATAATCTTTGCATTTAATGACCCGACAAAATTAAGTGAATGCACCCAAATTGCTATAACACGATTTCTTTGGTTGTATATACAATATTATACAATGTAATCTTTAGTCTCTGTCAGGAAAGCTAAACATTAGGTTAAAACCTTTTAAACTTAATAGTATGTTTAAAGCAAAACGAAAAAGAAAATAATAATAATTAATAAGTTGTATGAAAAGTAACTAGAAAATTTAATAGAATTACCTAACCTCAACGTTTTTGTCAGCTATTTAGATGTATTATTTTATGTTAATTCAATTTATGATATATAGAAATCCCGCTTTTACCTACTTCTATTATAATTTTCCACTTTTATTTCTAATCTTATTTAATAGATTTGAAATTATATACAGGGTGTCTCCGTGACCAAGGTAAACTTTTGTGGTGGCGATTTTCATTTGTTACAGACAATAATAATTTGAATTTGATTTAAAAAAAAGTACCATCTTGTCAGCATTGGCAATTGGTTTCAATTTCATTTTTCAATGGAAAAAAATTTTTCAGCAATGTAGTTCGTAAGAAAATTAGATTCTGAACGTAGTTTTAAATTGTTACATAATATTTTTACGTTATAAAAAATTATATTTAAATTAATAAAATAAAAACTCAATTGATTTTACTTCAGAAAAACTGAAGTGAAAGAGTGATTAAAATAAAAGAAAAACCTTAGTGAAATTTGTGGCAAGTAAGTAACTTTAACGATGTCATCGATTTATCAAAATTGCACAAAAACTGGTAATTTCAAAGGTATACATTACTGATGTAGTTGAGCCAATGATAATTTAATCCACGGAGCCATCACCGCACATGCCTCTCAGTATGACCCATATCGTGTCAAGACCAATATTTATTTCATTACTTCTATTCGAGGGGTCACGCTAGAAGAATTCGTGTACAATTAACTTCACACTTCACGTAATTCATGATAATTTTCCATACTTTTTCGTACTTCATATAATTCAGCAGTAATTCACGTACTTCACCGTACTTCATCAGTAATTCACGGTACTCCACCTAATTCATAGATACTTCATTGTATTTCACGTACATCATTTGTATTTCAGAGACTCACCAAAATTCCAAAATTTGAGCAATGGAGGGTGTTCCACACCCCCGGATCGAGTAGTTTATTTTTTATTTTGTTTCAAAGATCTGCCTCCCGGGGGTACGGAATTTATAATTACGCAGTTTATAATTAATTGTCAAATTACGAATTAAACACATTTACTTGACCATAGCTAATTTTAATAAACTTGAGATATCTTTAAATATTTAATTCATTTTTAATAAAAATAAATTATTTAAACCGGGGGTCTGGGGTGTGGAATACCCTCCAGTGCCTTTGCAACGAGAAATCTTCAGTTTACTTTTGATAAAAAGTAAACTACTCGGTCTGGGGATTCTGCATGTTCTGCAATGTTCTTCATTCCAAAATTTGTGCACTGGAGGGTGTTCCACACCCCCCAGACCCCCGGATTGAATAGTTTATTTTTATCAGAAGTAAACTAAAGATCTCCCGTTGTAGAGGCACTGGAGCGTGTTCCACGCCCCTCAGGTCCGCGGATCGAGTAGTTTATTTATTATCAGAAGCAAATTGAAGATCTTCCGTTGCAGAGGCACTGGGGAATGTTCCACGTGAAGTACTTCATGTACTACACATGAGATGTCATGTACTTTATGAGATGTGTACAAAAAACTTCACCAGCGATTAACCCCTCGCTTCTGTTGTAACCAAGTTACCTTAACCTCAAAATTACACTTAACTCTTTATTATTAATTGTCAAATGTTGGTTGTTAGATTCATTTTTTCTTTCTGTTTATGCACAACAAGCAGAACACTAGTTTAACAAGTACTTAAATTTTGTAATTTTAACTTCTTATCTTGAATCGAGTTTATGATTTAAAATTAATTCGTGGACTATCCTTACGTACGTATTGTAAATCTTATGCCAAAATTCATTCAACTGTTGGCTCCTAATACTCAAAACAAAAACTTAACGCAAGATTCAAATAAATTACCTAATAATAAAACAATAACTTCCGTTATAAAGTTTATAGAAACACTAAACTATTGTTTTGTCGTGGCAATTATCAAAATACACTGATGGTGGCCTGAAAAAAGGTAATTCTCCTGCATTTAATGTTCAATATGTTAGTTTTTAGGCCCTGAAGTTATCTGCGATATTACATTTATTTCTGTCCCTCTACGCCACTATATATTAGCATGTAATTAATATCCTTAACCAATTAACATAATTTGGTTCCAAGTTGTTAAATTAGTCCAGCGATTCTCTTCTTATTTTTCTCTTATCTGCGAGCTTGACATAATCATCTACAGTTGTTTCTTTGATGTTTGATAGCCGTCAAGTCGATACAATCTGAACTGCCACAGAGTTACTCCTGTTTCGGCACCTAAATTCACCTACTCCGGTGAAGTTGCACTATATTGCCCATTGTCATCAATAATGGTTATTCTGATGTAGAGATATTGTTAATGTTGCAATGCCATTAATAGGGGACGACAATTTATTAAATCAAAAATTGAAATTAAAAAATTAGTAATAACAACAATACATTTACTTCTGTGTTTGTTGTTAAATAACTCAGATTAGAATCAACTTTTGCACAGTTACTATGTGGGCCTCTGCAAACTGATGCTTGGCAAACGGAAGTAAAATTTGCAAAAATTTGAAGACGCTCATGAATATATTATGAGATTTGCACTAACCTTACCTACTTTCTAGCAAAACATAGTCTAACAAGGAATTTAAACAAAGTTATTTTTTTTTATCTTTCATTGACATCTTTGCTGAATAAATTTGTCGATCTTAATAGGTTTGCATTCTTTTCTACTCATATTCTTAGTAAATTCTGTGGGTTATCTCTAAGTATAGTAGTTCTAAAAAATACAATGGGTAATGAGTAAAAATTTAAAATATGTGTGGGTGAGTAGTATTTCAAAAGTAGTTTAAATAAGCTGGAGGATCTGTCAATAACATAAAATGAAAGATAATAGCTGGGGGTCTGGGGGATATATACATATGCCATCTTCTCAAGAGAATTAAAGCAGTATCATACAGCTTCAGTATAAGTATTAAATATTTAATGTTCTACCTCACAATACTGGCTTGAAAATAAAGAGAATTTACTGTAACTAAAGATTTTAGTTTTGATTTTTTCTGCAAAGAAACTAAAAAAAAATCAGGGACTCGCAAATTTATAGCATTCTCACGGTTTCTACAAAATAATGAATGAGTCTGGTATAGGAAAGAAAGCACACGCGTTGACAACGCGTTTACTAACATCGCTCGGACTTATTTATATAAGTAAGACAGTTGCCATATATCCACCTACTATATATTAGAGATCACTTTAGTTATTTGCTCATTTATTTAACAAAATAACCTTTTTTAGAGATTTATAAATTAATTAAGAATTTATTTTCGATGATATTACAACATACCTTAGAAAAGCAGTAGTACAAATTTTTTCTTCTTACGTTACACGTTGGTGTACGAAATCTACAATTAGTTTTTCCATCATAGTTATTTTACATTTGAGTTAACTTGCTGGATGTGTGCACAATCCTACTTTTTATCCGTCAACCCACTAGGACCTACAGCTTTACGTACCTCCCGAAGCATGGAGATGATCATAAGAAAGTTGAACTCTTCCCGGATTTGAACATTAGCATTAGAGTTAATCGCGTTATTCGGCCAATGACACTCGTTTCAAGTTTTACCAGATTATAAATTAAGTTAAAATCAGCGCAAATTAATTTGGGCGTGACTGTCCTCATCTCCTACATTAAACTACTTTTGAATGCAAAGTAATGATAAAAGAACGTCTATTTCTTCTAAATACAAATAATTAAAATATTTGTATAGAAGTTGTGTAAATAACTGATCAAAATTCCTTTGTGTTCAATATTAATGTAACAGCCGTTTTTATCCGTTTTATACTAAATTTAATACTTTTATTCCTAACCCTTTTGCATTTTCTCAAGCAATCGTTCCTTTATGCCTTTGCATTTTCTCTTTAGTAAACTTAAAGTTTTTATGATGTGGCTATTTCCTGATGCCAAATTATGAGAAAGTGTCGTGTTTATTTGTATCATTTATCGTGCAATGTACTAAATAATTAAAAACTATTAATAACTTGTATCATCCTGTATGACAACTTACAAACAGAAAAGTAATTTTTTAAAATAATCTAGCTTACCGCCTACGTACTCTTGGACTAGAAAATTAAATGAACGAATGCTGCAATAAATAGAATCACATGTTCACAAAAAATATTTGTTTTAATATTTTAGGAACATAAGGAAACTGTTAAAATATTTATTTTGTATTCCCAGAAATAAATTTTTATTCAAGAAATATTGTTACGATATAAAACGCAGAACATGTTTACTTGCAATCTGTTAATATGAAAAAGCAATGAAAATGGTAAGAAAATGAAAGCTTTGATAACGTAAATGCAATCTGAAATGCATTACCCAACACTATTGTTTGCTTTTCTTATCAAAATGCAACACTCTTTTCGACTTCCATTATCATAGAACGATGGAAATAACTACAATAAAATATAGTTAGAATGAAAATGAAGGAATTTTTATTTCATGGTTTGCATAAGTACATGTATGTATAATGAAAACTTAAAATATTACGTTTGGGCAATAAAAATTGGAATATAATCATTGTTATTTTATGCGGAATTTAATAAAGCAAAAGTTACTCGGTGAAGTAATTTGACCTTTCGGGTTCTTCTAATAATTAAAATTATTTGAACTTTTGCCATAAAATAATATTTTGTGTTAGTAGTATTACACTTGAGTTATCTTTACTCTTTACATTTTATTGAAATCGACGCAAAACTATGAAAGGAGCGGGAAAAATAAAAAAAAAATCTTCATACCTGACTATTTCTTGAATTTAAGCTCTAAAACCAAATGTTAAAATTTTAGGCATCTGTAAATTGCGCAATAAAAAGAGCGATCATTTTCCCGATCAATCCAATCCTGTTTACCAATCTGCTTTCGGTCTCTTATGACACTTCTTCGTGTTACCCTAGAGATTGTTTGACAAAAATAATGGTCAACTGCATAATTGGCTATTAAACCAACTAACTTGCAAATTCGATAACTATTATTCATCAACCAACTTTTGAAACACGGAGATAGTTTTAAGAAAGTTATTGTTTCCCCAAATATAAACCGGATACCTTAGCAGTTAATTAGTTAATTACTTAACCCACGACAGTTTAAAAATAAAATTTAAATTAGTGGCATTTACCATAATCGCCTAGCGTTTTTACCAAATCGACCTTTTTGTACGTAAATGATATGGAAATTCTTTTTAACGCGCAATAATGGGGATGTGGAGACTTGGATTACTCTCTGTTTTGATAAACTGTGCATTGGTTAGTGGCTGTATTATGTTTAATTAATTAATTAATTTAATTAATTAGCTCACTTGGCTCACTGAAGAGTAAAATTCACCAAGTTTGATGGCAGAGCAGTATTTGACCACATGTCCTAACCTTTAGCATTTATTACATTTGGGAGATTAGACCATGGGCTAATGTGATCTGTGTCGAATCAGTAATTTTAAATTCTAATCTCTGCTTCTAACTTTAAGTCTAAAATTTTGCCCTTTAGGTTTTCTGGCCTCAACGACTCTGTTGCGTTAAACTGTGTATTGGTTAGTTGCTGTATTATGTTTAGCCTTTATGTAATTAGCTCACTTGGCTAACTGAAGAGTAAAACCCACAAAGTTCAATAACAGAGCAGCATTTGACCATATGTTCTAACCTTTAGCATTTATAACATCTGGAAAATTAAACTATGGGCTAATGTGATCTGTGTCGGATCAGTAATTTAAAATTCTAATCTTTGTTTCCAACAAAATCTTTTGGCCAGCTATTGCTATCCATTCTTTGGAGATGTCCGTACCACATCAATCGTTTTGTATTTATGGTGTCTATTATTCTTCCGCTGACATCCATTATTTGCCATATTTCCACCTTTCTTAAGTGCTCCAGCTTAGATACACCACAAGAGCGTTTCCAGAAGTCCATTTTTAGAGCTTTTAAACGACCTATATTTTTACTTTATTATACGTAATATGAGAAATTATTGTTTTCGTGCAGAAAAAAAATTGAAATTTTGATGGATTTACACTTTTTGATGTCCCCTGAGTTAAATAAGAACATTTCCAAAAAATGTCTGTGTGTGTGTCTGTTGTCAAATTTGTGTGCGACCTACAGCAAAAACCGAGGGTTAACCGGTGGTGAAGTTTTTTGTACACATCTCATGAAGTACATGACATCTCATGTAATGTACATGAAGTACTTCACGTGGAATATCCTTCAGTACCTCTGCAACGGAAGATCTTTAATTTACTTCTGATAAAAAATAAATTACTCGATCCGGGGGTCTGGGGAGCGTGGAACACTCTCCAGTGCCTCTGCAACGGGAGATCTTCAGTTTACTTCTGATAAAAATAAACTATTCAATCCGGGAGGTCTGGGGGTGTGGAACACCCTCCAGTGCACAAATTTTGGAATGAAGAACATTGCAGAACATGCATAACCCCCAGACCAAGTAGTTTACTTTTATCAGAAGTAAACTGAAGATCTTCCATTGCAGAGGCACTGGAGGGTGTTCCACACCCCCCAGACTCCCCGGTTTAAATAATTTATTTTTATTAAAAGTGAATTAAACATTTTAGCATATCTCAAGTTTATTAAAATTAGCTATGGTCAAGTAAATGTGTTTAATTCGTAATTTGACAATTAATTATAAACTGCGTAATTATAAATTCTGTACCCCTTGGGAGGCAGAGCTCTGCAACAAAATAAAAAATAAACTACATAGTCCAAAGAGTCTGGGGTGTGGAACACCTTCCAGTGCCCCTGCAACGGGAAATTTTTCAGTTTACTTCTGATAAAAAATAAACTACTCGATTCGGGGGGTGTGGAACACCCTCCATTGCTTAAATTTTGGAATCTCGGTGAGTCCCTGAAATACCAATGATGTACGTGAAATACAATGAAGTATCGATAAATTAGGTAAATTATTGATGAAGTACGGTGAATTACTGGTGAAGTGTGAAGTTAATTGTACACGATTTCCTCTAGCGGTCGACCCCTCGGCAAAAACTAATAGGAATTTTTAAACAAAATTTTGGATTTTGTATCCTAATATTGAGACTTTTAGAGCTGATTAGATTTTGGTTGGAATTGGTTCATGGGAATAAGAATTTCGAAACCAAATTTAGGATTTAGCATACTTAGGTCGAGATTTAGAACTTATTAAGTTTTAGTTAAAATTTGTTTATGAGAACATTTTTTAATTTTTTAAGTTTTATTATTTAATATTAGTCTTTATTTAATATTTTTAAAACTAATAAAATTTTTAAAACTAAATTTGACATTTCCTATCTTTATAGTAGGAATTAAAGTTAATTAAATTTTGGTTAAAATTGGTTCATGGAAACTATTTTTTTTAAATCTTATTATTTAATATTAGTTTTAATTAATATTTCGAAAAGTAATACAATTTCAAAACCAAATTTAGGTTTTCGCATATTTTAATCGATCTTTAGAACTAATTAAATTTTAGGTAAAATTTGTTTATAAAAGCTATTGTTTTATTATTTTAAATTGTATTATTTAATATTAGTCTATATTTAATATTTTAAAACTAACAGGATTTTCAAAACTAAAGTTGAGATTTGTTATGTTTATGGCAGGAATTAGAGCTGATTAAATTTTGGATAAAATTGGTTCATGGAAGCAGTTTTTTAATCTTTTATTTAATATTAGGTTTTATTAAGGGGTGTCCTGAATTAGAACGTTGAAAAACAAGCTCTTTTTGTGATTTTTTTTTAGAAGGGAAAGAAAGAAATAATGTTAATGAGTGTTAAGTTTATGGGTTTATATATATTTAACGTCTACAAAAAATTTTTCTAATGTAAAATAAATTATTATAACAGATTTATAAGCTTATTTCAGGGCGTCTTGTCGCTTGCTGTCTTCAATCGGCGTACAAGATCCAGCTCGTAATTCTTGACTAAAACATAAAACCAAAAAATATTAAATCATTATATATTTTTCTTCTGGGTGAACTAAAAAAAGGAGAAAAGTATGTGGAAGTAAAAATTTTGGCGGCTTTAAAAAAATTTGTAAAAAAAAAAAAAATAAACTTTAAGGGCTATAACAATTATTTAAATAAACTTTTAATGAATTTTTTAGTTCACTTAGAAGAGAATTTAATAATAAAGAAAAAACTTTGGTTCAATTATATAAGTCGTTTAGTTTTTAGCTATCATGTACGCCAATTTAGAAAATGTGTGAAAATAAAAACTAGAGAAAACGCGTTTCAAAGTTTTTAATAAGACAAAATCAATTCTTAGTTACTTACGCTGATAATTTGTACACTAAATGAGTCTTACACATTTACACTTATATTAACTGGATACTCAACTGGATACACCCATGGATTAAAACTATTGTTGAACTACCCTTCAACCTTTTTCAGGTATGAAATTCTGAATAGAAAATCGCAGTGACGAGCGCTTGAAACCCTTGCGCAACGCTCGTCTGATTTCGGCTTTATATTTTGAAAATACTTAAAATTAGCCTCTGTCATTTTGTAAACATATTCTTAGATAGTTTATCTATAGATTTAAGCAATTAAAAAAACGAATTTAATGACGCGCTAATTCAGGACACCCCTTTAAAAATTTCAAAAACTAATGAGAATTACAAAACTAACGTTGGTATTTTGTATCTTTATATTTAAGCTTAGAGCTGATTAGAATCGGATGTGGCATGGCCACATCCGATTTTGTTTTAATAACTGACGGTCAACAGTTTTGAGTTGAAAACATATGACATAAGAGAATTAAAGAACCAAATTGTTCCACCATAGCTAAAGTAGCCATGAAGTAGAAAAAAATAGGAAAGATATTAATAATGGCCACAACAACCAACATTTGGAGCATCATTTCCGTCAGTAGCATCGAATTCCGTCTTCCGTCCCAGAATAGCAGCGCAACATCACCTGCAAGCATCTTTCTAGGAAAAAGTGACCCAGTGTTATTTGCGAGTCAATCTAAGTTGACAACTTGGTTATCTTCAACTGGTTCTTGAATACCTGCCGACTTTATACTTGGTAAGATCTTTACCAGCTGGTAAATCGTTTTATCTGTTATTTAAGGTTACAGTTGTGTTGATTTTTATCAAATATCGATTCATTCATCACGTTGCTGTAAACAGGGGCGTAGCTAAAACAATCATCGAAACAATTCCTCATTGTTGAAGATTCATAGAACACTCTTGACTGTGACTTAATAACCGGTGTAATCATAAAACAACTACCAGATAGAGCTTTAAATTAAAAATTCTGGTTTGCAAATTGGCCACAATCCCCGCAATGGAAAACAAGCCTGGAAAACCAGCCAAAGAATTGTTAAAGCTTTTCGAAAAATTATTTTGAAAAGTTTAAAATCAATATTCGATTAAGTTCACATCAGGTCGGGTTTCGAGAGTATCATAGGGCTACCATAAAGAAAATGCACAAATATTTAATTGTTTTAATTAAAAAATTTCTTCCTGCATCTATTTGCATTGATTTGTTTTAAAATTGTATGAATAATATTTACGAATGCACATCATACATATTATATAAACTTGTATTTTATATACTGTTTTGTTTGCAATTTTGCTATTGATTTTATTTTGAGTATAAAAAACACACACAGCACGTCATTAAAATCTATTCAAACTAACCGCATATGATGTACATACAAGAGCGAGGAGTCTAAATAACTTTTTTAATATTATAAAAAGAATGTTACAAATAAATTTGGAAGTAACATGTTTTTTCCATTACTTATACATACAGTGATGCTACATTACTAGTTTCAATTTTCAATATTAACTTGATGTTATAAAGTGATATAACATATTGCTTCTTGATGTGTGGTGCTAGTTCATTTTATGGCCAACATTCTAAAAATCGTCTTGATCATACCCTTGTCCTAACTATTAGTTCCTTGTCATGTAATGGCACAGTGACATTCCTATGGCTATATTTTACTTTCGGCTCCAATAAATTCCAAAGCTTTATCACTGCTTCAAAAATCACAACTTTAACGATGTTGTAAAATAGATGATGTGTTAATGCGATGATTTATTCCTTGGTAATCTCGAAAGTATGTATTTACAAATCTCAATTCATAATTATTGTTATATATAATCGATATACGTAAGCATAGTCGAAGGGTAAGATAATCTCCGTCATATCAAATAACCCGTAAAATATGCATTGTTTCCATTGGTGTAACTCCCGCAGTTGGGTAAGTCAGTTGACGTAAAGGAAAGTGTTTCAGACTGTGAAATATTGTCCGTGCGAGATGCTAAATTTGCCATCTCCCAGTTGAGCAGAAGCACACGAGTGGAACCGAGACGCAATGATTAATAGCACGTTTATGAGTAAGACAGATATTTTCGGGAAATGTGCCTGCTCCCTTTACAAACTTTTCCCGACTATGTCATATTTCGATGTTAGACAACGCCATTTCGTCTCTTATTGCTTAACTAATAATACATGGAATTCTTCCAGCTACTTGTAGTCTTCGTTTGATTACATCATTAATTTCAGACGTTTTCTTTATAAAATGAATACATCATATCATTCGTAGGCACGCTGAATATAAAATAATTTAAACAATTTCATTTTTCGTTATAAATGTCTTCACAAAATTACTTGTCAAAATGAGTGTGTACACTAAAGCGATTATGTCACCTTTACAAATTAGGCAAAAACGCTAATGGCTGTATACCACGAATAACTGCTGGAAATTTATGTATCTGAAGCAATTCACAAACCGCCGCAACAAAAATAAAATTTCACTATCTACTTATATTTTTTATTTTAACTATCGCGAGGAAGGTTTTGTGGTTTTTGCGAACCCGTTTTATTTAAGAACACCACACCGACATTTATTTATTTTTATTTTATATGATCATATGAACATTTCGTCCTTCCAAACTTGAAATATTCAGCAATGACACCGTATCGACTACTATTTAAAGACGATATTACCGCTTAATTGTGTATAATCATGAATGCACTTTACTTGTCTGGAAAATTAGGTCAATTCCTGTGGAAGCAACAATTTCCTTTTTGCGTGTAGGCTCAAACAAATGGTTAAAAGAAGTACATTATTAAAAATTAAAGTATCCTGTTACACAGTAGAATTTTTTATTCTTGTTAATATTTTGTATTGCGGTTTTTCTTTGTTTAACTTTAGCTCAGAGACCAATAACTAAGCTATAGCTTTCCGTCTCGATATGCACCGTTCGTTTAGTAACCCTAAAATTCATTGCTTCTCTGAATGTATCTACTAAAAAGACAATTTCGGACCTATAAACTATACGCTAAAACAGTTTCAGAGATTGTTAGTCTCAACGGTAAACAAAATTTTTAATTAATAACCATATTATTTGGCCATTGTTTTTTTAATTTATAATAATTTTACGCAATGTCAAATTTTGGAGTCAACCCAAACTGTCGGAATAAATTAAGAGATTTGAGTATTTTGCGCTTAGTATCATTATTTTGAGGTGCACATGGAAACAAACTAAGTCGAAGCATGCGCAGATCGCAATTCTTGTTCTTTGCGCTATTTGAAGTGCTGTTGGGAACTACTCTTTTTATAGCAACTAAAATACACTTTTTTCTATAAAAATAGCTTCACCAAACAGGCCGTTTTAACTAACTACGGAAAATCTTGGTTTTAAATCATCAATGGGCAGAGTTAAAATTGAAAAGAGCCAATACAATAATCGCATTCCATGTGAATTTTTAAAACCGTTTTCTTTTCAAATTTTGTGGACCATTCGCAAATTTTTAATTTTTTATGCCTATATAGCGTTATGATCTTTCAGAGTTTACAAAAGAAATAATGAAAATCGCAATCAGGGTTGATCGACTGTCGCCCAATTCCATTTTCGTTTGGTGTTGTTCTTTCTACTTCTTATTTCTACTTCTCGAATTGCTGCTGGCTCTTCTTCGTCCTTTATGTTTAATGATTTATTCCAGTGATATGTTTACTTGATTATTTTTACAAAATGTTTGTGGTCGCGATTGAGATAATAGTAAATGCGACTATTTTATTGGTCCTAAACTTTTTTCTTGGATTACTACATTGAAAGAACCAATCAAGGGTACAAAAGAGCAAAGTATTCACGTAAAAATATAACATATTCTTCTTATTAGGAAAATTTATGTTATCAATAGAAAAATAAAGAATTCATTGCTAATCCCACAGATCATGAAAAATCAGGAAGAAAATATAAGGTTTGAAACAATCCGATAGAGTATGATTGGAGTATCGTGGTTAACGATTTTGAAAATGTCATATCGAGAATATCGAGTTTTAAATTTCAAAAATGGTGTACTCTTAAATAAAATATTAATTTTAAACTTATATAACGTCAATTATTAATCCTGCGCTCATATTGGCTTAGCGGATTACCAAATAATAACAAAATTCCTATTTGAAATTTTTGAATTTTAAATCAAATTATCGAGATCTCTGCTACTACTAAGAAAAATGTAAATTTAAACACAAAATTATTATTACAAAATATTACTTAATTGTAAACCAGAAACGAAGCTGAATAAAAGCTTAAAAACTGCGGTTATCAGAATTCCAACTTGTTTTCATGGTTTTATTGAAAGCACCCAAAACACTAAAAGCTAGTTTTACTAAGCAGGCTTCAACCGCACTGAAGTTAAACAATATTGTTCAACTACTTAACCCAGTAGTATTGGTTAGTATCGGTTTAGAGTTCTTTCTTGCAAGGGAAGGCCGGCAACTTTCCCTCACTAAATTGATTCATTTTCATTGTGCGTGTAGGTCTTGTATTGGACTTCAATAGGTGGAAGTATAAAGGCTAGCTTCTTTGCTAATTTTAAGAAAATTGAATTTGAATAATTATATTATATTACTAATGAACTGCATAAAAATTAACATAAATATTTGTTTGTGTCTTCAATTTATTACAAATAAAAATAAACTGCACAAACCGGGGGTCTGGTGGTGTGGAACATCCTCCAGTGCCTTACTATTGAAAGGCAAAACATTCAATGTTTACAGATTATGAGTAGGGTTTATTATAGCGCTTTGGTTTTCTTGAGAACGATGACATATTATACTGGGGGGAATTCATAATCACCCCCCCCCCCCGATTCTTGGTCACTGCTTTATATTTTAGTGTTAAAACTTTCACCATTATTGCTTAGTACTGATAACCATAAGTTTGCAAATTTAAGATTAATTAGCTTTTTATAGATTTTTCTAGATCGGTTATGCTGGTGTCTTCAATTTATTACTAATAAAAAATAAACTGCACAAACCGGGGGTCTGGGGGTGTGGAACACCCTCCAGTGCCTCACTGCTGAAAGGTAAAACATTCAATGTTTACAGATTATGAGAAGAGCTTATTATAGCGCTTTGGTTTTCTTAAGAACAATAACATATTATACTGGGGAATTCATAATCCCCCGTTCCCCAATTTTGGTCACTGCTTTATATTTTTGTGCTTAAAACTTTCACCATTATCGCTTAGTACTCATAACCATAAGTTTGCAAATTTATCTATCACAGTTTGGGTGTTCCTGGGGTGCTCCACACCCCCAGACCCCGGTCTTGACAACTATGGTTTATAATTTGGGCTAATTGGAATATTAGTTACGTGAGTGTGATTTGTTAAAGTTAAGATTAATTAGTATTTCTAAAGATTTTTCTAGATCGGTTATGCTGATATTTTCAATTTATTACTAATAAAAATAAACTGCACAAACCGGGGGTCTGGGGTGTGGAACACCCTCCAGTGCCTCACTATTGAAAGGCAAAACATTCAATCTTTACAGATAATGAGTAGGGTTTATTATAGCGCTTTGGTTTATTCTGTGGTTTATTATTTGGAATTCATAATCCCCCGATTCTTGGTCACTGCTTTACTGCTCCCGAGGAGCATAGACTCTTGATTCAAATATTATGTTGTTGCTTTGAAAAAACATTAAAATTCACTTTTATGTGAATTACTAATTACAATTTAATTTTTAATATCGTACAGATTTAATTTTTTAAAAGAAAATTGTGGCATAAAGCATTTGTTAGTGAATTCAAAACTTAAATGAATTTGTCTTCTAAATCAAACCGAAATGCTTCTGTATTTTTCATTAGAATAAACTAGAAACTACGAGGAGTTAAATTTTGAAATTTGAATTTTTTTTTACAAAATATAATTAAATAAAGATTTGTGTTAATATTTGTGCGACCACTGTCGTCTTGCTAAATTCTCTTAAGTTTTTAAAAATTTAAATTTAGTTTCAATAAGTTTTCAAATTATTTTTACCATAGTTATTTGTTGTTTTTTGGTTTCTGATAGCTGTTAATGTTTTAATTTGAGTTCCAAACGTTGGCTGTTTTTATATGTATATTAAATCTTTATTTTTTGTTTTACTTTCCCTTTCGCGCACTTTGCCCCATTAAAGAAAATTTGTAAATTTTAACTAATTATGTTTAAATCGGTGTCCTACGGCCTCTATTTATCTTAATTACAATTATTTCGATTTTTTATTTTAACACCGTTTATTTATTAAATTGTAACTTTAAAATTTTTATTTATTTTATTAAGTTCACTCGGCTGACTTTGTTTCCGTAGAACTGTAAATTTAAACTTTTTTCTATAAATTTCTTCACTTACTAATCAGTCATTGCTGGCTTTTCTGCGACGGTGTTTCTTGAACTTAAATGTTTTAAATTTTTGGCCTAAATTTTTTATTTAAATCTTTTTACCTTCGCTTTTCTTTAATAGTTATACTTATAATTGTGATAAATCTCAAAGTTATTTTTTCATTTCAAAAAATTGTTCAAAAACTATACTTGAAAACATAAATTTATTTTTATTTTGATTTTATGATTTTTCTTTTTCAGTTGAATATTATAATCATTGAAATTAAAGATAATGCAATAAAAAATTTATTGTGCACATAACTTTATTTAACACGGAGATGTCAATTGAAACTTTTGCGTAGAATGCAAAATTTCAATGAAACAATATTAGTAACAAAACTATTTAATAATTGCAATTAAAAGTTTTTGAGTTTTTGATAACGAAAAGTTCAAATAAACAAAATAGGTTTAACCGTTCTAAAACCTGTACTGAAATTTTAATTTAGTACTAATTTATAGATTCACATGCCCCACGTTGGGTGTCAAATATAATTTGTAAACAGATAAGTTTGTAAATAATTTTGCACTTTTAATAAATATTATTGTAATGCAGGGTTAAACAACATTGGTACAATTGATTTTAGATGCAATGATGGTTTTTGATCTTTTAATAACTTTTAATAACGTTTGATGTTACTCGAATACATTATTTTTCGTTTTAAAACTTCTAGGTTAGCCTTATCGTGCATTGGTGTATTTCTTTAAAAATATTTCATCTGAAATATTTTATTTCGCAAGATTAAGTTTTATTTCTTGTTTTTCTGCAAAAGATTATTAAAAGAACGCAGTACGTTTTCAAGCATTGATTATTTGGAATTTGAAGTATTTTATTATTAACTCGAATTTAAACGAGCACCTAAAGGCAAAAGTTTACAAGATCTTAATCTGTTTATGCAAACATAAACTTTTATGTATTTTTATGTAAAAACACTTTTTATTGTTGGTTATTTAACACTTCAAAATAAGAAAAACAAATTTTAAAATCATATAAAATGTTTAGATTGGTACTAACGATTTTGTTTGACTTGTAGAATGAAGAAATCGGAAGGGACGGATTCAAATCCACCAGATTCGGGAGGAACACAAGAAAATCAAAATAATAAAGTACATTCCGAGTCGCGTTATTTCAAAATTGGTATATACGGATGGCGGAAAAGATGTCTTTACATTTTAATCTTAGCGCTCTTAGTTATGGTGATAATCAACTTAGCTTTAACCCTGTGGGTACTAAAAGTAATGGAATTTTCTTCGGTAAGTTATTATGGTAATTGGATGGAGAATACACGATAAGCCCAAAATTATATTTTTCGCGCTTTAATTACATTTATTTTAACACTAAACCAAATTACAAAATACTTTTACACTAAATGAAAATTCAAACAACTGTTGCATTCAATTAAAAGAGTCTTAATTATGAAATTTTATAAAGATCTTTCATTAGCGATTCTATATTTCGTCGTTATCCAACTGCCTCGGGTTATAATTATATCATGAATTTTACAAAAGCTTCTGCTACAAATCATTATCAGTTCTTTGTACATCAGTATTTTATAAAGACTTTGCAAATAGAGGGCTTCACTTCTTTTGTATTAAATTAAGATTTTATACATACTTACCCCCAACAATTATTATAATATTATTTACGTTATACCCATTTTTAATTTGCAAGTGTAAAACTTGAAAATTATAACTTGGATATTTGACATGTAATTTTCCCGACGACGTGACAACATACTATACTTGTCCATGTTCCAAACTTAATTTTTAGTAACCATTTTGTTTAAGTAGAGTTTAATTTTCAAAGTTATTACAAAGTGTTTGACTTCATGCATCGTTAATTAACTAAAATACTAAATTAAACTAGAACTTGTATCTAACTTAAACTTTATTATTTTATTTTGTCTGAAGTCATGGCAAGTTATTACGTTGGTACTTTTTATGAATTTCTTACTAAAATATTTAATAGTAAGTCTAATTTAGCATTTGAATAATAATAATAATGCAAGCGGGTATAAGTGAATAATGTTTAATCCAAATTTACATAGAAAGTAATAAAGGTATAATTTAGTTATTGTTTGTTCGCTACAAAACACCAACGCCGTGTAGTTATTAAAATTTATCTTCCTAGCAAGCTGAATCAAATTTGTTTACCATTTAGGAATTAATGCTCTGTTAATTTTATAATCATATCCGACACATTAGACAGCAGCATAAATTTTGCCAAAAACTTCGGTAACTCGCTATGACAAATTACTGTTCTAAAAGTGATTTTTTTTAGCATGGAATGGGCCAACTAAGAATAGTGGCAGGCGGATTAAGATTGGAAGGACGAGCTTTTGTCCTAGATGCTTTGATCGCTAGTACAATTCGTTCTAGGGCTGGCCAACCAATTGTTATAGAATCTAGTAAAAATTTTACAATTACAACGAGAGATGCTTCAGGTGTACTTGATAATCGGATATTTTTAGGTAACTATGTGTATTCGCTTAATTAAAAAATACTCCCGCTTTCCACCGGCGTAAAGAAAATTAAATTATACAAAGTGGATATTTATAAAGCAGATAAGTATTGATCAAACGTTTTTCAAAATCTTTATAGCACACTTTCAACTTGAGGAAACAGTTTTCAAACTATTACGTTAAGAGAATTTCAAAAGACTTTTTGATAGTGGAATCTATGCCTACGGCGTTAAAGTAGGTGTTTTTAAATGCAACAACGCACCTAAAAGTATACAAAAGAGAAATGTTTTTTGTAGCTACCTATTTTTCCTCAATGTTTTGATTGTACACTAAAGAAAAGTTTGACTTGTTTAATCGTTACTTATACCATGAAAGGTTTACTATTTTTTATTACGATTGTGTGGAGTATTAAAACAGTTTTTAACATAATATTATATGATGAGTATAACATGCACTTGATGAGACTATTGATCTAGTCGAGTAATTCTGATAGACTGTTGGCTAATAGAAAGATAATGAAGAGTACCTATGAATATATTATAATATTCCCGTGAATTTAATGTAAAGCACTTAATTTAATTTATCATTTTATTTGATAATAAATAATTTAAATTGAGTTCTGAATTATAAATCACAACAAAACAAAAAATATCAAATGAAACAAAAAAGCCATAACCTAACATTCAGCTTTGAATATGTATTGTAAAATTTGTATCTATCTATCTTTTTGAATTTATTATCAATGGAAATTTACTCAAACCCAAGGTTTACAGAGAGTCAAAATGCCATAATAGCTAAAACCTCGACGTTAAACGAGAGTCAGAAAATCCAATAAAAACTTCTTGGACCAACTGCTTCCTTATAAGTCTGCTGTCTTTTATCAGCAAGTATAATAACAAACTTATCACGATGAACTATAGATTATTTGCTATTGCATTTGTGACTTTCGTGATAAATCATATTCAGAGAGAAATAGCCATTCAAAAAGAAACCTAAGAAGGAGGAGAAGGAGTTTCAATCTTAGTCTCCCTGCAAAAAACGGGGTAAGATAAACTGGGCCAAAAAGCTACCCGAAAATGGTAAACTGGGCAATAAACAAAATTATAAGAAGTAAATTTTTTGCATGATTGTACAGAATTTATTTTTGCTATACTCTTTTTTGTTACCCCCAAATTTATTTAGAAAATCAAAATTTTTTTAGAAAACTAAAACGGTAGCGGAGAGTTTCTACTAAATTTTTAAACCTTTAATTTGTTTGGTTGCATTGTAATATTTGGGTAAGAAAGAAAATGTTCCTTCCTAGACTCCTCCCGGGATCGAACCGGTTATCTTTGCATTAGTAGTTGATCGCTTTAACTACTAGGCCAAGACCGTCTCTATCGCCAAGTAAATGTGTTTAATTCATAATCAGACAATTAATCATAAACTGCATAATTATAAATTCCGTACCTTCTGGGCGGTAGATCTCTTCAACGGGAGATTTTCAGTTTATTTCTGATAAAAATTAAACTACTCAATCCGAAGGGGAACACATTCTAGTGCTTCTGTAACATTAGATTTTAGTTTAGTTCTAATAAAAATAAACTGCTTGATCCGGGGGTCTGGGGTGTGGAACACCCTCCAGTGCACAAATTTTGGAATGAAGAACATTGCAGAACATGCAGAACCCCCCAGACCGAGTAGTTTATTGTTTATTAGAAGTAAACTAAAGATTTCCATTGTAGAGCCACTGGAGGGGGTTCCACACCTCCCAGACCCCCAGTTTAATTAATTTGTTATTATTAAAAATAAATTAAATATTTAAGCATATCCCAAGTTTTTTAAAATTACCTATCGCCAAGTAAATGTGTTTAATTCATAATCTGACAACTAATCATAAACGGCATAATTATAAATTCCGTACCCTCTGGGAGGTAGATCATTGCAATGGGAGATTTTCAGTTTACTTCTGATAAAAATAAACTACTCAATTCGAGGAGGTGGGGAGGACACCTTCCAGTGTCTCTGCAACAGGATATCTTCAGTTTACTTCTAATAAAAATAAACTGCTTGATCCGGGGTCTGGGGTGTGGAACACCCTCCAGTGCACAAATTTTGGAATGAAGAACATTGGAGAACATGCAGAACCCCCCAGACCGAGTAGTTTATTGTTTATTAGAAGTAAACTGAAGATTTCCATTGTAGAGCCACTGGAGGTGTTCCACACCCCAGACCCCCAGTTTAATTAATTTGTTATTATTAAAAAAAAATTAAATATTTAAGCATATCCCAAGATTTTTAAAATTAGCTATCGCCAAGTAAATGTGTTTAATTCATAATCTGACAATTAATCATAAACTGCATAATTATAAATTCCGTACCCTCTGGGAGGTAGATCATTGCAATAGGAGATTATTAGTTTACTTCTGATAAAAATAAACTACTCAATTCGAGGAGGTGGGAGGACACCTTCCAGTGTCTCTGCAACAGGATATCTTCAGTTTACTTCTAATAAAAATAAACTGCTTGATCCGGGGGTCTGGGGTGTGGAACACCCTCCAGTGCACAAATTTTGGAACAAAAACATTGCAGAACATGCAGAACCCCCAGACCGAGTAGTTTATTTTTATCAAAAGTAAACTGAAGATCTCCTGTTGCAGAGCCACTGAGGTGTTCCACCCCCAGACCCCCGGTTTAATTAATTTGTTTTATTAAAAATAAATTAAATATTTAACATATCCCAAGTTTTTTTAAAAATTTGCTATTGCCAAGTAAATGTGTTTAATTCATAATCTGACAACTAATCATAAACGGCATAATTATAAATTCCGTACCCTCTGGGAGGTAGATCATTGCAATGGGAGATTTTCAGTTTACTTCTGATAAAAAATAAACTACTCAATCCGAGGGGTGCAGGGCGGGGACACCTTCCAGTACCTCTGCAACGAGATATCTTCAGTTTACTTCTAATAAAAAATAAACTGCTCGATCCGGGGGGTCTGGGGGGCGTGGAACACCCTCCAGTGCACAAATTTTGGAATGAAGAACATTGGAGAACATGCAGAACCCCCCAGACCGAGTAGTTTATTGTTTATTAAAGTAAACTGAAGATTTCATTGTAGAGCCACTGGAGGTGTTCCACACCTCCCAGACCCCCGGTTTAATTAATTTGTTATTATTAAAATAAATTAAATATTTAAGCATATCCCAAGATTTTAAAATTAGCTATCGCCAAATAAATGTGTTTAATTCATAATCTGACAATTAATCATAAACTGCATAATTATAAATTCCGTACCCTCTGGGAGGTAGATCATTGCAATAGGAGATTTTCAGTTTACTTCTTTTACTTCTGATAAAAATAAACTACTCAATTCGAGGAGGTGGGGAGGACACCTTCCAGTGTCTCTGCAACAGGATATCTTCAGTTTACTTCTAATAAAAATAAACTGCTTGATCCGGGGGTCTGGGGGTGTGGAACACCCTCCAGTGCACAAATTTTGGAACAAAGAACATTGCAGAACATGCAGAACCCCCCAGACCGAGTAGTTTATTTTTTATCAAAAGTAAACTGAAGATCTCCGTTGCAGAGTTACTGGAGGTGTTCCACACTTAGACCCCCGGTTTAAATAATTTATTTTTATTAAAAATGAATTAAATATTTAAGCATATTTCAAGTTTATTAAAATTAGCTATGGTCAAGTAAATGTGTTTATTCGTAATCTGACAATTAATTAT
Source organism: Lycocerus yunnanus (assembly GCA_036346125.1). Lineage (NCBI taxonomy): Eukaryota > Metazoa > Arthropoda > Insecta > Coleoptera > Cantharidae > Lycocerus > Lycocerus yunnanus. Next base: position 743,971 of record JARFIX010000136.1, read on the forward strand.
AAACTGCGTAATTATAAATTCCGTACCATCTGGGAGGCAGATCTCTGCAACAAAATAAAAAATAAATTACTTAATCCAGTGGCTCTGGGGGGTGTGGAACACCTTCCAGTGCCTCTGCAACAGGAAATCTTCAGTGTACTTCTGATAAAAATAAACTTCTCAACCCGGGAGCTGTGGGGGATGAAGTACGTAAAATACAATGAAGTATGGATGAATTAGATGACATGCAGAACCCCCAGACCGAGTAGTTTATTTTTATCAAAAGTAAACTGAAGATCTCCGTTGCAGAGTTACTGGAGGGGGTTCCACACCCCTAGACCCCCGGTTTAAATAATTTATTTTATTAAAATGAATTAAATATTTAAGCATATTTCAAGTTTTTAATATTAGCTATGGTCAAGTAAATGTGTTTATTCGTAATCTGACAATTAATTATAAACTGCGTAATTATAAATTCCGTACCCTCTGGGAGGCAGATCTCATGCAATTTCATTATTTTATATAAAAATAAATTACTTAATCCAGGGCTGGGGTGGAAAACCTTCCAGTGCTCTGCAACAGGAAATCTTCAGTGTACTTCTGATAAAAATAAACTTCTCAACCCGGGAGCTGGGGGGTGAATACGTCAATACAAAAGTATGGATGAAAGAATGAGAACATGCAGAACCCCCAGACCGAGTAGTTTATTTTTATCAAAAGTAAACTGAAGATCTCCGTTGCAGAGTTACTGAGGTGTTCCACACTTAGACCCCCGGTTTAAATAATTTATTTTTATTAAAAATGAATTAAATATTTAAGCATATTTCAAGTTTATTAAAATTAGCTATGGTCAAGTAAATGTGTTTATTCGTAATCTGACAATTAATTATAAACTGCGTAATTATAAATTCCGTACCATCTGGGAGGCAGATCTCTGCAACAAAATAAAAAATAAATTACTTAATCCAGTGGCTCTGGGGGGTGTGGAACACCTTCCAGTGCCTCTGCAACAGGAAATCTTCAGTGTACTTCTGATAAAAAATAAACTTCTCAACCCGGGAGCTGTGGGGGGGATGAAGTACGTGAAATACAATGAAGTATGGATGAATTAGATGAAGTACCGTAAATTATTGATAAAGTACGATGAATTACTGGCGAAGTACGTGAAGTCCCGTGAATTACTGCTAAATTATATGAAGTACGAAAAAGTATGGAGAATTATCATAAAGTATGTGAAGTTAATTGTACACGATTTCCTTCAGTGGTTGACCCCTCAGGAAAAATATTTCCTGATATTATTCACGACTTATTACCAGAAAGGCAAAATTATTTAATTCATCTATTTTCCCCATCTTTCATAAGTTTTTAGAAAAATAATAACCAGCAAAGACCTTAACTCAAAAAATATAGTGAAAATATTCCAAAATACCGCAGTGCCTTTTCGATTGCCTCCTTAGAAGTGCTAATGGAAACACCTCGAAAAACAGCCATATTGTTTTAGGATTCATGAACAGGTACACCCAGAGCTGTTATAATTATTGTAATTGGCTATATTCGTACTCTCCAAGCTACCCCCACTCTTAGTAACATAAATACATTTTTCGGAAAATGATACTTTTTATAATTTTTTGTGGCGCAATCGGAGATTGATGTTATCAATAATTAATCGATTTTAAGTTAATACATAATCAATTTACCGGTTGTAGTACGATAATGAGGACTTTGAGATCTTTAGAAATTTTTGTTAAACTTTTTGAATTAGATAACGTTAAAATAAGTAGATTAAGATGAGGATGAGCTTAAAATATCGATTAATTATTGAGAAAACATTTTAAAGCTGACGAATTTTTCTATAAAATCGTATGATTTAATTGTGGTTTGTAGATAGGCGGCTCATTCTATCGCCCATACGTGCATTCATTGTATGTAGGAACATAACTAGTCGAAGAGCCATCAGTTGATTCTCAGATTTCATGCGTTAAACTGCCTCATTTTCAAGTTCTATTTTGTCTCAGGGATGTTTTCAACAAGATTAAATTTTACTTTTAACTTAATAACATAAATATAAAATTATTTTTAGCCCTAAAAATATAGTAATTACAAGTTACAATACAATATTATGCAATATAAGTGTAATAATAATTATTACTTGTATATTTAATGTAATTATAATAATTATTACATTTGTTATGAATTATCATGATGCTAAGTCACACGAGAAGCATCAATTTCCAACACATACAGGTCGAATGCATCACAAAAAGTGGTAAAACACGTTCGAAAACAGAGTTCGAATTCCCGAGTTCAAAAATACACTTTTTTCTATAAAAATGTTTTTAGTAAGTAAAACGCTTGTCAAAAACGCTTGTAGCGTCCGGAGCGGAGTTCAAAAGAGTTCACACAGTTCAAAAGCGCTAATACGAAAATTGCATTCCAAATTAATTTTTAAAGCCATTTTTTCCAAATTATATATTTTTAATTAGTAAAGCAACCACGGAAAATCTTGGATTTACGCTAAAAGTGCATTTGTGAGCCGACCACAAATTTTATTTTTTTAACTGTTAATTAGATGTTCATCTTTCATAATTTGTTTTAAAAAACCAAATTCGGATATCTTAACTGTTGCCAAAACGTATTTTAATTCGAATTGAAAAATTAGAATTATTCCCAAGCTATTATGTGCTGTTTTGTCATTGGGCTATTCAGCCGGAGCTATTATGCCAACGGGCTATTTTGTCAAAGCTGCTTTGACGGGGCTGTTTTGACCGAGGCTGTGTTGTCGGGGGTACCATCAGTACAGCCAATACAGTCATGTGATTACAATTTTGGCGTTTAGAGTCCTTGAAATCAAAAATTTGAAATGGCTCTTGGTTTATAATCTTCCTAATTGTGTTTTTTTTGAAAAATCTTCAGAAAATTTTGAATTACAGAGTGCTGGTTATCGTATTCTGCTCTATTCAAATTATTTTTAAAATTTCCTTAGACGAAAAAAAAAGACCGGGATATCGTCCTAGTACCAAAACTAATTTTAGATAAGTATTAGTTTTTAGTTAAAAAATAAATTAAATTTCTTATTTCGAAGTATACCACATGCATTTTATGTCAGTATAAGCACTTATTTTTAATTGGGAATAAAATATGTAATGAAATTATATGGTTTGAGGAAAGTGTGGTTTTATGTGTTCTTTATGATACAGCGTAGGTTTTAAAGATGAGCAGTTTCAAACAAATTCTTAAAAAAAACTATAAATTTTAACATATTTTTTGGAAATCCTTTCTTAAACATAAAATTATCCAGGTTTATCCAAATTATCCAAATCTGAACTTCAAATTTGAATGTAATAATAGCCATTTCTTCTCGATTATTCTCTTTTAATTAGGTTGTCGTGGCTGGTTTGTTGTTGTAAATTTAACTTTTTTCATGTCATAACCCAGATAGCACGTAAGGTTTTGACAAAATTGTCATAATATTGTCACATGCTTGACAAGATTGTTACAACCTTGTGACAACCGTACCAGGAAAAAGAGTCTGAAGGAGTCAACTCAAGGCTACTGGGAGATCCTCTACGCAAAATGAGTTTTTTTGCAAACATTTCGTTTGCGACAGCTGAAGATCCACCTTGTTGAAACTATGTTCTGTTGTTGTAGGCTTAAAATAATTTTGAGGTTATTTTTTGAATCACAAAAGCTACAACTTTGTTAATCTTTTCTTTTGTTTTCTTTGATCTGACTAAGGATGTAACCTGTAGCATTGAATGACCTACGACCTAATCGCACATTTACTAAACACTAATGTAAGTCATGCATGTATGAATCACGCCATTTTTGTAAAAATGTTTTACTTCCGTGAAAAAATCTATCCGGGCTAAATTTTTATTTTTTTTTCATCCCGGACATACGCCTCTTTCAATTTTCCCCAAACCTCGCTGTAAAGGATTGGTTTGGCTCTTCTGAAAGGTTTGGGCAGTTACACATACCTCGCTTGCCGAACGTGTTGGCGTGGAAGACGGTCAGAATAAATTTCTTACGCGGCCCGGATTCGAACCGGGGCGCGCGGCTTAGCAGTTGACGCACGTCTATTTTACTTTTACTTACCTATCTATCTCAACCATGTGCGTGCCCCCCTCTGCATGCTATTTGCAAATAATGATGACTTTAAAACCGCTCACCTTAAAATTAATAACCTCAAGGAGAAGTGCTAGCGTTAAAAATAATACTGTCTGTCGGAAAATAAGAGTTTAATTTGAAAAATTAGGTTGTTTTATTTATTAGTACTTTGTTTTGTGTGACACAAAATTTTTGGACTCATTTATTCAGATGGAGGGAGCAATATAAATTTTATAATAAAATTCATCCAATATTTGTGGATGAGAAGGTTCGTTCATTATTTCACTTGAAACAAACAAAGTTTTAAATTCGCAGTTTTAGGTTAGAAAACTTTTAGAAATTACAAATACCGATTGCGACAAAACTAGCAACTTGAATTGGTATGCGAGTATAACAATATACTGGCAACACAATGCGAATGAATCTATTCACAAACAAAATATCAAACATGAAATCAAAAGTATTTCATACCGATTCTATTGTTTTTAAAATGTAAATTGGAATATTTGACAAATTCTAACCTTTGGCAAAATTATATTATTTTAAAAAAGGTAGATATGTTGTAATTTAATTCGTCAGTTATAAGAAGTTCCAGTAAAATTTAAACAATTTACAAGCAAAAGCGGTCACGTTTAAAACATTTACGACTGGTAAAATACTTTATAACTAATTGACGACTACTTTTGATGTATTTTTAGTGAAGCAGAATTTATAATTCAACAACTTTGGGATTTGTTCAATAAATTATACTTTGTTGAAAATGCGTTTTTCACCTTTTACAGGTTGGATATAATCGGAAAGTAGACTCCCCGATTAAAACTTTTTCCAACCAAACTTCAGAGGCAGATTTTTTTTTAGTAGAAGAAACACTAATGAGCCCTAGAGGTTTCGTATTATTGTATTTAAATAAATGAAACGTTATACCGAGGGGTCAACCGCTAGAGGAAATCGTGTACAATTAACTTCACGTACTTCATCTTCATCAATAATTCACGGTACTTGACCTAATTCATCGATACTTCATTGTATGTCACGTACTTCAATGGTATTTCAGAGACTTACCGAGATTCCAAAATTTGAGCGCTAGAGCACCCACACACCACCCACACCCCCCGTATCGAGTAGTTTATTTTTTATCAGAAGTAAACTGAAGATTTTCCGTTACAGAGGCACTGGAAGGTATTTCACACCACCAAACCCCCCGGATTGAGTAGTTTATTTTTTATTAAAAGTAAACTGAAGATCTCCCGTTGCAGAGATCTACCTCCCAGGGGGTACGGAATAATTACGCAGTTTATAATTAATTGCCCGATTACGAATTAAACACATTTACTTGGCCATAGCTAATTTTAATAAACTTGAGATATGCTTAAATATTTAATTCACTTTTAATAAAATAAGTTATTTAAACCGGGGGTCTGGGGTGTGGAACACCTCCAGTGCCTCTCCAACGGGAGATCGTCAGTTTAATTTTGACAAAAAATAAACTACACGGTCTGAAGGGTTCTGCATGTTCTGCAATGTTCTTCGTTCCGAAATTTGTGCACTGGAGGGTGTTCCACACCCCAGACCCCCGGATTAAGTAGTTTATTTTTATTATATTGCAGAGATCTGCCTCCTAGGGGTACAGAATATATAATTGCGCAGTTTATAATTAATTGTCCAGATTACGAATTAAACACATTTACTTGGCCATAGCTAATTTTAATAAACTTGAGATATGCTTAAATATTTAATTCACTTTTAATAAAATATGTTATTTAAACCGGGGGTCTGGAGGGTGTGGAACTTTTGACAATAAAATAAACTACACGGTCTGAAGGGTTCTGCATGTTCTGCAATGTTCTTCATTCCGAAATTTGTGCACTGGAGGGTGTTCCACACCCCAGACCCCCGGATTAAGTAGTTTATTTTTTATTATATTGCAAAGATCTGCCTCCCAGGGGTACGGAATATATAATTGCGCAGTTTATAATTAATTGTCAGATTACGAATTAAACACATTTACTTGGCCATAGCTAATTTTAATAAACTTGAGATATGCTTAAATATTTAATTCACTTTTAATAAAAATAAATTATTTAAACCGGGGAGTCTGGGGTGTGGAACACCCTCCAGTGCCTCTCAACGGGAGATCGTCAGTTTAATTTTGACAAAAAATAAACTACACGGTCTGAAGGGTTCTGCATGTTCTGCAATGTTCTTCGTTCCAAAATTTGTGCACTGGAGGTGTTCCACACCCCAGACCCCCGGATTAAGTAGTTTATTTTTATTATATTGCAGTGATCTGCCTCCCAGGGGGTACAGAATATATAATTGCGCAGTTTATAATTAATTGTCAGATTACGAATTAAACACATTTACTTGGCCCTAGCTAATTTTAATAAACTTGAGATATGCTTAAATATTTAATTCACTTTTAATAAAAATATGTTATTTAAACCGGGGGTCTGGAGGGTGTGGAACTTTTGACAAAAAATAAACTACACGGTCTGAAGGGTTCTGCATGTTCTGCAATGTTCTTCATTCGAAATTTGTGCACTGGAGGGTGTTCCACACCCCAGACCCCGGATTGAGTAGTTTATTTTTATTATATTGCAGAGATCTGCCTCCCAGGGGGTACAGAATATATAATTGCGCAGTTTATAATTAATTGTCAGATTACGAATTAAACACATTTACTTGGCCATAGCTAATTTTAATAAACTTGAGATATGCTTAAATATTTAATTCACTTTTAATAAAAATAAATTATTTAAACCGGGGGTCTGGGGGGTGTGGAACACCCTCCAGTGCCCAAGTATGGAGAGATCTACAGTTTACTTTTGATAAAAAATAAACTAATTAATCTGGAGGATGTGAAACACCCTTCAGTACCCAAATATTACAATGCAGGCAAACATATTAAAGGTTTGAAAATTTAGTAAAACTCTCCGCTACCGTTTTAGTTTTCTAAAAAATTATGACATATTCTTGGAGGGGGTAACAAAAACAGTAAAGTAAAAATAAATTATATACAATCATGCACAAACGATTATTAAGATTATTTTCAAAATCGAGAGGGTAGAGCTAGCAGGTCTCCGCCCTCCCCCCTAGCTAGTTTTCTAAATAATTCAAAAACAAAAAAGGTCCAACCGAAAATAGAGAATGCACAATACACTTTTTGAATTAAAAATTCGCAATGGAAGGGGGCTAATGATACGCACTTTATCCTTATAAAAAAATGTTAAGAAAATCTACTGATGTAAGATAATTTGCTATCAAATAATTATTATTGAATACACGTGTCTTATCTATGATACACATTGACCGTAGCGCATAAGCTAGTTTCAACTTCATGTAATTTCTCAAAAATGTACTAACTTCATGATACTTTACTTGTACTTCAATATACTTAACACGTATTTTACCTACTTTACCCGTAGTTGATGTATTTTACCAGTACTTCATGTACTTCACAAGTACTTTATGTATTTCACAAGTACTTCATGTACTTTACATGAGATGTCATGTACTTCATAAGATGTGTACAAAAACTTCACCAGCGGTTAACCCCTCGCGTTATACAGAGTACTTGGATGGTTAATGTCACTTGTAACGAACGAACTTGTAACGAAGTAACGAACTAAATTATTTGACCTCTTGAGATTCGTTATAATCGGACACCACCGTAATTTATCAATAATACATCTATTGGTCTACAACTACAGTCTACACCATTCGAACAGCGCTGGCAGTCCATAATAAAAGTTTCATATTAGTTTTATTTAAAAAGTCAGCTGTTTTATAAAATACTCTTATCAATAATGAAGTTATTAATTTGTTCAACGTTTGTTTGAAAAGTGTTTCAGTTGTGGTTAGTTGCTTATAAACGTTCGAGTCTCATTGCGATTATAAATATGCTCAGCCTTTGAATATTATATCCTGCTTTGACAACTTTCACATTTCCCTAGTTAAATCTAAATAAAATTTGAAAATTCTTAAAGTTTGAAATACCTGTCCTTTTATTTTTGAGCGTTGCTTAATGTAATATAAATCGATTACCTTGGCGGATCTTGATTGGAAATTTTTTAAGTTAAAATTATCTTTTCTTGCAGGAAATGATCGTTTCGAGTGCCTAACAGATAACTTTAAAGTGATTAATACGAAAGGAGCAGTGCTATTCTCAGCGGACCATAAAGAAGTCGTTCTAGGGGTGGATGCGCTTCGAGTAACTGGCGATGGGGGTACCATCTTTAGCGGTTCAGTTCAAACCCCACTTGTGCGTGCCGAGTCCGGCCACGATTTAAGGTTTGTAAGTTTTATGATATCTCAACGGTAATACAACCAATAATTAAGACACCATCTGCCACGTAACTTCTTTTGCATATTAATTTAGTTTTGTTCAAAGTTTTACTGCTATTTCCATGTACAGCTAGCAGTTTTTGCAATCTGTTTCTTCTATTAAATCGTACAGACTTCCTTGTGCCCATTTTATGACTTAGTGCATTTCTTCTGTCAAAGTTGCTCATTTGAAAAGCTCGATCTGCAACAGATGTGCTTGCGCTCGTATAAGATATACGGCAACAACATCGTCAAAATGCAAATTCAACTACTTCTACACACTTTATTATAAGAAATAGACTTTTAGAAATAACACTCACTTTTTATAATATCCGACGCTATGCAACATTTTTATAATCTTATAAAAATATATTTTAAAATGCTCGAAATTTATTTTTGTTAATACAAAGTTAATTACTTAAAATGAACTTATGACCTTATTTAATTTCAGATTAGAATCGCCAACTCGTTCGTTGGAAATGCACGCTCCGATGGGTATCAATATGGAATCTAGAGCCGGAGATATTAATTTAATGTCATTAAACGATATTCAATTGAAATCAGTTGCCGGTCAAATTAGATTAGAATCAGGATCTGTCTTCATGCCTATGCTTCCATCTGCGACATCTTCCTCGAGATCTCCTCCAATAAGAAACCACGAAATATTTCAAGTATGCGTTTGTGAAAATGGAAAACTCTTTCTATCTCCGCCGCATTCTATTTGTGCTGTGTCGGAAGATCATATATGTCGGTAAAATTTATTTGCTCTATACATATATTATATAAATAAATTTATTATGTATATAATTAATTATTTCAATACAATATTTTTTAATTCGAGCGCCGTTTATACTGTAAATATGTAAAGTATTAAGCTGTAACTATAAATTATGAAATTCTAATAAGTTTTATATAATTATTTATATATTCATTGTTAGAATCTGTATAAATATAGAGATAATATTTAGCAAAAAAATAAATTGAGTCGTTTGTTATAAAATGAAATCGTTCCTCTAATAAAATCCTCGTTTGCAAAGGCATCTATTCTTCAATTATTGTAATGCAGAGAAATTATAAAGTAAATACTACGTAAATTGAAATAATAATTTGTTTGATGTTTCCATGTAACAAAAACATAATTTTGTTACAAAGTACAAAATTTAACGGCGTCTATTACAAAGGCAACTTTAAAAAGAAATTTTAATTTGCCTTACAAATTTGTTAACGATTAATTTATTATTTTCAGAATTAAATATATTAAGGCATAATAACGTTTTTAACCGACAAAGCATTTTAAAAATCAAACGAAAAACCCAAGATTAATTATTTAAAATGCATTTAGACTGTTTTACTCAGGGATGTCCGGACATTTTCAGATTTAATGATTTGTTAAAAATGGTGACACATTTTGAAAATTTTTCATTCTTTCGGAACGACGCTCATGCCTGTCGTCTTAAAATACTTTGTACTAAAGATAAAACCTGCAATCTAAAACTATATTTTTGGTTACTTAAAATGCCTTGTTCAAATCACGAAGGCATTCTTGAAGTTCACAGATGAAGCTAATCTGAAAATTTTCTTTATAATAACAATTATTATTATTATAAGTGTTTTACAGTGTTTAGTTTACTTATAAACAACTACCTCTAGTTTTTAAACCCTAAATGCAGCTGACTTTTGTCAGCAAAATTATTTTCGTTAAAACCCGAACTAAAAATTAAAGAGATAATCATCAGATTAACGGATAAAGAGACTATCGGATGAAGTGATAATAGGATAATCTAATAAATTTCTATATATAATAAAAACATTGCTCTTAAGAAATACTTATTTTATATAATATATATTAATCTTTTAAAATGCAAGAGGCAAAAAATAATTCAGATCAAAGAGAAGTATGCTGTATATGCCTGGAAGAAATCGATCTGAATAGAATTAGTGTACCAAATTCCTGTAAACACCAGTTCTGTTATGATTGTCTCAAAGAGTGGTCTAAATCTAAACAAACTTGCCCAATAGACAGAATACCTTTCCAATCTATCAATATTTTTGAAAATAACGTCTTGGTAGATACTATCAATATAGATTGCAGTGAGCCAAACATCGCAATTGGAATACCCAGATATTCCAGAAGAAGAAGATTTGGTGCAGTAATGCGTCCCACTAATTGGAGTAGTTCATTTTCTGAATTGTTAATGCCTGACTAGTAACACCGTTAATTGACTTCATTGCTATACTATATATTTATTGTAATATATTTATAATACAGCAGAGCGTTGATTATCCGAAAAAATTGGGAGCTTGGGTCGATCTATTCAGATAAAAAACTGATTACTTTTTTTACCAATAAAAAACATTTTTTATAATAATATGAATCTGTTTTCTTTCAATAAAAGTTAAACAGACATCGTAGTAAACAAAATATGTAATACACAATATCCAGTATCGGCAATGGGAATTTCGTTAACCCATTCAGCGCGTCCGAAATTCCAACAGTTCAGTTAAGTGGACGTTCGGATAATTGACGCTCTACTGTAAATTTATTTATTGTACGTATTTTAGTACATTATTGAAAAGTTATATAAGTTATAAGTATTACATAATGATATGAAATGTGATGATATTTGATAAAGTAATGCCAACACAAAAAAGCAATACATTATAATATGAGCAACACTGTGAAATGCTTTTCTATCAAGATAATTTTCTTTGAGATTCCTTCAAAATGCAAAATACTATATTTTTTATATCGTACAGCGTTGTACCAACAAGATCTTTTGAATTTAAATAATAAGAATGAATTTATGCAACTTGTTAAGAAAATATAATGATTATCTAACGAATGTAGAGTTTATATGAACAAGATGAGTTTAAGTGTCGCGACGCTTATTTTTACTTAAATTGCCAAGAAAATTTTGAACCTAATTGTATTGTTGATAATAAATACAAATATTTTAAAAATAATTGTATAGGTATACATAATAGGTCCTAAAGATAATTATTATTTTTATGCAAGGACGTTTGTTTACACACGAGAGAAATTTTATGGCCTTATTCAGATGCAATATATTGAATATATTGAGTATATTGAAAATCAAAATTAAAAAAAAGCCATTCATAATTTTTTGACTCAAAATTTACCTTAAATTAACTTAATACGATACTACAGTTGTAGAAATTTATTTTCTTTTCAAAGAAAGGCTTGCAGGAAAATTTAGATCTAAAAGTAAAACTTAATAATTAATTTTAAGAATAAATTTACAATGAAATAATTTAAAATCACAATTTAATTTTGTTCTGCTATGTATAACTTAATCATAATCAGTTAATACCAAAATTAATAATATTCTCTTTTGGCTTACATATGTATTTATATACGCAGTATACCAAGAAGCAGTATATTTACGCTATATATAGAGTGTTTAAAAATAAATAACTGCAACTAAAAGTCAATGAAAAGGCGGTTTCAACAAATGTATACCTTTATTTTAAATAAAAAAAATGTTTAAATCATCACAATACACTCGTAGGTATAAAAACTTTTTCCTTATTGGACAAAAGATAAATGAGATCTAACGTACTTTCTTCAGATTTACTTTTGAAATAAATCTAAAGAACTTTAAGACCGAAATTGGTTAGGAATGAAGTACGGAACTGATAAAAACCTTGGCTAAATAATTAACGTATAATTTCGTTCTTGTTTTTAAAATTAAGTTTTAACAATATAAAAAATATGGGGTCGTAATTTTGTATAGTTTTTTTAATATTAATCTAAACTCCCGCATTTTAAAGCCACTTTTATTTTGTTGTTGCATAACATTTTTGGTTCTTTTACCTACACAAATTTTAAACAAATCGGGAGTCAGTCTCCCTTGCATTTGAAGTATTCTTTTCATAATTTCTTCTTCATTCTCTTAAATTAAGACAAAGTCTTGTCGTATCTTAACTGTAGTATTGGCGATATTCTGCTTTCTTAAGGAGATATTCGGCTTTACGTGCTTTATAAGTACGGGGACGGTCACAACAAAATGAGCCTCTGCCTGGATTCGAACTGGGAGCTTTAGCTTTAACAGTTGATCGCGCTAACAACCAGGTGTCTTCTTTCATAATTTAGATTTAACATAGTAATAGCACAAATCGGAATAATGCTGAAACCACCGCTGTTGCCTTAGTCTGAATCTGAAAATAATCTGATAATTTATTTTCTGTTGTTAAATGAATCTGTTGTACATAATTAAAGTGTTTTATCTTATAAAATTATTTCTCTCAAAAAATACATTTTAACAATTAACAACACAAACAAAATAATATAAAATGCATTATGGGAGTATGCTGCTCTTTTCGATGGCAAAAAGGTATACATTGGTTGTTGTATACTCTGTAAAAGAAAACAGAAGCAAAGTCAATGAAGAAAAAGTTCGAATTGATACTTTAGACGAAAATCCAAGTGGCGTTGAGTATAACAATTTATATTTGGATATGAATGGAATAATTCACCCTTGCACTCATCCTGAAGACTAACCGGCTCCACGTAAAGAAGACAAAATGATAATATCAATATTTGAATGTATCGAAAGATTGTTTGACATGGTCAGACTCGATAAACTGTTGAGAAATTGGGAAAGAAAAATAGCGCTTGCAAGAAATTACTACAGAAAGATGCAACAGTTTGATTCTAGTTATATCACACTAGATCCACCTTTTATAACACGTTTATCGGAATTTTTACAATATTTTATTCATTCTAAGGTGATTAACCAAGTTGGAATAATATTAAGTTCTTGTCCAATTTTTGACTAGGGAAAACACAAAGTAATCGATTTTATTAGAAAATAATGAGCACGACCCAATCGTGATCACAACACACAGCAATGTTCTACCAGAAAATTTAAGCCAAATAAGCCAAAAAGAAAAACTTGTTTTTTTTGCGGAAAAAAGGACATGTTTACAAATATGTGAAAGTGATAAAACCGTCGAACATTATAACAATACACAGTTAGAACTCGAGAAATAATTTATGTTTTTTCGATTAAAAGTTTTAAGGGAATATTAATTATTTATTCGATCACTACCACTTAATCTTCGTTGGTACTCAGACCAAATATTGCGGTAGTTTTTGTTCTGTTATTTCGAAAACGTTTAATGTATATGTTCATAAACCTTTCCAAAATTGGTTCGGTAATTGGGAGGCAAATACAAGTGACATAATCATTTTTGCACGCAGTGCAAAATCAATATCGGATTTTTATCTTCATAGGAGATGTTGTGATGCCAAATGTTTTCACAGATTTTTGGCTAAATGAAATAAGCAGCCTTTAATGTTTGCTTTTGGAACCACAGTATAAATAGCACGATGGATGGCACGTTCGTAATTCACATTTATACTATCCGGATTCAGTTATGGCCACAAAACACATTATTGTAGTAAACAATTTTATATGTTTCAGTTCTCTTATCGGGAAACAAACAACGCAATATTAGAAAAACTTCCTCCATATTTTCTTGAAATAATGACTAAATTTTTATAAGTAGAGAAGAACGAACTAAAAAGGTGCCCTGCACAAAAAATTCTTTCATTTCTGAAGTCTATTTTGAATGAAATTTCTAACCAAATACTAATATTCGCTGTAAATCGTTTTGATCTCTTCCCGAATCTGCTAAAAAAACGCTCACAATTGTTTGGACTGCAGTCGCATACCGGATAATTATCTGGTATAATTATACCTTCTCCAGAATCAACATTTGCCGACTCATTTGCGGTTCTTTCTCGTGCCCTTTAGATGTTCCTACGCATAACATCGCTGCTTGAAAAATTCTCTTGCACTCTTGCACTGCTGGTTGTTAACGCGATCAACTGCTAACGTTAAAGAGCTCAGTTTGAATCCGGACAGAGGATCACTTTGTTGAAGCCGTCTCCGTGCTTCGGAAGGCACACAAAACCGGTAGACCTCTTATGTTAATGATTTGCCATCATTAACAGTAAAAAATAGGGTATCAGGCACATCTGAGGTCAGCCTAGTAAGCTACTTCAGATGTAAAACAAATAATATGCTAACAGTACTAGCAGTAGCTTCGGAGTTTTGCCGAGGTTACTGTTGGATATTACAGGATCTAGTCGTAATTTAAGAAGAAGAAGATTTTTCACAATTCTGTAAAAATTGAATCCTTAATAGTAATTGCATGTGGAGTTATAGCCATAAATTTCTTGCATAATTCTAAAATTAATTTTGTAATTTACAATAACTTTTTTAGGTATGTTTAAGTATTTCATAGTATAGGATTTTGATGTTATGAGATCATTCGCAGCTTTTCGTCAGAATTCAGAACGCCGTTCGTCTGAAAACGGATCCACTGAACGCGCAACCTTATTGGTTGATACTTCTATGAACGATTGCACAATTGATTAAAGAACAAACCTGAAAGGATTAACCGATAGCAGCATTAAATTGTACTAAAAAAATGATCTTTTAAAATGATAGCTTAAAATTTATGTACCTGCTGATATTACGATATTACACTGCATATTAATTAAATAAAATTTCGATTTTCAGATTTTATTGTAAATCATGCTTGGTGTATCATTTTGTAAGTTTTAAATTTGGCGCGCTAAATTTAAAACAGCCAACGCTGTCGTGCCAACCTAACACGGTCGCCAACCGACCTCACGGGGGACGCTCGAGCCTCATTCGTTATCAACCTATCTTCAAGCAAGTACTCCCAAGAAGTACAAGCAAGTGCTCCCAAGAAGTACTTGCAAAATAAAACATAAACACAAGTTTCAGTGATTTTATTTACCGACGAATCCTTTGCCTTTGAGGCGTCTTCAGTGCAACACGGCATTACATCCGATTGTTGGAAGACAACAAAATAGAAGCTTTAGCCAGCGAAACTCAATGCTTTTTGTATGTTTTCTATTTCTTAATATAAAATTTAAATTAATACAAAAATTTAAGGTTTTTTGTTTTTGACAAAACTTTTTCTTAATAATAATTCTCTTAATAATAGGTATGTTTAGTAAAATTTTCAATCGAGCATTCGCTTTAATTATTTGGTGTTTATTTATGTGAATCCACCTTTGCGTTGGCAGCGCACTCTATAGTATTTCTGTACGAAATGGACTGTAGGGTTGCTATAGAGATCTAAGTGAGAAATGAGTGGAAAAAATGTATGGATTTTCAAAAAAGTGAAGGAAACTGTATAACAACTTCAAAAAAAGTGACAAATATTGTACAATTTTTTTTAAATAATATTATTTATTACTTTATTAAAAGAAAACACTTTATTAATCACTAGTTTTTGTTCTCTTACTAAAAAATTCTTGGTGTTTAAATTTACAGCACCATCTACAAGTGTTTGTGTGTTTCGGTATCATTCTTTGTACCGATATCGTTTTTATGTAGTGTATTTGCTTCTACCGAGAGGTTGTCACTAGATCTTATATTCTTTCCAAGTTCTGATTTCTTTTCAAACTTCTCTTGTTTATGGTCACTAGATTATTTTCAGATATTTTTGCTATTTGGCCACACTTATCTTTCTGTTTCTACATTTTTAAATGTCTGCAGTTTAAAAAGTAATTTTTTGCTGTGTAATTTTTGCTGTAGTATATAATTTTCGTAACTCCGTTTTGCATTTAAGACATATTTTAGAAAATTATCTGTAATAGGTTCTAGAAAGATTATTGCAATCCCCATAACTGTATTGCAAGGAGAATTAAGCATGCATAATGACTTTTCTTCGCTAAGAATGTTATTACTTTTGCTGAAACCCTTTTCTGCGGTTGCAGTACCATGACTAAGTGCATTATGTGAATAATTTTTTTAAATGAATATAAAGATCTTGCCCAATATTCATCAATTCTTTCGTTATTTTGATTGTAACGAGGAAATTACTCAAATTTTAATAAAACGAAATAATTCAATTTGCTTTGCTTTGTTTCAAGATCAAAATTAAAAGCTTTAATAACCGGGATTATACAATGGTTATCGTTTGATTTGAAAAGTTGACAAATATGTTTCTTACGGAGCCTTCTCAATAATGTTCATGAACATTTTTAAATAACAACAAGGATTTTTCGTTTTACTTTCTAAATAATTATTAATTTTAATATCCAAAATAAAATTATTATTTGATTCAAATTTTTAAAATTATAAGGTTAAATGAACAATAAAACGAAACATTATTTGTGAGCTTTCAGCAATGGTTCTGCTGTCATCAGACATTTAATAATAATAGTGCAATTACATGGAAACGAATATAACGTATTGTCATTTGAGACGATTTCTTGATCCATAAAATTTGAAAGATAATCGCGGGTTAAGGAACAACCTACATAAGAACTTATTAAATAGGAAAAACTTAACCCCAATACGTTAATTGTAGCTTAGATGAGTAGATGGCTGTAGACATTACTTAAACCTTCGATGTCGGTTTTCTGTTCATCGCATTTTTTTCCTCTTGATGCAAATCATTTCGTGAAGAAGTCGATCTTTGTAATTTGTGACTGATTTGATTATCGTGGCATTAGAAAAGGCAGCATTATGTCCATCAATTAAAATATATTTGGCAATTGCAGTGGTTTCTGGTTTATTAACCACTGCGATTTCAAATTTGAATTTTCAAAAAAAATAAAAGATTAATCTAGATAAAATAAGGATTATTTTGAAAATATTTTTGCGATTTCTATAATAAGTAACATCACTCGGTTTTTGAAGTTGAAATACTTAAATAGGTTTGATTGGTTTTACCTACAGTACTCAAAGGTTTCTCTAATTACTTGACACGTAATTTAAAAATTATTCTTTCAATGATGTACCATTTTTTGAGCACCGGGTAGTATTATCACCCACCGACTACCAACTTATTTAATAAATTTACCTTTTACTTGTACCGTTTCATAATGTTCCTATCGAATTGTTTAAACTATCAACTCGTTAAGCTAGCCGAGCAATCACATTGGAACCATTCGATATGAATTCAAGGTGAAAATCCATCCACTACATCAATGGGATAACCGGTAAGCACCAATGTCACTGTATGTTTAGTTGTTAATATACAGCCAACTTGCGTTATAACAAATTTTAAAAAATCGAGAAAAAATTCGCTAAAATTCGATATTTGTAAGAAATTTAAAGAAAATCGTAAACCAATACACTATAAATTTGTATAAAATATTTTTGAGAATGATTTTTGAGAACCAATTTCAAGTTATTAGTGGAAATATGACGTGAGTCATAATCGAGTATATTTGGTTACTACTACAGTCAAACCTATTTTTAGGCGTCATTTTATGTGCGATATTATTATTATTATTCTGAACGGGTGTGGTACTAGGCCCACTTGCACTGAAACTCTAAGTTTATTGTGCCCCGCGTTCGTGTTATTACTCCATCAGCTCTGTTTCCTCAACAAATTTGAGTACACAGCTGATGGGAGTTTCTGCAATCTCTTCGGTTGTCGGGTAGAGATTGCCGAAATGCCTTGCCTTTTTATTGCAAGGGCAGGGCATTCGCATAGTATGTGGAATGGAGTTTCGTCCTGTTCCTCACACATCCTACAGGTAGGATTTTCAACTAACCCCATGATATTGAGGTGTCTTTGTAGAGAGCAGTGTCCTGTTAATAGTCCTACTATCTTCCTTAGCTGAGTTCTTGTTAGCTTTAGGATTTCCTGCCTCCTTTTGCTCCAAGGGGCCTTTAATAAACAGACGGACTGTCTTAGTCCCGGAATGTTACCCAGTAGGTGAGGTGCTGCTTGTCTAGTGTTTCCTTGATCGTCCCTTTTGCGGTTTTATAGGAAATCCCGCAAGTCGGTTCTGGACCCACCAGACAAGTACCTGCTGCTTTCCTAGCAAGAAGATCTGCTTTTCGTTTCCCTCTGTCCCTGAATGTCCCGGCACCCACCTCAGCGCCAGTCTATTGCGCTGTGCCAGTTCCACCAGTGCATCGAGGCAATGTTTTACAGTCTTGGACTGTATTTCCACACCCTGGAGGGTTTTGATTGCTGCCTGGCTGTCGGTCATTATGCAGATCCTCCTTTTTTCATAGGACCTCCGCAACATTTCCTCAGCGCAGGCAGTTATTGCAGTTATTTCTGCCTGAAAAACAGTGGCGTGGCATCCCAGGTTAATACTAAAACCTCTTCTGCCCTCGCTTATACCTGCTCCAGTGCTAATTTCCATTTTGGATCCATCTGTATACCAGATGGTATCATACAGATCCCCCAGCTCCTGCTTGGTATCTTCCTTTTCCTCTCAGGTATGGTTACCCTGAAAGGTTTCCGGAAGTCCCTTATAGTGCTGGTTCTGTCTGAATGCATGCAAAGTATGTTATTATTCCTGATGGAGTTAAAGATCATGGTGTGGCTCCCTTGCGGGGTTGGCATTACCATGACCGTTTATTGTTAATCTGTATGCCGCCAACAAGGCCTCCGACTCCACTACTAGGTGGAGTGGACGGAGTCCCAGTAGCGCCTCCATAGCTGCGGTTGGCGTCGTTGTCATTGCCCCCGTAGTTCCCAGACAAGCAAGCCTTTGTAGCCTTGTGAGTCTGTTGGTGCTATCTCTCTTCTTGGCTTGGTGCCACCAGATTAGAGATGCATATGTCACTATGGGTACGATTACTCTGGTGTAGAGCCAGAGCACCATTTTGGTTTCAGTCCCCATGTTTTCCCAATCATGCTTCTACAGGCCCACATAGCCTTAGTTGCTTTATTGGTTATATTACGTACGTGTGGCGTGAAGGTCAGCCTGGAGTCTAGAGTTAGACCCAGGTATTTGACCTCTTTCGCCATTTGTAGATCCTTTCCCCAAAGTTTGAGTACCTTAATATCTTTAAGGTTTTTACGTTTTGTGAATGCTACCAGAGAGGTCTTGTCCGGGTTGACAGTCAGTCCCTCTTTGGTGCACCATCTTTCAACGGTTCTTAGGGCGTTTTGCATCAATGACGATACAACCCCCCCAAATTTTCCTCCAATTAGGATTGTCATGTCATCCGCAAATCCTTGCGCATGAACACCACTCTGTTCGAGCTCCCATAGGAGTCCGTCTACCACCAGGCACCACAGAAGGGGTGAAAGGACCCCCTGCGGACATCCCTTGCAGCAGACACCTCCACGGTCGATCGTCCCAGAGTGGCTTTTATTCTTCTTTCTCTTAAGGTAGAGTTTATCCATCCTACAATGGACGGATCAACCTCACGTCCATTGAGGGCGCCCTCAATCGATTCAAAGGACGTGTTGTCAAACGCCCCCTCAATGTCCAGAAAAGCTCCCAGGGCAATCTCTTGGTTCCCGAGAGCATTCTCTATTCTCCGAGTTAGCTCGTGTATGCTTAGCTCACACGATTTACCTGGTTGATACGCATACTGGTGTCGATGCAGCGGTAAGCGCGCCAAGACATCGTCCCTGATATGCCTATCGATCAGTTTCTCCAGAGTTTTAAGGAGAAATGACATTAAGCTGATTGGACGAAAGGATTTAGCCTGGGCATATGATGTACGCCCCGGTTTGGGTATAAATACCACTTTAACCTTTCTCCAACTTTTGGCACATATTTAAGGGCTATGCTCGCCCTGAATAAGGCACACAGGGGGGAAGATAGCTCCTCCACTCCCTGTTGAAGCAGAGCTGGGAATATTTTATCCCTGCCTGGAGATTTGTATGGTTTGAAGGTACTTATCGCCCATTTTAATCTCGTTTTATCTATTAGTTTGTTTGCTACCTTCCATTCCCCTCTATTAGCCCAACAAGTTGGTATATCGAGGTATGTCTGGTTGGTTGCCTCATTTCTGAGTATTGTTTTACATCCTGGAAAGTGCGTCCTGAGCAGGAGCTCTAGGGTTTCCTCTCCATCAGATGTATACCCTCCTTCGGGTTTTTTTAAGGTGCCAACTTTACTTTGGCTACCTTTTGTCAGTGCTCTTTGGAGTCTAGCACACTCTGGAGTTCTTTCGACCTCCTCGCAGTACTTCCTCCACGAGTTTTCTTTTGCCTTTCTGATGGCATACATATAATTCTGACGGGAAACTTTGTATTTTCCCCAGTCACCAGTTCTTTTGGCCTGGTTGAAGAGTCTGCGCGTTTCAGCCCTGTGGGAGGTTAGCTCGCGGTTCCACCAAGTGGTTTCCCGTTTTGCCTCCCTCCTTTTTTGTGGGCAGCTGTTTTCGTACGCGTTTATGATAACCGATGTAATCATGTTATTCATCAGTTCCAACGCCACCGGAGTTTGCGGTTTCATTGGACATTCCTCCAACCCCTCCCCTAGGAGCCTCCTGTAGAGTTCCCAGTTGCAGGTTCTTGGATTCCTGTGCACCACCACCTCCTCCGGCGGAGTTTTTATGTCAAATCTTATGTATTTGTGATCAGAGAGTGACTCCTCTTGAGAGACATGCCACTCTCTTATCATTCCGCTTACAAATGGTGTTCCAATTGTAAGGTCGATAACTTCCCTTCTTGTCTGAATGACAAAAGTTGGTTCGTTACCTTTATTAACTATTTCCAGATTGCTCTTGAAAATGTATTCCAATAGCGCTTCGCCTCTGCTGTTTGTGCCCGTGCTCCCCCACACGATGTGGTGCGAGTTGGAGTCACAGCAGAGTACCAGCTGCATATTTTTGTTTTCGCAATAATTTACCAGGTTTATTACTTCCCTAGTAGGTGGTTGGCCGGTTGATCATATGGAAGGTATGCAGATGCGACTACAAGGTCCCTCATGCTCCCATCCATTGAAATTTTTATTTTACCGCTACGAGGTCCCTGCTATTCAGTCCACATAGCGGTAGTGCATCATGGGTTTTTTTAGCTATGATGCATACTCTAGGCTCTGTACCTCCTGGGCTTATGAGTTCCCAGGCGCCTGTCATTTTTAATCCACTGATTAGTCCCCTGTTTAACCAGGGTTCCTGTATCAGAGCTATATCAATATTTTTATTTTGTATGTACCTCTGCAGGGCAGCCGACGCCGCCCTGCAGTGGTGCACATTTATTTGGACAGCCCTGAAGGTGGTACCTCACGGCATCCCCTCCGTGGCCGTGGCCTCCGTGCTAGTGGTAGCAGGAGGCTCCGGAGGATCCTGAGTTGGTTTGGGGGGTGTTGGCCCTTCCTCTTCCACCTCCATTTCCTCCGTACTCCCCTCCCTTTTTTTACCCAGAGCCTTAAATGATACCCTGGAAAAATTTAGGTATGGTCTGTTTTGAAGTTCCTGGATTTTTTCCAGGAACTTTCATCCATAAGGATGATTAGCTGTTGCCCTTTGGGTCTTTTTGCTGTTCAAAACTGACCAGGTTTTAGTTTTGAGCCCTGGGTTTTGAACTGCCAGTCTTTTAACACTTTTCCGGTTCCTCAGGGGTCCCGGAATCCATGTTAAAGCCCTGATTGGTTTGGGTATATCTTTGGCGTCGATGACTCGAGTTGTGCTCCTTCAAAGGGTACGCTTTCCGCTACTACCCGCTCCAACCAGTCCTTAGTAGCCTGGTCGGCGCATAGGGCAGTGAGGAGACCCCCCTTTAATTTCATCTCCGAGAACCTCGGAGATGGACCACCCTCCGTGATATTATCTAAGGACGAGAGCAGGGTCCCTTTAATAAGGTTTGCCTGCTCATCGCTCAGAGTATTATCTGGATATCCTTGTGGCATGATTGCCACCCGGATATCCGTTAGTGCCGCCCTGTAATCCAGTGCAGGTCCAGAGTCCCTGCACCTTTTCCTGGATCTGGCAATGCTAGCTGGGGTGCTCCCTGTTGACCGGGTACGCTTTTGCCCCCCGGTTGAGGTGCCTTCCCCTGCTGCTTTGTTAGACACTGGTACCGCTAGGGTCCCTGTGCCTTGTTTGGTTTCGGTTGCAGCCATCAGTCCCCTTTTCAGGCGACGTTTGGCTGCACCGGACATTTTTACCCTGGGTGGATCCATCCTTTCGGAACCTCCTCCCAGTGTGTTTGTTTTTGAATTTTCGTTGTCCATATTTAGTCCCACGAGTGAAGGGGAAAAATGTCCTGATGCGCAGCGCCCATACGCACCAGAAGGCTTAATACAACGGGGTTCGCCGGTGCCCGAGGGTTCTGCGACTAGTAACTGGGCTACCCCCCAGCTTTGCATCCCTTAGGCGTCGCAGTACCGTAGGAGTTGGGAGTTTTTATAGTGGTATCTGTCCACGCGGCCCAGGCGGCTAAGCCAAGACCCTCGTGCCCCCTGTCACTACTATCCTCGCAGGAGCGTAGCCTGCGAAGGAGTCGTTGCAGCCCACAAGCGGTTTACGATGTGTTCTTTTGTGTTTGCCGATTAGTCTGGCCTCCTCTACCGCAGCCATCGTAACCATTAAGAGAATGGCAAGGGCCGGGCACAAAGAGTTTTTAAGTCCCGGCCGGTCCCGACCACCCCCCGTCGGCCGATGGGGAGATCATCCCCACCGCCCGCACCTGGAGTATATGCCCCCGGTTTCATTGGAGACACGCTAGCCCCCTCACCACGCCAAGGTTGCAAACACGTGGAGGGGTTTATGTGCGATAAGTTTGTATGCATACTTTTCGTGCGAAGTGCGGTATAAGTGTAAACTGTAAACCCGTGCAAAGTAGCTTTTTCAGTAACAAACGAAATTTTTAAACAGTTTTCTACACCAAAATCCGCCTGCTTGCCAGTTTTAAATGCACATTTAGGAATCTAAATAAATAAATAAAGCATTTAAAATGTGTTTAAAACATTTGAAATTTAAAATGTTTTACTACATAAGTGCGGTGTAAATTACATTTTACCTTAGTTGAAATTTTTTTTGTGAATAAATTTTATTTTCTTAAATTTAATAATAATAGTTGTCAAAATAATATGTAATTTAAAAAGAATCCAAGAAATAAAATTTTACTTGTTTTACTACATAGTTTATAATTGCCCTGTATTTTCACCGTTATGCTGAGTTTTCGAATCGAATTTCAAGGTAATTTTAAATATTTTCTATGTTGAACTGTGCTTATGCAGTTTCCATTTTATATTTTATTCCTAGTGCCTGCTGAATTTAGGGGTCTTATAATATCATACTTCGGCCTTTAGTTATCTTGTTTATTATTTCTTCCCGCTGTTTCCTTGTTTGTTGAAAGTTTGGGCTTAACATTTTTAAATTATTGTTGCATTGCCTCCTCATTTGATATTTGTATGGGATAATATTTAAAATCTTAAAATTGAGATTTTTAAAATATTAGATATAATAAATGCAAATATTACCACCTCTTCCCACAATTTTATTTGTTGCTTAAAAATATATACCCGTTTTGATTCCTTAATCCGTTAATCTTTTTATTATACATATATAAGAACAAAGGTTTTGAAAGAAAGTTATATATTTTGTTTCAAGTTATCAAAATCTACAGCATTATGAGTAATTCAATCGATAACGTCGAGGAGTGTTCAATATGTCTAGAAGAAATTGGCCAAAGAATGGGATATCTCGAAAATTGCAGGCACAAGTTTTGTAGCGACTGCATAGAAAATTGGGCAAAGGAACAAAACACTTGCCCCTATGTAGACAAGAATTTTTCCGAATAATTATGACTGTTAATAGATCAATATCCGAAATTGTACATTTACAATTTCTTCCGATAGTTAACAGCGGAGGTTTAGAGGAACGTAACGGTAACGTTAATGATAATAATTTACATGATGAACTGTACGACACTGCCTATCCCGGATATTATCATACTTATGACGAAAATACTGATAATTATCAATATGGTAATAATAATAATAATAATACGTATTTTGCTCTTACGTTATTTTCTTATTTTACTTTATTAGTACTAATGCAGTTATAATTATTATGACTCAAATATTTATTTTTACTACTTCGACGTTAAAAAAAATCGTTAATTTTTGGGGTAGCAATAAGACACAATAAAAAAATATTTTACATATCATCAAGCTCTTATGCCCGGTTTCACAAACACTTAAACTGCGATTATATTATTTAAGCCTATGCTATTTAAATCTACATTTAAGCCGAAATCGCAGTTTAAATGTTTGTGAAACCGGCATTAGCGTCTTAAAATTTTTCACATTATAATGACAATAAAAAATTAAAAGTAACCATGCCTATGACTTTTACTAAATATTAAAGCAAATGATATTTAAAAAAAAATTGTAAACAATAAAGAAAATAGTTTTCCATGAACCAATTTTAACCTCTCTCTAATTAACCCTAAATCTCAAAAAAGGGTACGAAATACCAAATTTGGTTTATATGGAAATGGTCTTATTGAACTTATGGTACACAAACATGAAATAAATAAAACGTTTAGAACAAAATAATCATGTATGTAAATCTATCGAAATCTCAACTTTTTCCAATTTTTAACAAAAGTGTTGGGATATAAACGAAGAATAATAGAACAAATAAAACCTAACAAATTTTATTAAAATTGCCTAGACCTATATAATACAGAAAAATAGAGGTTGTTTGAATACAACTTATACTAAGTAATATAAGTACTTAATTCTGCAACTGTAAACTTTCTTGAAACTTATAAGAACTGCTTTTTAAAAACATGAAAATTATAATTCAAAATTTTTCAATAAAAAAGGTTTTTAATAAATTGTTGATATAATTCGATTTGTGATAATTTTCTGATTCCCTTGATATTTTCAAAGGAGATAACTTCTAGTCCAGCAAACTCATTTTGTGTTAATAAAATTTAGAAGAATACCTTTCTTCACAAAAAAATTAAACATTTCTCCTCCGTGAAACTAAGTTTTTTTGGAATCAATAATTTTTATAATCAGAAATCTTAATTAATTCGGGCACTTAGAGCTGTTTACATATTTGAAAAAATTAAATAAGAGCATACCTACTTGAAATAAATAATAGAGTGTTAAATCAAAATTGACAATTCTTGCAATATTCGCGTATTTTAAATAATCCTTTGGACTAATTCTAATTGCGGTTATCTGAATATAGGACCTCCTTTGCGTAAAAGTGGTTTTGTCTTTTCAAGATATCATCAGCTAAACTGAAAAGACGAAACCACTTTTACGTAAAGGAGGTCCCAAACTATAATGTGAGTTAGAAAATTTTTAAATTTCATTAGAATTGTAAAAAAATAATAAATTTTTTTTTCAAATTTCATTAAACTTGAAACCTTTTAAAATATTTTATTCAACATATATTTTCAACAAGTAATAATAAACATTTACAATGAAATATTCTATAAAATCGTTGGTGCTCAGAGACCTTCAAAACGTCGAATTTTACTAAGTTTAGCCACTTGTTCGCATGAAAGAAGCACATTGTCCATCTTACACTTAAATGTACAATAGGGTACCTTATCAAAATATTTTATCCAAGATGGTACACCGTAGCCATTACATTCGCAAAGCGGTGTACTTAAAGTATCGCTACATTGTGCGTTGACGTAACAAAATGCTATAAACATAGCAACCACAAAAAATAATAATTTCATTATCTAAAAAATGTTATTTTAGTACACAAAAATCAATAAAAGTTAAAAACTTACGATAAAATTAATGAATTGTTGTTCACTATTCAGAAATTAATGATCAACTGACATCCGATAATCATAACTACATATTATACAATAGTAGCTGCCCAATCTAAAGCAATTGCTAATGTTAATTTATAAATGATTTATTAGCTTGTAAAATTATATATTTTAAAAAAGGTTTAAAATTATTTTCAAGTTGAGTAAAATATTAATAAAATTCTTTTTAGATTAATAAATTTTATTGAAATTATTGAATTCATTACTAAAGTAATGTCAAAAATTAAAATAAAATAAATGTCGTTTTGTTTTGACAAAACTACATCAACATACTACTAAATCCTCCCAATCATCAGCAATTACATGAAAAAAAATACTTTCCTTTACTACGTAAATAGGAAAGTAATAAAATTGTATCAATTTCACTGTCCATGGGTTTTAGACCGAATGAAATAAATTCGGTAATTTCCGCGCTTTCTTAAAATTTTTCCACAAAATCTATGAACTACATTTTGACTTTTATCAAAGATACCTAATACGCTTAATATGAATTGCACTAATGAAAATTGCACAAACATTTCTGGAAATATTCTTATTGAACTTATGGGATCTGAAAACGTACAATCCATCCAAATCTCATCGTTTCTTCAGCACGAAAGCAATACTGTTTCATAATATTACTGCAATAAAAGAGAAAAAGTGATTTTATATAATTTTGATTAGCTAAAAGGGAGTTAAGGCTAGCAACAGGTCTCGAGGATTGCAACACCGGCCAAGGGTGGTGCAGTAACAAAACCTTGAGAAATGCCTACTGATTCATCAGCTCTGCTAGCAAGTCCTACTTCCACCTCCTCGCGGTGACTCCTGGGTAACGCTAACGGAAGGGGCAAAGGCGGGTTGCCGGCGCCTTAAAACCGGTACATCATGGCTAAGGGTAAGGGGCCCTAACAGAAATCCCTCTGGCCCTCCAGGTTGGGGGTTGTGGCGATGGGCCTGCACCTCATCACATGGAAAAAGAAGCAAATGCAAAAAATCTTGCTACCAAGCCTCGGAATACGGACGGTCCAAACGGAGAACGACAGCGCAAACGAAAAAGGAACATGAATTTTGGCACGTGGAACACACGAAGTATAAACAACAAATTCGAAGAAGTCCTCAAAGAATTAAAAACATACGATATTGACATCGCCGTGCTCACAGAAACCAAGAAAAAGGGCACAGGGACGGAGGAAAACAAGATTACGTTCACATATACAGTGGAGTCGCTAAAGAAGAAAGAGCTAGATGCGGAGTTTCCGTCATAATCAAGAAATCCCTAAGACGTTGCATAAAAAGCTGGAACCAGATCTCTGAAAGAATAATTAAAGTTGAAATGGCGATTAAAGGCCACAGCGTGGTACTTTTCGGAATTTACGCTCCCAATGACGACGCAACAGAGAGCGTGAAGGAGAGCTTTTTTGAACAACTTGGAGACTTAATAGGCCCGATAAGTAACCGCAAAGAAACCATACTGCTAGGAGATTTCAACAGTAGAACGGGGGCTAAACGGGATGACCCAGTAGTCGGTCGATATGGAGAAAACACCCTAAATAATAATGGAGAAAGACTGATACAGTTATGTCAACAGCACAGCCTGAAGATCACAAACGGCTTTTGGCAAAGTAAGGATATCCATAAGTATACATGGACGCAACCTACACGACAACTTAAATCCATAATCGACTACGCAATTGTCCGTCAAGGAAGCCATTTAAGAATTAGTGACGTCAAAGTAAAAAGGGGCGCAGAGTGCGGCTCGGACCACCATCTATTAAGGGTCTCAGTGGGCTTTCCATTCATGCACACCGGCAAATCTCGGGATCCAGAAGTGGAACCGGAAGAACTGGTGGATGCTAAGTATAACCTGTCGAGTCTGAATGATGACTCAACAAAGTTCCTGTACCAATTAAGATTGGCAAATAAACTAAAAAATGTACAAGCTCATTCGATAGAGGATACATATGGACAAATCCAGGATTGCATACATCAAGCGGCCAGGGAAGCTTTGGGTCAATTAGAGAAAATAAGTCAAAATAAATCACCCTTTATGGTGGAATGAAGATATTGAACAACTAATAGCGCAAAAGAAAAGGGCCTATTTAAAATGACGCCTATAACAACGACGCTACAATGTACAAACAGCTTAGAAGAGCAGTTAACATAGCAGTAACAGAGGCAAAGAACAACTTATGGCAAAAGAGCTGCAATGAAATAAACAATTGCAGAGGAAATACAAGAGCCAATCACGCATGGAAGATACTCAAAAGTCTAAGAACCCAAAATAAAGACAAAGGAAAAATTTCAGCCATAAGTATGGAATCCTGGAGAAAATATTATAAAGCGTTACTGACAGAAGATAGAGAAGAGTTTAAAAATCAAGAGCAAGAAAAAGTAACTCATGAAACAGACGAAAACCGAGAAGATATAAGAATAGAAGAACTAAAAGAGCACTAAGGGGATGAAAAATGGGAAAGCAGCAGGACCCGGTAGTATACCAATAGAGTTAATAAAAGCCGCCCCACATATACTTTTGGAACTATTGACCAGCATCTTTAATAGATGTCTTAATGGAGAGCAGCCTCCCAAAGAGTGGAAATCCGCCTACATTTCATCTATATTTAAAAAGGGGAGCAGATTGGAATGCCCCAGCTACAGAGGCATAAGTGTCATCTGCTCAATTGGACGCTTATATGGAAGAGTCCTTAAAGCCAGAATAGAAGAATGTATATCAGAACCGGAGGAGCAGTGCGGGTTTAGAGCGGGTAGATCGTGCATTGACAATATTTTCATAATTAAGCAACTGATAGAAAAATACACTGCCCGAGGAAGAGCTGCTCACCTAGTATTTGTTGACTTACACAAAGCATACGACACCGTTCCACTAAATAAGGTGTGGAACTGCATGCGGAATATGGGTGTTAAGGAGATATACGTAAAAGCAACAAAAAATTTATATACAAAATGTGTAAGTAGTATAAAGATGGGCAACAAAAAATCGGAAGAGTTCCAAGTATCAAAAGGGCTACGACAGGGTGCTGTTTGGCGCCGACACTTTTTAAAATTTATTTGAACGAAGCTTTGCTCCAGTGGATAAAAAAGTGCCAAAATATGGGCATTCAAATAGATGACAAAACTCTATTTACCCTCCTGTTTGCGGATGACCAGGTCGTGGTTGCTGGAGACGAATTGGATGCCAATTATATGCTGAGGAAGCTGACGGAGGAGTACAAGAAGTGGGGACTCACTATCAACACAAAAAAGACCGAATATCTGGTAGTTGGCGAAAGTGGCGAAGATTTGAACATCGAAACAGACGTGATCAAACATACCACAAATTTTAAGTACCTGGGTGTTACCTTCTCTAATTCTGGTAATGGTGACGTGGATATACAAAATAAAATAGGCCAAGGACGAAGAGCTATTAAGCAGCTGAACCCCATACTATGGAACGGAAAAATAACAAAGGAAACAAAAAAATCTATATACAAATCTATCGTCGAGAGCATTGCAACTTACGGTTCAGAGGTATGGGTGGTAAATAAAAGAACGAAGCAAAGCTGAGAGCCTTGGAGATGGACTTCTGGAGGCGCAGTTGTGCCGTCTCCAGACTAGAACATGTCCGAAACGATGATATCCGGCAGCGAATGGATGTGGAACATTCAATAATTGACACAATTGAGGGGAAAATATTGAGGTGGTTCGGACACGTGCAACGAATGGGAGAAGTTAGATGGCCAAAGAGAATGTGGAACTGGACGCCAAATTTTAGAAGAAAGCGCGGAAGACCAGTAAAACGTGGGCCCAAGAGGTAACAGAGGCGATGGAAGCCAGAGGACTCCAGGACGGGGACTGGGCTAATAGAGAGGAGTGGAGGGCAAGATGCGAGAAACGGTTTTATCCGTAAACCACTCGCCTATATATATGATTAGCTAATCCACCTTTTGTTTTGAGGTTTGATTACTTAATCGAAATTTGAAGCGCTACCCCCATGCATCGATTTTGATCGAGATCGACGTTTAAAACTCGTGTGGGTATGTGGTAATATTTAGTAGCGTGGTTTTGGAACTAATTTTTAACGGAGGTGATGGGACATAATCGAAGAACAATACAACAAATAAAAATAAAAAAATCTTAATTGTAAGTTTAATAAATAAAATTATTTCTTAGTTGCCAAAAATTGATGTGCTTTGTATGTGATATTAT
Source organism: Lycocerus yunnanus (assembly GCA_036346125.1). Taxonomy (NCBI): domain Eukaryota; kingdom Metazoa; phylum Arthropoda; class Insecta; order Coleoptera; family Cantharidae; genus Lycocerus; species Lycocerus yunnanus. The sequence goes on from JARFIX010000136.1 coordinate 774,094, forward strand.
GTAAAACAAATTTTATTTCATTTTTAGTTACGGTTTTAGTTTTATTTTGGCTAAAAGATTATTTCTTCTTCTTATTATTATTATAAATAATTTTTAAAAATTTAAATTCTTGGTTTTTACTTTTACTACTGTTAAAATTTCATTGAGTAAAATTAGAGCTTATTCCTGAATATTGCAAAGAGGGTGGTTTAAAGAACTTTTTTGCTACCTTTATTTTAAAAAACATCTTAAAACTATTGAAAATGGCCTCTTGATCGATTTCAGCATGAATTTTTATTTTTATTTTTTCTTGCTGACCTGATCACTATGTATATGTTTTTAGTTAAGTTAGAAATTAAAATCAATTGAATACTGAAATGTATTTAAATTTAATGTAAGTGTAACGTCCTTCCTCCCTTTCTTGTTCTATTTCATAAGCTGCTTGCCCCCACTAGGCAACCAACATACGTTTATTGACATAGTTGTTAGCGCGATCAACTGCTAACGTAAGATGCCCAGTTCGAATCTGGGCAGAAGCTCATCCCTTTATGTGGCCGTTCTTTATACTTCGAAAGGCACGTAATTAAAATCATCTCACAAGGTGCTAACAACATCTTTGGGGTATTAAATGCAAATTAATTGCTTACAAGAATTAAAAATTTCTGTTTGAACATTGAAATTGGTTTACGTGGCAAAAATTATCATTAACATACGTAAAAAGAAGATTCCGACGAATTGATAACCTGTTTTTTTAAATCGGTTAATAAAAATCAAAAGATAAGCAGTTGTTAAAACTCTTTGAAGACGTAGCTGTTCAAGTACTCCCTGTATAATGTAGTGTGGGCTAGTAATATGGGCTCAAGATATGCTCACACGCAAATCTTGATTATGTCAGTCCGTGATCCAACTTGCCGTGGCCAATAAACATGACAGATAGTATTTTTAAGTGCGTGCACTATGAAATTTAGTATGCCAAATTTTCATATTGGTTTACTCAGTGACGTCATGCGCGGCTGCGTTTAAAATACGTCCACCAAATGATTGTATCTTTAAATTTGTAGTATCCTGGTATGGGCTACCTTTCTAGTTCTTTTTTTTGTAAAAGTCGACTAACCCTGACGAGAAAATACACTTTTTTCCTATAATAATTGCTTCACAAAACGAAAAAGCAAAAAAATGTAAGACATTTAAGGTGAGGATAAATTTATAAGGACTTCTAATAAGGCCACAATTAAATTTTTAAAATTGTGATTCTCCCATAAAACGAAAGAACAGAAAAATGTAAGACATTTAAGGTGAGGATGAATTTATTAAGACTTCTAATAAGGCCACAATTAAATTTTGAAAATCGTGATTTTTCCATAAAAACACATGTAAGTGTATTATTGCGTAATATTACGTCATATTTAAACACATTTTATCAGCAGTACGTGCGTTGTAGGTGGATCGACACTCATAACCGGCGGGGAGCTACCAGTAGCTCCCTGCTATCTGTGAGGTCAACATCCACACTTTTCCGAGCAGCAGTGGTCTAAGGAGGATATTTTTAGTTAGTCAAAACCGACAAACGCAACCGCGACAAATCTCAGATTTACCCTAAAAGTGTATTTTTTCCAAAATTTGGAGATTCTTTAACTGTTAATTTTAAAAAGTTAAGAGCAGCAGTATAGTGTGAAGCATACACAGATCGACTACAAAGCATAAGCTCGCAGTTCGAATCGATTCCATATCGAAAAAAGTCCAATATCGATTTGTGGACTATGAGGAAGACAACGGGAAAACACTCCTTGAATTATATACTCCCTGGTAAATTTACCTTGGTTTCGGCCAAGTTGAATCTCCAACGACTGGCAGACTGGATATGGCACACTAAGAAGAACTGTTAATTTGACCCTCATCTTTCATAATTTGTTTGAAAAATCTAGATTTGGGTATTTTAAGTGTTACCAGAACGTATTTTAATTTGAATTAAATTTTGTAGAAGCTATTTTGACGGGGCTGTTCTGTAGGGGCTGTTTTGACCGAGGCTGTATTGTCAGGGTACCATCATTCCATGTTCTGCTTTCCAAGGTAGTTTGAGAAATATGGCACAAAACTATCAGAATATTGTTTAATTTTATTTGTTTATTCAAAAAGTATTCATACATATAATGTTATATTTTTAAATAAAAAGCAAGCAATTGCAATAACATGATTTACATCACAACCAATTGGTGGACAAATTTTTTAAGTTAAATTATCAATATCAAAGATATTTAAGAAAATCGTTTATAGTTAGAAACCTCAAATCTTCGAATGTTGAATAGAATGTAGTTGTTTGCATGTAAGCACCATATCATTCATCAACCAACGACATTTACAATAGGGATGTTGCATGGTATCAAATTTAGTGATAACTTCTATTAATTCTTGAAAATAATATCAAATGAAATTTATAACCAAAATAAAAATTTTTGAAATGCGGTCTGCGCGGAGATAATCAAATTTGAAATTCAAAAATAAATCAGTCAGCCGATTACGCCTCTGACGTCATACGCGTGATCCCAAACGTTTTTATGGAAATTTCACAACGTTGCAAGGACCTGACAGTTAAATATTTGACTTGTATCAATTATAAGAAAAATGGTTTATTCCGAGTTTTCTGTGTTTTTATTAAAATTCATTTTAAATTTTGACAAAAACTATTTATAGGTTACATTATCAATACAAACTGCATTTGCTGTGTTGTCAGTTGTTAAAAAATAGTTTGTGACGTCATTCGCGCTAAAACCCGGTTTAAAAATCATTTTAATAAATTTTTTGAGAAAACTGAAGGTTTCCTGAACTTTTATCTATGCAGTATTGTTTACCAGCACCGAAAGTTTATAAAAAAATACTTCAAAAATCATGCAACATCCCTATTGGGGAGTTCAGGATCACCTAGAATTGGATCTCTAACCACATTCCTTGTTCACCATGGTTACCACAATCGCATTCCGGTTTATGAGTATTGGTACATCCTGCGTTGTCGTAGCAAAATGCTATAAACATGGCAACCACAAAAAGTAATAATTACATTATCTAAAAAATGTTATTTTAGTACACATAAATCAATAAAAATTAAAAACTTACGATAAAATTAATGAATTAATTGTTATTAACTATTCAGAATTTAATAATCAAACAGCCCAAGCTGAAACAATTGCTATTGATAATTTACTATAATAAATTATATAAAAAATTTGCTGTCCTATTAATAAACTTGAAATTGTTTAAAAAGTCAATTGTTATTAGTAATCATTTGTTGAGTGTACTTATTCATGGATAACGGTAACAGTAAATAATTCTTTAATAGGTTTAATTACAAAATTACAAATTCTTTTTCAGTTTTTAAAAAAAATCTCTTTATATTTTCAAAGTTTAAAAAATTTAATTACAAAATTAGTAAACTCAACTTTAAAAAGTGGTCAAAATGTCGCAAAGCGCATTTAAAAGTTTATGGGAAAAAGCTTAACTAATTAATAATTAACAACATTAAAGGTCTTGAAGGCCTATAGCTTCGTTTACTTTCTTCTTTCATTTTTGTCTATTTTTTGCGTTTTGCTGTATGTCTTCGTTCACATCTCCTTCCTCGATTCTTCCTTGACCGGCTATTTGCCTTTTCCACACTTTGGATGTCACTCTCTCTTCCCCATTCTTGTAACGTTTTCAAGCCATCTCAGTCTTTGTGCTCTCACTACCCTGACTATGTTAGGTTCTCCATACAGTTTTTTTAATTCGTCATTTGTTCGTCTTCTCCACCTCTCTTTCACCTTCCTTCTATCTTTCTGTATTTTCCTTTTAGTCTTGGCACATTCTCTCTGATATGGGGGTAAATTTTATAATCGTTCCTTTTATTCTTTCACTGATCAAAAAATCAGTTCCAAATTTTCTATCTTTACTTCCACTCGTGAATAAGGTGTAGCCATTTAAATCCGTAATTTCGTTTCCTTTCTGTTTTATTTCTTGTAATGCCATGACGTTTAACCGATATCGCTCCGTTTCCTTGATCAGTTGTTTTATCGCCCCTTTCTCAAAAGTACCTTTTACGTACGTTCTAAGTCGCTATATATATTTTCTCTTACTTTCCTAGTTGATTTTCCATTTCACTATCCTTTTCCTCGCCGATGCGTCTTATATTTTACTTGTTAGGCTTACTTACCTACTTTTTGGTATTTCTCCTAGGCGCCCCTCCTCTCTTTCCCATCTAAGAAGTTGATTGTTATATTGCAGTTTTTGGTACCCCACTTTTACCTTTTTTTTATTTCTTCAACTCTTCTTCTTGTTCTTTTATTTTCAGTTGTATTTTCCTCTTCATGTATTGCATGTCATGTCATAATCGATATACATATATCTTTCCTCCAGGACTTAGTTTGGACTTATTCTTCATTATGTCCATCTTACTCGTCCATCCTCTCACGTCAATCACGGTCTTTGTTCTATAAAGTTTTTATTTTTTTTTATAAAGTTTTATATTTATTCTATTTTATAAAGTTCTCCACCTTTTTTTCAAGGGTGATATTCATGTTGATATTTGTTTTCAATCGTGTTACTATTACCAATCTATTTTTTTTCTGTTTCTCCTGTATCTTTAGTTTATATTCAGCCGCTTCTAGCCTTTTTCAAGTTTTTCTATTTTTTTCTCGTTTGTTTTTGATCTTGTTTCCAACTGGTCTTGGTTTGCATCAATTCTTCTTTTATTACTCTCATCTCTTCAGCTTGTATCACCATTTGTTCTTGGATCTTCCTGATGTTCTCTCTTATTTCTTGTTTGACCTCGGCATTCTCCACTCTCATTTGTTTCAATTTGGTACTGATGCTTTTGCATAAAACTCTTTATTTCCTTCATCACCTTTGTCTTGATTTCTGGTTCAGTTTCAATTTTTTTGGTGTATTTTGTTGAAATTTTATTAATTTTTTTGCTTCTTTTAAAGACCTCGGAGATATTGCCAATCTCTTGGGATATTTTTCTTTTAAAACAATCGTTTTGGCTATTTGTACTGTTTTCTCTTTGACGGCACTCAATATTTAAAGTATCCTTCCTCATAACCTAATAACCATAATCCTCATAACCATAAGTTGTGAAGATTCTTCGACCACATAAATTAATTTGGATTTATTAAATGGTAGTTACATTTTTTTAAGAGTTAAAAATTAATGGCAGAATACTTGGCAGGTTGGATATTATTACCATCATGTTGATTTCTTTTTTCTTTTGGCCTCTCTCTTGTAGGTGAGTTCTGGAGCATCCCTACACACGCACCAACAGTAATCTGCAAGCATTGATTCATTCCAACGGCCCTGATATCTTTGTTCCATTACAGAAATATCCTGATGGAATCTCTCACCGTGTTCATCACTGACCGCACCACAACTAGGAGGGAAAAAGTCTAGATGAGAGTGGAGAAAATGAATTTTGAGAGACATGTTGCATCCAAGTTCATGATATTTTTGTAGAAGTATCTTCACCAACTGAACATAGTTATCTTCTCTTTTGTTCCCCAAAAAACCTTTAATAACTCCCTTGAACGCATTCCAAGCTTCCTTTTCTTTCCTCCAAAACTGTGTCAAACGCAGAATCCTTCACAAGCTCCCGAATTTGTGGTCTAACAAAAACACCTTCTTAACTTTTGCATCACTTAAGAAAGCAAATTTTTCCTCAAATATCTAAAGGCCTTTCCTTCTTTGTTCATGCTTTGACAAAGTTTTTCATCAAACCGAGTTTTATATGTAGTGGTGGAAGAAATATATCTTTCGGGTCGACGAGAGGCAGGGCAACAACATTTTTTTCACTAGGGCCAAGATTTCTTGTAGGCCAGTCTGTTCGAATGTAATGTGATTTCCTATCCCTACTGTCCACATCATAAAAGCAGCAGTATTTAGTATACCCCAGTTGCATTCCTAAAAGTATAGCGATGACCTTTAGATCGCCACAGATTTTCCACTTGTGTTCAGCATATTTTATTGAGTGGAGGAGGGCTTTCAAGTTTTCATAAGTCTCTTTCATATGAACTGCATGTCCAACAGGAATAGAAGGAAGACGGTTACCGTTGTGAAGTAATACAGCTTTCAAACTAAGCTTCGACGAATCTATGAATAGCCTCCATTCAGTAGGATCATGGTTCAAATTCAAACATTTCATCAAGCCATTAACGTTGCAGCATACTACAAGGTTGTTTTTCTTTTCAAAAAAAGGAAGGAGATCCTTCGAACGCTGTCTATACTGTGATACCCTGACATCATGCTGGAGAAGATTCCACTGCTGTAGTCTTGAGCCTAGAAGTTCTGCCTTATCCTTTGACAAATCAAGGTCTCGAATGAGATCACTCAATTCCGCTTGACTCAGTCTGTGCGGTTTATCATCTGTTTCCTTAAAATCAGGGTCGTGAGATGTGCTAGGCTGGCTGAGTTCTTCTTCTGCACAATCTTCATTTTCCATTTCAAGTACATAACTGTGGGTTGGGTAGGTATTGGTAAACCGTCTGAATGTGGAATTGGTCGAGTAGCCGAAGGAATATTTGGGTATTAAACTGTTTTTCTTTTCTTTGTTGACAATCCCGACTTTATTGGTGGAGTCAAGCTGAAATAGCAGTCATTTATATGGTTTGTAGGCTCCGCCAAACCATGGGCACAGCAAAATGCATAGATCGTTTTTTATTTTTCAGCCATTCTCTTAAAGTAACTGAACAAGAGTTACAACATATATGTGGAGCCCACGACTTATCTTGGTCACCTACCATAACTCCAAAATAATGCTGATAAGCAGTCTTAACAACAGGAGTAAGATTGCGTTTCTGTGACGAAAATGTTACTTCACCACAAATATAACAAAAGTTATTCACTGAATTCACACAACTTCGTGGCATTTTGGTTTAGTACACTTAAATTTCACTCCAAAACATTAAATTCGTATAAGACAACAACAGAAACCACATCAAGCACTATCTGAAGAGCAGAAATCACATGTATAACCTCAAAATAGCTGTAGAACGTTTGGTTTTATCACTTAACAGGTGTACCAACATCCAAAAACTACATTTCCCAACATTGACCATATAAAAAGTGACATGTTACTGTAACTTGAAAACAAGAGCTAATTGATCATTTTCGAGGTGATTTTTGAACTCAGGGGGTGAAAATACATAAGAATTGGGTATTCTTAAGCCCGAAACATTTTCATTGTTGGTCAGTGTAATCGAATCACCTTCGTTGAGCAGGAGATCTCGACTTTGATGACGTTGTTGCAGGTTTGCCCTGTTTTTTTATTTTATTTAAACAATTTATTACAGAAAAAATCCCTGATTTTGTGCACGCACAGGCGGCTTTACATTTTCCCTTGCACTTGCACGATATGAGCTATAAAAGCTCAGCTGCGCCGGTAATGATTCAAGTTCATAATTTATTTGTCGCAAACCCTATTTCTGATGAGGATCTTTGTAAAATTCTATGTCAGGTTTACACCTGGTAATACGTACAGAATATATTATGCTGACTATGAATAAGCTGATAATAATAGACAGTTTTAGATCACTTAAATTTTCAGTTGAACTATTTGAACGTAGTTTAGTGTATGTAAGATGGTAACACAACAAACACAATTATACAAACCCATATAAATTGAATAATATGTAATATTTAAGCTATATATATTATTAACCTTTGAAATTAAGATTTGATTCAAATTTTTTTAAATTAAAAGATTAAAAAATTTTTTTAATTTTTTTGAAGTGACAAAATGATAGGCCTCTATAGGAGTTTTTTTGGGAGTGAAAAAATACTAAATAAATTTGTCACCCCACCCCCATCATATTATATATTGCAACTCTTTAGAACCACAAAATTATAGGCCCATTATTTGTCTGTCCACAATTTACTAAATTGAAAATTGTTTTCGGCAAAAGTCATTCTAAGTATTCAACAAAGAGGTAAAACAGTGTAGGGGCCTCTTGTTTTAAAAAAATACGTTAAACCCTTGCCCAAAATACTCCCCAAAAAAATGGAAGACGCGTGTACTTACTTATCAGAATATGAGACATACAAAACATATAACCTAGCAAGTTAAAGGGATTTTAAACGTCAGGCTGAAGGCCTGACGATTACAAAATCAAACAATCAATACTGCTTTCCATTGATGATTGAAAAGCGGTCAAACCAAAATTACAATTTGAATTCCCTGAGGGGGAACACAAACAATTAACTCAAAATCAAAACAAAAAAAACAACATTAAACAAACAACTAATATTTGGATTTGTAGATCCGGCTCAAAGGACCAATGTTTCTTCTGACTACGGCCAATGCACGTCGATCTTTTAAAAATTTAGTGGGTTTAAAGCAAAGAAAAACAACAGTGAACTCAAAAAATCCCCTTAAAAAGTTCCACAACTAATTCTGATGTTATCAAATTGGGTTTCTCCATTAATAATCACGGTGTTCCACTTTGACATCATTGCGGTTAAAATGTCTACAATTTTTAGATTAATTTCATAAATTTTTTAAATTTCAAGTAGCTAGTCGTGTGGTACCGAATCATACCCTTTTTTATAATCAATACAATACATTTTTAAATTTCTTTTTAATGGGTCTATAATTTTGTATTTCTAAAGAATTGCCATTTTTATATAGCATATTATGTAACATCAGTGCATAAAAACTCAGAAATAATGCATAGATCATTTATTGTTTTGTTACACCAAACAATAAAGGAAGTTTTGTTATTATTTTACTAATAGAAGATGTTATCTTGGATGTCCTGATAATTATCAATAGTGAAACTATTCATCCGTGTCCTTCGGTATACAATTTATATTTTTATCAATAATTATACAAAAGAAATAATAATTGTCATAGTCGACTGAATTTTATTTTTTATTTTATTATCAGATTTTCTTGGAAATTATATAAATTATAAAATTATTCTCAATGCATTTCTGTTGCTTGATTTAAACAGTTGCAGTTTTTATGAACGAATAACAAAATATAAATTATGACAAATATAATTTTGGTGTTTGCAGTAGCACTTTTTCTTCAATACGTCAGCTCTAATGAAGAACTTTTATCCAAGGTAACGTTTAATTTTCCATAATAGTACATATTTAAAATTATTTAATTTTTTGTTGTGATTCGAAAGTCAGGAAAAAATTTAATAAACATAAAAACGAATTATATCATATTATATCAATTGCACGTAACTTAATTACAGCAGAAAGAATTCCTATTATAATAAACTGATTTTTAGTTTCATCAGCATGGGTACAAAATTAAAGATGTTCGAATCGACTTAATAAGTTACGATAAAAATTATATCAGCAATATGAAATTAAAGCATTTAAATACAATCGCACTTTCACGGCCCACAATTTTACTGTAAAATTTAAAGTTGAAATAAAGGATGTTATCCAGGTAAATCAATTTCAATGAAATGGTAAACTTCTTCACAGATTAGACAAAACGAATACAAAAATATGATTTCCTTCAATTTGTGTAAAATTTACTTCATAATTTTTCTTTTAAAGAAAAAATAGCCCAACGCTCGGTAGTTCCGCTACTGAACTAGTATGGGGAGAACAAAACCTTAATGACAAAATTTATATACTTTTAGGTGATCATACAAATTTATAAGTTTTTGAGTAACGAGTACCGACACTTTCCGATACGTTTTCAAGTTAATGCAGAAGAAGCTCTTCAGTCAAACGCAATAGGATTAAAGCAAAGCCTAAATTGTGGGAACTTTACAGATTTTTACTTTCATAAGGTAACTAAACTATGCTAATAACTTCTGGTAATATAAATGCACTTACATTTTATAATTTACAGAATATAATATATCACGTTTGCAATTTTTATATCCATGAAGAGAATTTTCCTCCACTTATTCCTAATGGTAAATATAAAGCTGTAGCTGAAGTTTTATATTTAGATAACATAATTTCAACTATGTCTATGATTGGTGAAGTATATACACCAATAGAATATCCAAAGAAGTAAAAATGGAATTGTATTATAATTAATCAAGAATGGATTGGATTTGGTTCTTTTTTTGCTTATTTTCCGGTATTGGGGTTTACTCAAGATGTTTTACTCGTGTGTTAATAAAATATTTTAAACTTTTAACTAGAAAAAATAAAATATTAAGATTTTATGTATACCTAAGAAAGGGATTGCATTTTTTTTACTTACCACAGCCCTGATTTAATCTTCAAAATCACAAAAATTGGAATGAAATCCTGGGGTTCCGAAACACTTAGCATTCAATTAAATAAAATTAAAATTCCACTTTGAAATTTCAAATAAAGTTTGCAATCATAGTTCACTCGCTATTAAAGGTGGAAATTAGGATAATAAATCACAGCCAAAAATTTCTGATGAAGCTAACCCAACTCTTGTTCTTCAAAATAGCTTACGATGTTGCCTGTAATTGTAAAAGCCATGACGCAATTGTATTGCTCATTGTTTTAGAATTCAAGACTATTTTAATTGATAACAGGGTCAAAATTTGAATTTGGAGAAATTAGTAAAATTAATTATATCAAAAATTTTAAAATAATTTTAGAAATTTTTAGAAATGCAAAAAAAGACAAACATAGTCGACCTGAATTATAAATTGAAAAGAAAATATAGTTGAGGTGATGGGTCAATGAAAATCTAAAAATCTAACTACAATCTGGGTCTGAGGAGTTCAATTCCACTTTGTGGATAAGAACGAAACCTAGGTTATCTAGGAAGCTATTTTTTCATTCGACGATGTTGCCTTCTGATTACACACAATAGAATTGGGAATTAGGACTTGTTTATTTTTCAGAAATTTTTTTGTGATACTTAGATTAATAAAAAACAAAACTGCCTGGTAAATTCAAAAATAGGCAGAGGCAATGATAAAACATAAACATTTAACTTGTTTTTAAAATTTGACTTGTATTATTACTAGAGTATTATTATTATAATATTATTATATCGTTAGCAGATGCTATTGGGTTATCCTCATAATTATCAATAGTGAAACTTTTCATCCGTGTCTTTCGGTATTCAATTTATACTTTTATCAATAATTATAAAAAAGAAATAATAAATTTTATGGTTAACCGATTTTTATTTTATTATCAGATTTTCCCTGGAAATAATATAAATTCTAAAATTATTTTTAATACATTTCTGTTGCAA